>SJYV01016613.1:235269-406199 GCA_006410875.1 Neotragus pygmaeus | reverse complement strand
TTGGGTAGTATACTCATTTTCACTATATTGAGTCTTCCAATCCATGAACAGGGTATATTTCTCCATCTATTAGTGTCCTCTTTGATTTCTTTCATCAGTGTTTTATAGTTTTCGATGTATAGGTCTTTAGTTTCTTTAGGTAGGTATATTCCTAAGTATTTTATTCTTTTTGTTGCAATGGTGAATGGAATTGTTTCCTTAATTTCTTTTTCTACTTTCTCATTAATAGTGTATAGGAATGCAAGGGATTTCTGAGTGTTGATTTTATATCCTGCAACTTTACTATATTCATTGATTACCTCTAGTAGTTTTCTGGTGGAGTCTTTAGGATTTTCTATGTAGAGCAAGTGTCTAATACATATATTTTAAAACAATTGTCATTAATTACTGAAACAATACTAAGTTGGTAAATTATCAATTTTTGTATTGCATTTATTACAAACTAAATTCTACATAATACTGGAGATTGTATGCTGTTGTTGAGTCACGAAGTCGTCTCCAACTCTTTGCGGCACTGTGAACTGCAGCATGCCAGGCATTCCTGTCCTTCACTGTCTCCCAAAGTTTGCTCAGATTCATGTCCACGGAGTCAGTGATGCCATCCATCCATCTCATTCTGTCTCTCCCCTTCTCCTCTTGCCCTCATTCTTTCCTAGCATGAGTCTTTTCCAATAAGTATGAGAGTATCAGAATCATCAAGTACTGTTAGTGAACAAGCTGATCAAAAAATTTGGGGGAAATAATTTAACCATCTACATTAGGTACTTTTGTATATCAGTTCTAATCATACTCATTCTAGAAATCTGCTTAAATTAATCCAAAATGAGAAAAAAAAGGTATACAAAACGTACTAATCATTGTATTATTTATAGAAGCAGCATTGGAAACCAAACAAATGGCCAATAATAGAAAATATTTGAATTAAAATTGGCAATTGGATATTTTTGAATATTGTGTGTATTAGTTGCTCAGTTGTGTCTGACTTTTTGTGACCCCATGGACTGTAACCCACCAGGCTTCTCTGTCCATGTAATTCTCCAGGCAAGAGTAGTGGAGTGGGTTGTCATTTCCTTCTCCAGGGGATCTTGCTGACCCAGGGATTGAATCTGGGCCTCCTGCATTACAGGCAGATTCTTTATTGTCTGAGCAACTGGAGGGGAAGAGAAGTCCATTTTGACTGTTATGTATAGAAAAGTGGCTTGAAACAAATATTTTGGGAATGCTTTTACAATAAAATCATATGAATATTATTTCATTTCTTCCCCTTTTCCAGCTTCTTCATTAGAAAATCAAGAACATTTGTGCTTGGAAGAAAAATATGGTTTTGTTTTTTATTGTGTGCCTTATGTTGAAAGAATGAATTTGAGATATAAAGTGGATTAGTGGGATCAGAATACTACTTATATTCAATTTAAAACTGCACTTTCCTATAATGTATTTCCCAGTACTGGCTGATAATATGGTCTAAGTAGTGGGAACACAGAGAACAAAATAATTGCATCAAATTCTATTTACTGTTTTCAGCAGAGCCTCTGTGCTACACCAAACAATGCTTCTCTGAAGGAAAAAAAATTCTCTAAGCAGGCAGATCAAATCTTGGAGCAGCATTATTATTTCTTTCCATTGGTACCAGAAAATTTAGGGCAAAACTGTAGCTCTCTATTCCTAATGCTTTACCTAGTGTTTACCACATTTTATTCACATGGCAAATAAGGAATTATACTCCTAAGTAGCTTTTTCCATATACTTACTTTTAAGCTCAACCTATCTTCAGAGTGGTCATATATTACCAGTGTACAGCAATGCCTTGAACATTTTTCATATAATTTTTCTGTGTTCAAATGACACATAGCTTTGTTCTCAGTATTAGACAATGCTTATTTTCAAAGTTTAAGGAATATATATTTGAAAGTTCATTGCTCATACATACACACATGCACACAATACATGCACAATATATACACACACTATTTACATGTACACACATATGTATACATGCACATATTTTGGTAGAACTATTGTTCTACAGTAGTATTGTTACTACAATTAATCTCATAAGACATATCTATTGTCTATTTTATATATATATGTATATATATATATATTTTTTTAATGATAAAGTAGGATAATGCAGTGAGGATGTAGCTTATATTTTGTTATTCCCCAAAGGTGATTATCTCATGCTCTAAGCCACAAATTTAATTATCCACGTCTTTACCATGCTTACTTTGCAAAGGAGAGCTATTTTTAATAGTCATTTAATCTTTTCTTGAATCCAGTCACAGTATTTCCATATCCTCTCAGAATAGAAAAGTCTACAATTTTATCACATAAGGTACTTAGGAGAGGAAAGAAATTTATTTTATAATTACTTTAAGTTTTATCTAGATTAATTAGGTCTATAGAATAAAATTATTATTTTGCATAATGTCTGAGCTTATGCGTTGTCCTCTGGTAGAGATAAAAACAGGCAAAGGAGCTTGTAGCTTCTTAATAAATACTAAAGAACTTTCTTATCAGGATAAAAGAGTTGTAAATGCAAATTCTGAATTAGCATTAACTTATTCCATTTCCCCTCCTGATTACAACCAGCTACCTTAAAATAAATTTTAATCAAATGTATGGTGTTTCTTTAGTGATGGCAATTTTTATGCTAAGTATCATTAACTTTAATGAGAAACAACTCTATTTTAAAGTTAACAATATAAAAGTTTTTAGTAAACTTGAACAGAGTACCTATTATGATTCAGTTCAGTTCAGTTCAGTAGGTCAGTCATGTCCGACTCTTTGCGACCCCATGAATCACAGCACACCAGGCCTCCCTGTCCATCACCAACTCCCGGAGTTCATTCAGACTCATGTCCATCGAGTCAGTGATGCCATCCAGCCATCTCATCCTCTGTCATCCCCTTCTCCTCCTGCCCATAATCCCTCCCAGCATCAGGGTCTTTTCCAATGAGTCAACTCTTGGCATGAGGTGGCCAAAGTATCGGAGTTTCAGCTTCAGCATCAGTCCTTCAAAGGAGGAACTAATCTAGAATTTTTTTAAAAAAATAAAAACATAATTCTTGTTCTCAAAAAATNGCATCAGGGTCTTTTCCAATGAGTCAACTCTTGGCATGAGGTGGCCAAAGTATCGGAGTTTCAGCTTCAGCATCAGTCCTTCAAAGGAGGAACTAATCTAGAATTTTTTTAAAAAAATAAAAACATAATTCTTGTTCTCAAAAAATAGTCAGTATAGGAAGAACTCAGATGAGAAGTGTACCTTGGATGCTATTTGAAAATTAATGAATGTATAGTACTTTTTTCCTTCTGGCATTCAATATCATATGTAATATCATATTGTCATTGAGAAAGCTATCCACTCACCATTTAAAATTAACACTATGTTTAGATTAAACTCTGCCACACATTTCATAAGAACATAAAGAATGATAGTAGAAACTTATATAGTGGGTTAACCATGTGTAAGGCACTGTTTTAAGCTCTTTACAGACACTATGCCATTTAATCCAATAAAATAGTTATTGCAGTTATCCAATTTTCCATTCAAGAAAAGGAGTGAAGGTTATAGAACCTTCAGAAATTTACTTTAACATTTTTAACTTAAAATTCAGGCAGCCTGTTTCCAGAACCCACTCTGAAGCACATCAAGTACTCTTTACCTTCTAGTATAATAACTATTCAAGTTCATTACCTTGCAGTTTAACACTGGGATAAGTGTTAATCCCAATATATTATATGTGTACATATTTTTAAAATTTTTTAAATAGCAAAGATTTACTGTACAGCAGAGAACTATACCCAGTATTTTATAATAACGTATAATGAAATACCAGCTGTTAAAAAAATAAAATAAGCAAAAAGCCTTCAAGTCCCTATACTGCATATCTGAAACCAACAAAACATTGTAAATCAGCTGCACNATTATTAGAATAATAATGGAAAAGATAGTAAAACCACACAAAATTATGACACCTAGGCAAAAATCACCTTTTATATTTTGGTGCATTTTTCCCATGTTATCCAAACATATATAATGTACTTGAATTGTCTCTTTTAATATGATGTACTGACTAAAAATGTAATTGGGACATTCCTTTTGTCTTTATAATTTGCTTAATTATATTATATCTATAAAATGTATAATATATCTTAGTTTTCAAATTTATTGCACTTTTCATATTATAACCATTTCATGTAAGTTTATTATTTGTGTTTCTGATTACTTCCACAAAATAAATGATTAACTATTAAATTATTTGTCATATATATATGACATATTTTATATTAAGACTCCTGTTTTTAAAGCACTTAATTTTCACAGCAAAATTAAAAGGAACAGTAATTTCCCATTACTGTCCTATATATATGTTTAGCCTGCCATTATCAATATTCCCCCCAGAGGATTATACATTGAAACATCATTATCACACTAAGCGCATAGTTTGTATTATGGTTCACAATTTGTGTATTATATCTTCTATGTGTTTGAACAATATACAAGATGTATCCATGGTTATAAGTTTATACAGAATAGTTTCATTGCTCTAAAAATCCTCTGTACTCTGCGTATGCATCCCTCCTGTGACCACCAAGCCCTCAATCACAATTTTTTTTACTATCATCTTAGTTTCACCTTTTCCAGAATGTCATATGTTTGAAATCACACAGTATGCAACCTTTCCAGTCTTACTTCTTTCACTTAATAACATGGATTTAAGGTTCAACTCTTTTCTTGATTTGATAGCGCATTTCTTTTTAACACTGAATAATATTCCATAATTTGGATGTACCATAGTTTATTCATTCATTAACTGAAATACTTTTTGGTTGCTTCCAAATTTTGGCAATCATAAATAAAGCTACTATAAACATCCTTGTGCAGGTTTTTGCATGCATATAAATTTTCATGACTTTGGTGTATAAGCCAAGGAGTGTGACTGCTGAATTGTGCGGTAAGACTATGTTTAATTTTTGGAGAAACGACTGGATTGGCTATGTCATTTTTCATTCTTGTCAACAATGAATGAAAATTCCTGTTGCTCCAGATCATATGTTTATTTTTGTACTGGGATTTTTATATTTTTTTTAGTGATTTGAAAAAATATATTTGTAATCAGGAAATGATATCTTTTTAAAAAATTACATATTTTTAAAAAATGTATTTATTTTAATTGTATGTTAGGTGGGANATGCTTACTCCTTGGAAGAAAAGTTATGACCAACCTAGATAGCATATTGAAAAGCAGAGACATTACTTTGCTGACTAAGGTCCATCTAGTCAAGGCTATGGTTTTTCCAGTGGTCATGTATGGATGTGAGAGTTGGACTGTGAAGAAGGCTGAGCGCCAAAGAATTGATGATTTTGAACTGTGGTGTTGGAGAAGACTCTTGAGAGTCCCTTGGACTGCAAGAAGATCCAACCAGTCCTTTCTGAAGGAGATCAGTTCTGGATGTTCTTTGGAACACCCTGATGCTAAAGCTGAAACTCCAGTACTTTGGCCACCTGATGCAAAGAGTTGACTCATTGGAAAAGACTCTGATGCTGGGAGGGATTGGGGCCAGGAGGAGAAGGGGATGACAGAGGATGAGATGGCTGGATGGCATTACCAACTCAGACATGAGTTTGAGTGAACTCCGGGTGTTAGTGATGGACAAGGAGGCCTGGCGTGCTGCGATTCATGGGGTCGCAAGGAGTCAGATATGACTGAGCAACTGAACTGAACTGAACTGAACTAGCAGCTTTAGTTATCAGACTCAGCCAGTAACAGATGAAAAACAAAGAATTGTAAAGCAGAACAGAATGCATCCAGAAGGAAAAGGGATAGTCAAGAAGAAGGCAGAAGAAAGACCACTGACACACTTTGGAATTGAGTCATAAACTGTGTGCACCCAGCTAAGAGGCTTCCCAGAGCCCCTTGGATGGGCTGTCAGTGTGAGCCCACCTGTCAGTGAAGATTCTGTCATCCAGGCAGGTGCCTGGTGGTACGCTTGACTAAGAGGCGCATGAAGCTTAGACTTGCATCCCATGTCTGGCACCAATTAATCAGATTCATTATGGTGAGGAGACGTCTATCAGCCCCTCTGTGTCTGGTGGATGCCATTTGGAAACCAAACACAATGCCAGGTGCACATTAGGCCTTTTGGTTCCCTTTCTCCCCGCCTGAGTTTGTTGAGGAGGGGTTTGGACCTGGGGCAAGAGGAGCTGGGCTGTATACTGTAAAGTTTTAGTTTCATAGCTACTCACTTCCATTTCTTAAGATCCACTGTAAGATGTGCCTGAATTTTGGAGATGTTAAAAAGGAAAAAAAATGTATCTTAGAATTGATGACATGTATTATTGGTTTGGGAAAGTCTTGTCTTTGGGAGATTTAGCCAGCTTATCAGTTTGGTAACAGCTCCAGAAGTCCTGGAGTAAAGGCACCTGCTTAACTTTGAGTTCTCTTCTCAGAGAGAAGGGTTCTTTTCTCTGAGTTTGTCAGAGAACCCTCTCTGTATGGCTCCAGTCAGCATTCTCTGGAATTTGCACTTCATGGGACATAATCTTAGGTTGCCTTAAATCACTTAGAAAAGTTTAAAGTTTATTCAGTATACCTTCTTCATTGACCTTAGTTCTGTGATATGATACATGTTAGGAAGATTTTTGTTAAACATGCTTAAAGACAGGTCAGTTTTAGCTACAGATTTGCATAAGTGCTTCAGGGAGCTTGGGACACTCCTGGCTTGCTCGAGGGGCTGATTTGCATAAAGTACTCTAGGCTTTGGGAAAATTGTTGCCCAGGCCTTCCTACATTTAGGTTAAGACTGTTCTTAACAGGGGTGATACAGAACATGTGGCCATCCCAGGACCACCAAAAGCCAGAAGTACCTTCTATCCCACTGTCTTCCCGTAGCCAGTGATTGGTGCTCAGCTGTAAAAAGTCTTGTCTGACAGTGAAACCCTGTAGTAAAATAATCACATTAGATCACCCTACAGAATCAGGCTTAGGCTGTGATTTTGCCTCAAGTTTCCACCTTGCCAAAATTTTCTCTTCCCCTATCTTCTTCCCTGATTCACTTACCAGGTTTTCCTGGTGTCACCTCTTTGATAAAGCACTGACATGTACATTTTGTCTCAGAGTTTGCATCCACGGATCCTAAACCCAGACAGACCCTAAAAACTTAATACGTCTTAAGCATTTAACACATTCAATTTGCATAAAATTTTCACCAGTGTTTCATTTATTTCTTTTACTAGTTTGCTTTTTGCATCAGAATCCAAATATGATCCACATATATCAATAGGGAGACTTTTAAAATCCCTTTTAGTCTTTGCTGGGCTGCTGCTAAGTCACTTCAGTCGTGTCTGACTCTGTGCGACCCCAGAGATGGCAGCCCACCAGACTCCCCCATTCCTGGGATTCTCCAGGTAAGAACACTGGAGTGGGTTGCCATTTCCTTCTCCAATGCATGAACTGAAAAGTGAAAGTGAAGTCGATCAGTCGTGTCCGACTCTTCGCGACCCCGTGGACTGCAGCCTACCAGGCTCCTCTGTCCTTGGGATTCTCCACGCAAGAGCACTGGAGTGGGGTGCCATTTCCCTCTCCTTTTAGTCTTTAGGTTCCCTTTATTTTCTTTCCCATTGCAGTTTTTTTGCTTGTTTGTTTGTTTTGTTTTTGAGAAATGATCCTGCTTTCCTAAGAGTTTTCCACAGACTGGATTTGAGTGCTGGCATTCTCTTGGTCTTATTTAACGTTTCCCCCTGTCTTTGCTTTTCCTATAAATTGGAAGTCACCTCTACAAGCAGGATTTGATTCAGATTTTATTTTTGACAAGACTCTTTCTTAAGAAGTAGTGTACTCTTCCATCAAAATTATCTAATTTATGGTTGTTTTTCTCTTTGTGATGTTGGTATCATCACAATTGAATACTGATGCTCGATACTCAGATATGTTAATTCATTGGAGGTTGCCAAATGGTGATATTCAAATTATAATATCTCTTCTTCATTAGCACAAATATCTTGAGAAACTTTCCTTTATCAACTATTTGGTTATGTTGAAGTACAGTTTGTACAGGGAATTTGAAGAAAAAATATTTGATTTTTATCCTTTAATAGCCTATTTTCAAAAATAATGAGTTGGTCTCCTAGCATGCTTGAAAGTTTTCTTACCTTACTAGATTTCCTTTTGTATCTTGATGAGCTCAGGGATTTATCCATAGAGCATGTTTTTCAATCTGCTGTAGCAGTATGAATTTTCAGAAGAAAATGTTATCTTACTGTATATTTCACTTTATAATTTCCATTTACAAACCTTTGAAGTACAACTGGCAGGTCTTTTCAGGCTTGTGTGAAGATCTACCTCATTCTTTTTTTCCGGGAGCCAAAACTAGGAGTCTTGCCCGTGGCAAAGGTCATGAGGTTAAGGGGTCCGACAGGCAAAGGCGAGTCCGGCCTGAAGGGAGCCTCGCTGAATCTGCTCGTGCATCTGCCCCAAAACCAGAGTCTGCCTGCCTTACTGCATTGTGCTTTTCACCTACTTTTCTGACATTAACAGGGGGCTGTCCCCCCACCACCTTTTCCTGGAAAAAGTTAATTTAGAGCTTTTAGATAATAAGTCTCCTGGGCATAATACGAGTGTTTCAATCCAAAAACCCCTCTGATGGCTTTCTTGCCTGCCTAAAGGACTCTTACAGCTGCGCATGTGATTGTTTGCAGCCTTCCAACTGCGAGAGGCATAGGAAGCTCAAACCATCCTAGGAATGTAAGGGCTTTCGAGAAGTCAAAATCATTAGAATAGGACTGATTAAGGGCTTCATTTGTTGAGCCAATACTTGCTGTCAAATTTTCATATCTTTTATTTGTTGATATAGTTGATATACATATATAAAACAAGTAGCAACATAGATCTTTGAGTTAAGTACCTTCTTTGTTATAACCCACTGCACCTTTGTTCTGTAGGGATGTAACTTTAGTGCTTTGAGGGTGATGCAGATTAAAGAAAAACACTTCAGGGGAAATGAGATTAACATCCATTAAGGAAGAGCCATAAAGTGTTAACAGGCCTCTTGGCCAGAAGATAATGTAAATCACCTGAGACCCTTTGTATACAAAAAGATATACAGAAAGAGTCAGGACTGCGGCCCCAGCATGACTCTGTATCTTCCATTATGTAAAACTTAGGGTATATAAACACCTTTTGAAAATAAAGTTATGGGGTTTTTTTGCACAGGCTTAGCCTCCCCCATGTCGACTCTCTCTTTCTCCCTCTCCCTCCCTCTCTTTTTCAGGCTGATCCCTTGGAACACGGAGGCTCACTGAGTCTACTTATTTGCCCAGGCTTCTAAGACCCACTTCAGAGGGAGCCCAAGGCGGGGCACACTCTGCTATTCAAGCGGGCACCTGTGGCCCAATGTAGATGGTGCAAGTTTCTTGTCTTGAGACTTTATTAGCTTTCCGTGTAAACCAAGGAATATCAGCCTCTTTTTTCCACTCATTTTTCTACTACACTATTTCTTTCTAATCTCCCTCCATATCTTTAATTAAGCAATTAATTCCTAGGACACAGACTCCATCCCTGTTTTGAATTCCCTGGGTTCACCAGGGCTGGACCCCAGCACTTTTCATTGCTACTGAGTGTGACACTATATACATGTCTTAAGGTTTACATTAGAGTCTTCAGTACCAGGCTGAGCCTTTTGTGTGCATTACTTCATATAGTCTTTAAGACACCTTATGACAGAAGTATGTAATTTTCCTGTTTTGGATGTAGAAGTGGAGTTCAGGGTTATCTAGCTTCGAAGAGGTAACCTAGGATTTGAGCCCAAATCTGCTTGACTTTGGAAGCCCTCTGCTTGACCACTGAGTCTCTGGCTGGTCCAAGTGAAGATGCTTTTCTCTTCCAAGAGAGTTCTTCACATGACCCCTTCTTTGTCTGAATCCAATTCTCCTCTGGGTGGAACCTCCAACCTCCTTAGGAATCCTGCTTTAATCAGTTATCCCTCTGGGTACACACATCTGCCTCTCAAGTGGAATCTTTCCCTCAGTAGTAAAACAGGCTACATCCTAAGAAGACAACCTGCTCACCCCTTGACTCTGTGCCCTTTGACACAGCCCACCTCTCTCTCCAACAGCTGCTGTTTATTTGATCAAGTCAGTTGAGAGTAGGGTGGTCTGTGAACTGGCTTTTTGTTTGCTCCCTGAGTGACCTTTGGGCCTTTGTACCTGTCCTGGAGGGACTATCTCAGCCCACCCACTGCAGTTAGCTCAGTCTCTATAGAAACCCCTACTATTGCTCCTACCTGCACTCCCCTGGCTCAAGCCTGAAGAGTGAGTAAATTTTGGAAGATCAAACATGGCCTTTGTGCTTCTGGCTTGGAGATGTTGGGAGAGTTGCAAGAGAGAAATCTTATCTTAAAGAAGAGTATTCTTTTCATAGTCAGGAAATATCTGTTTCCACAACCTCAATATTCATTCTTTCTTGATGAATTTTTCCTTGATGTGCTTGGCCTTCATTAATATGTCTTTTTCTGTCCAATTATTTATAATTTTCTGCATATTTGTGGTTCCCTGGTGGCTCAGACAGTGAAGAATCTGCCTGCAATGTGGGAGGCCCTGGTTTGATGTTTGGGTTGGGAAGATCCCCTGGAGAAGTGAATGGCTACCTACTCTAGTATTCTTGCCTGGAGAAGTCCATGGGCAGAGAAGCCTGGCAGGCTTGTTTATAGGGTTGCAAAGAGTTAGGCATGACTGAGTGACTAACACTTTCACCTTTTCACTTTTCTCTGTATATTCTGCTTTGCATTGTTAGCCAGGTTGGAATAAGCATACTTATAAAATCTTTGAGGACTGGTATATTTTCTATTCCCTTAAAATTACCTAACCCACTAATTACCCTCCACATGATGGGCACTCAGAGTTGTTGGAAGATGGTTTAATTTATTGTTCTTACCAGCCTTTGGGGAATAAATGAACTATAATAACAGACAACCCAGACAAACCAGGCTTTAGAAGCTATCTACTGATTTAAGGGATCAGACTGTGGTGACATTCCTGGGTAATGTCTTGCATGAGCTCCCCCTAAAAGCCTATTTCTGACATCACTATTGTCTGAGATATCTGTTTTAGAATTTTCTGCTATTTCTGCGAGCTCTTCAGAGAGCCTCATTTTTCCCACCATAGCTGAATTATGGAGTTTCCTGGTGTCCAATCTTTTAAACATTAAGTAATAGGACTGGGATGGTATTCCTTTTGCCTGCCAAGAATCCCTTATGCTTTTTAAGAATATATTTTCCTTGAAAGACCACCCTGTACCTGTAGTCAGTCCTCATAGGTGGGGTAGGCCTGATTTTCCCTCTTCTTGCCCCACTTCTGGGTTGTGCAGATCACATGACTCAAGTCAGGCAAATGAAACTCAATTTTGGGGGGCATGACCAAGAAAGACCCTGTCTGCTGGATTTATTAAAGTGGAATTACGAAGCTGCCATGAAGACAGAGACTTTCTGAGAGAGATGCAAACACACAGTGGAATCAGAGCAATCAAGACAGAGCCAGGACTGATCACATTGTGTGAGCTTCTGGATCCATCCATGCCTGAAGACTGAATGCTCCCTGCATTGACAGTTATGTGAAACAACTGGTTCCTCATTTTGCTCAAACCAGCCTGTGTACATTTTCCATCACTTTAAACCTAAAGAGCCCTGTGAGCTTAGTCACTCAGTTGTGTCCAACTTTGTGCAACCCCACTGACTGTAGCCCACCAGGCTCCTCTGTTTATGGGATCCTACAGGCAAGAATACTGCAGTGGGTAGCCATTCCTTTCTCCAGGAGATCTTCCTCACCCAGAGATCTCACCCAGGTCTCCTGCATCGCAGGTGGACTCTTTACCATCTGAGCCAACAGGGAAGCCCATAGAGCCCTAACTCATAGCATATCTTCCACATTTAAGTTAGATTGTTAGAAGAGTATAGTGTTTACAGGGGAGGAGCTCTGTTAACTTTGGTTTTTCCCATGGGTTCCCTATTTTCCTAAATGTTTTGACAATGGTCTAGTGGGGAATGGGAGCAAATCAAAGCAATAGACTCATGTTGTATGAGAACCTCCTTCCCCATCCAACGAAGGGGATGTATCACTGGGGTACATCAGTTATAAATATGTTTGGCTTCAGGTAGTAGAAAATTCCAACATAGACTTAAACCAATAGGCATGTAATTTTGTCATGTAACAAGGATTCTGTAGGTAGGTGGTTGGTGTAGATGAGGGGTGTAATCATGTCTGCCAATCCTGTGGTGTTTATTGTTCTTTCTTCATACTGTTGCCTCATGGTCATAAAGTGGCTGCTGCCACCCCAGACATCACACGCACATTTAAGACAAAGTGAAAATGGAAGAGAGAAGGGTGTTACTACCTCCATGGCTCCCTTTCCATTTGAAAACTGGAAGCTCCCTGAATCTCTGGGCAGATTTCTGTTTTCATCTAATCTCCCAGAACTTAATAACATGATCACTCCTACATTCAAGGAAAGCTGGGGGGTAAATGTTAAGCTAGATGTATTGATTTATAACCCTTAAATTATACAGTACAAGTGACAAATAGATTCAAGGGATTAGATCTGATAGAGTGCTTGAAGAACTGTGGATGGAGGTTCATGATATTGTACAGGAGGCAGTGATCAAGACTATCCCCAAGAAAAAGAAATGTAAAAGGCAACATAGTTGTCCAAGGAGGCTTTACAAATAGCTGAAGAAAGAAGAGAAGCTAAAGGCAAAGGAGAAAAGGAAAGACATTCTCATTTGATTACAGAGTTCCGAAGATTAGCAAAGAGAGATAAGAGAGCCTTCCTCAGTGATCACTGCAAAGAAAGAGAGGAAAACAATAGAATGGGAAAGACTAGAGATCTTGTCAAGAGAATTAGAGATACCAAGGGAATTTTTCATGCAAAGATGGGTACAATCAAGGACAAAAATGGTATGGACCTAATAGAAGCAGAAGATATTAAAAACAGGTGGCAAGAATACACAGAAGAACTGTACAAAAAAGATCTTCCTGACCCAGATAACCATGATGGTGTGATCACTCACCTAGAGCCAGACATCCTGGAGTGCGAAGTTGAGTGGGCCTTAGAAAGTATCACTACAAACAAAGCTTGTGGAGGTGATGGAATTCCAGGTGAGCTATTTCAAATCCTGAAAGATGATGTTGTGAAAGTGTTGCACTCAACATGCCAGCAAATTTGGAAAACTCAGCAGTGGCCACAGGACTGGAAAATGTCAGTTTTCATTCCAATCCCAAAGAAAGGCACTGCCAAAGAATGTTCAAATTACTGCACAGTTGCACTTATCTCACACACTAGCAAAGAATGCTCAAAATTCTCCAAGCCAGGCTTTAACAGTACGTGAACAGAGAACTTCCAGATGTTCAAGATGGATTTAGAAAAGGAAGAGGAACCAGAGATCAAATTGCCAACATCTACTGGGTCATCAAAAAAGCAAGACAGTTCCAAAAAAAATACCTACTTCTCCATTATTGACCATGCCAAAGCCTTTGACTGTGTGAATCTCAACAAACTGGAAAATTCTCAAAGAGATGGAAATATCAGACCACCTGACTTGTCTCTTGAGAAATCTGTATGCAGGTCAAGAAACAACTGTTAGAACCAGACATGGAACAAAGGACTGGTTCCAAATTGGGAAAAGAATACATCAAGGCTGCATATTGTCACCCTGTTTATTTAGATTCTATGAACAGTACATCATGTGAAATGCCAGGCTGGATGAAGCTCAAGTTGGAATCAAGATTGCCAGGAGGAATATCAATAACCTCAGATATGCAGATGACACCATCCTTATGGCAGAAAGTGAAGGAGAACTAAAGAGCCTCTTGATGAAAGTGAAAGAGGAGAGTGAAAATCTTGGCTTAAAACTCAACATTCAGAAAACTAAGATCATGGCATCCGGTCCCATCACTTCATGGGAAATAGATGGGGAAACAATGGACACAGTGAGAAACTTTATTTTGGGGGGTTCCTAAGTCACTGCAGATGGTGACTGTAGCCATGAAATTAAAAAACAGTTGCTCCTTGGAAGAAAAGGTATGACCAACCTAGACAGCACATTAAAAAGCAGAGACATTATTTNAAATAGATGGGGAAACAATGGACACAGTGAGAAACTTTATTTTTTGGGGTTCCTAAGTCACTGCAGATGGTGACTGTAGCCATGAAATTAAAAAACAGTTGCTCCTTGGAAGAAAAGGTATGACCAACCTAGACAGCACATTAAAAAGCAGAGACATTATTTTTCCAACAAATGTCCATCTAGTCAAAGCTATGGTGTTTCCAGTAGTTATGTATGGATGTGAGAGTTGGACTATAAAGAAAGCTGAGTGCTGAAGAATTGATACTTTTGAACTGTGGTATTGGAGAAGACTCTTGAGAGTCCTTTGGACTGCAAGGAGATCCAACCAGTCAATCCTAAATGAAATGAGTCCTTAATCTTCATTGGAAGGACTGATGCTGAAACTGAAACTCTTAATACTTTGGCCACCTGATGCGAAGAACTGACTCATTTGAAAAGACCCTGATGCTGGGAAAGATTGAAGGCAGGAGGAGAAGGGGAAGACAGAGGATGAGAGGGTTAGATGGCATCACCATCTCGATGGACATGAGTAAGCTCTGGGAGTTGTTGATGGAAAGGGAAGCCTGGTGTGCTGTAGTCCATGGAGTCACAAAGAATCAGACATGACTGAGTGACTGAACTGAACTGACCAATGCTTGTGTTTCTTTAAAAGAAGGTGAAGAATGGATCTTAGTTACTTAGCAAACATGTGTCTGTTCTCTCTCAACTCCCTTATTGTGACTTCTCTACCAGGAGGCCTCTCAGACTTATTGCAGAAAGGCTCCAGCAGGTATCCCTTGCCATGCTGTTGGATCTGTCTGAATGCCAGCTAAAAGTCATTCTCAGTCCCCTCTATGTTTGACAAAAGTGGATTCATCTGAGAAGATGAGAAGATTGAAGGCTAAGTTATAAGTACCAGTGTTCTACCTTGCTGTGTAAAAAGGTTATAATAAAAATTCTGCAAACAGTACCATNAAAGTCATTCTCAGTCCCCTCTATGTTTGACAAAAGTGGATTCATCTGAGAAGATGAGAAGATTGAAGGCTAAGTTATAAGTACCAGTGTTCTACCTTGCTGTGTAAAAAGGTTATAATAAAAATTCTGCAAACAGTACCATAAAAGACATAAAGTGCCTAATCCAGTGTCCAGCATACGGTTGGCACATATGGTAATTAATATGGTATTAATTTCCTTCTCCCTCTCTCTTTCCTATCAGTGTCCACCTCCTCCTTTTATCCCTTATGTCAGTAAGAAAGGTCATTGCAACATGCACTGGGCACTTCAACTTTTTCGTTTATAACCCAGAACACTCAGAACAGATCTCAAAGAACATATCAGTCTCCAAGATCAAAGGAAGTAAAGCAATCATCCTTCAATTAAAACTAAACTAAAAATTTTAAAAAGACCAAAAGAAGCCACAAATGTCACATATCTTTGTTTTAATTCAATTCACAAGTTGTTCACCCAGAAAACATGAATCTATAGCAAATCAGACCCAATTCGTTCTGGTGCTTGCTTCATGGATCTGCTCATTATCCTGTAATAATGTAATCAATACTGCCTGCTTGGCATGGAGTAGAGGTTCCATAAGATGCAGAGACACTGAGAGGCCATCCAGGTTGCAGCATGACAAAGAGAACTTATCCTAGTGTTTTGCAGCAGAATCGGTTCTGCACAGAGGCAGGAAAGATGGTCTCCTATGTCACACAAGATCAAAGCAAGGACTTCTCCCCTGCCTTTATTTTTCCCTTCTTGTGAGATCCTGTGCTGAAGTAGAAGGAGCACCCAAATGACAGTCCCAGGATGAGTTTGAAATTTTGATCCACCACCGACTAACTATACAATCCTAGGCAAATCATTCAGCCTCTCTAATCCTCCATCCTCCCTAGCCAAACGGGCTGTTGTGAAAATTAAAGAAGACTTCCGTGAGAGGATATGGTACATGGTAGGTGCCAATCACTGCCTGTTTCTTCTCCTGCCAAAACAGTAAGTAAGAGCATCTACTATGGACCAGGTATTTTTAATACGTTAGATCATTGATTCTCATTGTAAAATGAAGTATGGTTAGAATTTCCAGTTACAGATGAGAAAGACCTCTGAAGCCCTGAAAGTCTACATAACCTGTTCTAAATCACACAGTAGGTAAGTGAGGGAGCCAACATTTGTTCCTAGGATGGTTTTATTCCCTATTTTTCTATCCTCAGACATACTGCAGAGAGTCTTTTGACTATTCCTGGCCTAAAATCTTATAAGTCTACCCATCACATTTTCATTCTCATAGGGAGTAAAGTTTAGACTAAATGGAAAGCCTTCATAGTGGCATCCCAGGTATCTGAAATTTAGGTGAGGAAATTAAGCCATCAACCAAAGTAAACTTGATCTGTAAGACTGAACTCTGAGACTTCAGCACTAACCTAACTATCTAATTTGGATAAGGGCTTTCCTGATAGCTCAGTTGAAGAAGAATCTGCCTGCAATGCAGGAGACCTCAGTTTGATTCCTGGGTTGGGAAGATGCCCTGGAGAAGGGATAGACTACCCACTACAGTATTCTTGGTCTTCTCTTGTGGCTTAGCTGGTAAAGAATCTGCTTAGAATGCAGGAGACCTGGGTTCGATCCCTGGGTTGGGAAGATCCCCTGGAGAAGGGAAAGGTACCCACTCCAGTATTCTGGCCTGGAGAATTCCATGTATAGACCATGGGGTCACAAAGAGTCAGACACTACTGAGCAACTTTAAAAAAAATTTGGATAAGCCCCCTTTCAAGACTCAAGACCCTAGTAAACCCACAGAGCTGAAAGTGAATGAGTGTGGTTCTAGAATCTGTCAGGGCAGAGTGATGTAGAAGGGCACTTTTACCCTAGTATGTGATTTGCTTGACACTGGACCATACTAGCTTGAGATTTTCCCCCAAGAGAATTGGGTGAAAGCCACTTTATTATATGTGCATATTTTTATTTTCAAAAACAAACCATACCACATTACAGAGAAGCATTTATACCTTGTTTTTTTCACTAAACAGTACATCTTGGAGAAGTTTTATATCAATGCATGTAAATCTATCTCATTTGCTTTAACAATTTTATAGTATTCTATTGTATGGAAGAACCATAATTTATTAGATGTTTAAGATATTTTCTATGTTTTTCTATTACACAATACTTGTAGTAAAAAAAAAAAAGAAAAAGATGCTGCTGGACACTACGGCAAACCCTCTCTGCCCAGAGATGGATCATGAGGATGTATGAGCTCCCCTGTCCCCTCAGGCCTTTCTGGGAGGTCCATTTCTCTTTTCCTTGTAGATCCTGACACAAGGCCATCCTCCTTTATGAAATCCCAGCAGAGAAGGGCAACATTTTTCTTTATCTCCCATCTGTTGACTTCCAAACAGTACAGAATCCCTATTGATTTTTTTATGCCACAGGGAAACAGCAAAGGGTGAATAAAAAGATGAACTACTTCATAAATTATGTAATGTTAGGAAAATTCACAAAGCTATGGTGGGCATTATCCTTACAGATGTGTAAATGTTGCTGGTCTCAGTTCTCTAGTCCCCTTGCCAGCCATACTCTCATCTCCTCCTTGGGAATATCCAGCTTGGTTTACATTCTGTTTATCCTCTGCCTTCTCCTCTTCTCTGGAAGAGTAACTTTCAACTTCACTGACATCACTCCAGGTCTGGCATCCAATAAACCTGCTTTGAATCTTAGCCCTACCCCTTGTATGACTTTCGATACTTCATCCCTCTGAGACTTAGTCTCCCCCTTCTCCAATGGCATCTCCTCATGGTGTTGTTATTAAGATCAGATAGGAACACACAGGGCTTCCCTGGTGGCGCTAGTGGTAAAGAACCTGCCTGCCAATGCAGGAGATGTAAGAGACCCATGTTCAGTCTCTCAAGTCAGGAAGATTCCCCTGGAGGGCACAGCAACCCACTCCAGTAATCTTGCCTGGAGACTCCCATGGACAGAGGGGCCTGGTGGGCTATGGTCTATAGGGTAGCACAGAGTCGGACATGACTGAAGCGACTTAGCAGCAGCAGGACATACAAGAATGTGCTAGCATCTGGTAAACAATTAATAAGTGTTAACCAGTGATAAGAATCATCATCCTGTAAGAAAATCCAAACGAAGTCTTCATTTTGTTTTTTTCCCCACTGGATTTTTCCCCCTTCTGGGGAACAACAGTAACAACAGAAAAGAACTGGCCAACCCAGACCCCAAAGTTCAGAATCAATCATCATTCTGTCTTTTTGTGACAAGGGGAAAGAATCACATTAAAAAAGATAAGTCATTTTGTTCATGGAAGAAACACACACGAGTCATAGATGGAATGACTGGAGGACTAAAGGAGAGTCTGTGAAGAGACTGAGGACATAATATATTGCCACGATGTCATTGGGTTAATTTTTTTTTTTTTTAAGGAAGTCAGCAGACAATGGAGTGAAAGATTTGTCTGGATTTTTTCCTCTGCTTTTCCTTCTTTGATCTGAGATCAACAGGGTTGCTCTTTGAAGAGCTGGTTTCCGAGGCTTCTGATGAGTTGCAGGTGGCTTTCCAAACCATCATGTGATCGATCATTCATCAGTCTCCATGACATACTTGCCAACACCCAGGTGGAAGTTTTGAAATTTTTTGGCTGATTTATGTATGCAAAATATGACAGGTACATTCTAGGTCTTTATTTAGGGTCAAAGGATGGCCCTGCCTGCTTTAAGCATGAACCCACACAGATAGCTAGCAAAACATAACAGGGTTGCTAATGGGGACGGTGTCTGCAGACCACCCCAGAGGTCACTCAAACACTGTGAATCATTAACAAATGAACAACTTGGTCTCTACATAAAGTGACTGTGTGGGTGGAGGCAAAAAAGCATATATTTTCAAAATTTCCCTGGTGAGTGGGATGTTATTTTTGTGATTCTTATAAACCACTCAGAGCATGATTTTCCCCCATATTTGTTACACATGTTAGTAGGAAAGAATCAAGGAAAATCAGTGAAATAACTTTCATTATTTTGTGGAAATCTTAAGTACTATCCGAATTTGCTAACACAGGAGTTCTTGCCTCNTGTTATTTTTGTGATTCTTATAAACCACTCAGAGCATGATTTTCCCCCATATTTGTTACACATGTTAGTAGGAAAGAATCAAGGAAAATCAGTGAAATAACTTTCATTATTTTGTGGAAATCTTAAGTACTATCCGAATTTGCTAACACATGAGTTCTTGCCTCGATATTTCCTGGGAAAATCCTTTGGATGAATAGTTCAGTAACTTAAAATGTTTACTCTGAGATTTTTCAGATTAAAATTGCTTTCATAATTTCCCAATTCAAAATCCCCATAGTCTTTGAGGGATAGTTACTGATAGTAACTGATAGTTATGGGGTCTCCATCACCTGCTTTTTTTTTTTTTTTTTTTTTTTTTATCAGCACATCCAACAGAACTTTCTCTGGTGATGTAAAAGTTCACTCTCTATGTTGTCTAATAATTTGCAACTAGCCAGTAGAACTGAATTTTTGGTTTAACTTTAATTATTAAAATTTTAATTTCAGTAGCATATATGGCTGGTCCCTTCTTTATTTGACAGAGCAGGGTTGGAGTATTCTTAGAGGGATGTCAGGGGACCTGCATTTTCTGAGCCTGACTGAGGTCAAGGAGAAGAGCCTCATGGCCTCTCAGGGTCAGGAAAGAGAGGCAGCATTGCAATATGTCCTCAGGCTACCATCTCTCCAGCCCCACTCAAGTCTCCCCTGAAAGCCCTAACAAGATGCTCCTCCTTTTGGTACCTTGTAGATCACCATCTTTGCCCCTCTCTTGGTCCTCTGTGAGGCTACTTTGTGTAACGAGGTTTCGTCCTGTAGGTCAATCCTCTGTATCCCCCAAGACTGTAAGGGCACTAAAAGTCCTATCCCAGCATAGGGAGAAGAACTTATCCAGGCAAAAACTAAGCAGAAAGACCATAGGCCAGGGTTTGTGAAATTCATCCCGAACTCACCTTGACCTGCTTTGCAATCTCCCCCTCCCCACACCACCCTTATTTCCCCTTGCTTTTTAGAGACTCATTTTTTTTTTTTCCTTTCCATCATCCTCTTTCTCCTATTAATGTCTTCTGGCTTTGACCCTCCCACTTGGTTCCCACTCTAGCACCTCTCTCTAGTTTCCAGCACCTTGTGAATTTTCCACTGTGTTTCTTGGTACCTGACCTCTTTGGATGAACACAGGTGTCCTCCTGAGGTCAGAGCCAGGGAAGATCCTGCCGAAGGTGCCTGGGGTTCTGGGGTTGTCTGCCTCCTTCCTTTGTTGTCATGCTCATGCTTAGTCACTAAGTCTGTCTGACTCTTTGTAACCCTATTGACTGTAGCTTGCCAGGCTCCTCTGTCCATGGAATTCCCCAGGCAAGAATACTGGAGTGGGTTGCCATTTCCTTCTCTGGAGGATCTTCCTGATCCAGAGATCGAACCCACATCTCTTTTATGCCTCCTGTCCCCTGCATTGGCTGGTGGGTTCTTAACCACTAGCACCACCTGGGAAGCCCCTTCCATTAGGTATGTTGTTCAGTCACTCAGTCTGTCCAACTCTTTGTGACTCTATGGACTGCAGCATACCAGGCTTCTCTGTCTTTCACCATCTCCCAGAGTTTGCTCAAACTCATATCCATTGAGTCAGTGATGCCATCCAACCATCTGGTCCTCTACTGTCCCCTTCTCCTCCTGCCTTCAATCTTCCCAGCATCAGTATCTTTTCTAATGAGTTAGCTCTTTGCATCAGGTGGCCAATGTATTGGAATTTCAGCTTCAGCATCAGTCCTTCCAATGAATATTGAGAGTTGATTTCCTTATCGATTGATTGGTTTGATCTCCTTGCAATCCTAGGGACTCTGAAGAGTCTTCAACAGCATAGTGAAAAAGCATCAGTTCTTCAGTGTTCAGCCATCTTTATGTCCAACTCTCACATCAATACATGACTACTGGAAAAACCATTGCTTTGACTAGACAGACGTTTGCTGGCAAAATAACATCTCTGCTTTTTAAAATACTGTCTAGGTTTTCATAGCTTTTCTTCCAAGGAGTAAGCATCTTTAAATTTCATGACTCCCATCACCACCATCTGCAGTGATTTTGGAACCCAAGAAAATAAAGTCTGTCACTGTTTCCATTGTTTCCCCATTCATTAGGCATAGGGGCTTAAAAATACTTGTTGAGAACTTAAAAAACAAAAATCTTTTTTAGAAAAACATTTTTGTTTTGTTTTGAATTGCTTCTCAGTGGTAAAACACGTGCAATTGCTTCCAAAAAACAAAACCAAATTGGGGGCCATATGGGGGATCTAACTTCCCAATTCGATTTCTCTTCTTTGTTATTACTGACCTGCAGTGAGGTTCATAAGTCATCATGTTGTCTGTATCCAGCAGTAGTGTGGTGTATTGTGGGAAAGGTAAGCCATAAGTAGGATAAGGATCCCATTCATGTATCTTCAGTATATGAGCAGGATAGCCCCAAAGAAATGAGATTTTCCCCTGTGAAGGGGTGGGGAGGATTTCACAGAGATGAGAGGGGGAAGTGTTGCCTGGTTGGAAGGGTGAGTGTATCCTCGGGCTGTAGTTTAGACATGTGACCAGATGGTAAATGCTTTGGACATAAATGGAAAAGTGCTATCATGGGCTTCCCAGGGCAATTTTTAGTCAGGAGAAACTTTTTCTAAAATTTAGGCAGCATTTAACCCCTCTGTCGAGTGAGATGCCCATCTTGTAAGGTACTGCTGCTGCTAAGTCACTTCCATCGTATTCAACTCTGTGTGACCCCATAGACAGCAGCCCACTAGATTCCCCCATCCCTGGGATTCTCCAGACAAGAACTCTGGAGCGGGTTGCCATTTCCTTCCCCAATGCATGAAAGTGAAAAGTGAAAGTGAAGTCCCTCAGTTGTGTCCGACTCTTAGCGACCCCATGGACTGCAGCCTACCAGACTCCTACTCCCATGGGATTTTCCAGTCAAAAGTACTGGAGTGGGCTGCCATTGCCTTCTCCATTGTAAGGCACTAATTTTCTATAAAATATATGCATGCACAGACACACACATAGATGCCTGTACTCATAAAGAGCTCTAGTGGAGTCATCAATAACTCATTACACTCAGCAGTGCAGAAAAATGTGTTTTCCTTAATCTGCCTGTTCAGTTCAGTCGCTCAGTCATGTCTGACTCTTTGCAACCCCATGAAGTGCAGTACGCCAGGCCTCCCTGTCCATCACCATCTCCCGGAGTTCACTCAGACTCACGTACATCGAGTAGGTGATGCCATCCAGCCATCTCATCCTCTGTCGTCCACTTCTCCTCCTGCCCTCAATCCCTCCCAGCATCAGAGTCTTTTACAATGAGTCAACTCTTCTCATGAGGTGGCCAAAGTACTGAAGTTTCAGTTTTAGCATTATTCCTTCCAAAGAAATCCCAAGGCTGATCTCCTTCAGAATGGACTGGCTGGATCTCCTTGCAGTCCAAGGGACTCTCAAGAGTCTTCTCCAACACCCAGTTCAAAACCATCAATTCTTTGGTGCACAGCCTTCTTCACAGTCCAACTCTCACATCCATACGTGACCACTGGAAAAATGATAGCCTTGACTAGAAAGACCTTTGTTGGCAAAGTAATGTCTCTGCTTTTGAATATGCTATCTAGGTTGGTCATAACTTTTCTTCCAAGGAGTAAGCGTCTTTTAATTTCATGGTTGCAATCACCATCTGCAGTGATCTGCCTGTTACTGACATGATTTTCCTATGAGGCCCCTTCCTATGGGAGGGGGGAGCCCAGAAGGTACTTAATTTAGTCTAATCTGGCAGTCTTAGTCTGAGCCTATAGTTTGAATATATTCTCCAGGTAATTTTGTTTCTTTGGGGGTAAATTCTGCCTTTCCTTTTCTGCCCCTCTCCACCTTCTTCCTTTCCCTTCCTTGGACAGATGGAGAGAGGGGCGTGGCTTAGGTGACCTGAGCAGTGGAGGGAAAATGGGGACTCTTGCATCCACAGGGCATCTTCTGGTACCATGAGGCAGGACTGGCATGTGTGGGACTGGTACCACTGACGTGGAACTGATGAAATTGTCCAGATGGTCTGGTGGGCTGGTATTTATGCTGCAGACATTAGCTTCCACATTTCACATCCAGTTTCAAAGTTCCAAACTATCTTGAAGGTCTCTAGCTTATGCTGGGCCATATGGCCTTGAAGCATCTCCAAGACCCTCATTAGGGCCTTTGAGACCCTACATGCCACACCAGGGAGACATACGAAGCCAACTCGTGCTAGTGCTGGGACAGCCCATCCAACAATGGTCTGAGGGGCTGCTTGGAGGTGTCTTGACTATCTTGGGCTGCCATAACAGGATTCCTCACACTGAGTGGCTTAAGTATCAAGAACTTATTTCTGGAGGATGGAAGTCCAAGATGAAAGAGCTGGTAGGGCTGGTTTCTGGTGAGACCTCTCTTGTTGGCTTGCAGATGGCCACCTTCTCACTGCAACCTCATGTGACCTGTTTTCTGTGTGTGTACCTCCCTAAGGCCTCTTCCTCTTCTTTAAGGACACTGAGAGTAACTTTAATTACAAAGTGCCTAATTCCAAACAGTGTCCCATGGGAGGTTAGGGCTTAACATATGTACTTATGGGGGGACACAGACTATATCAGGGGACATCTTCTGGATGCTTCTTCCACTGTACCTGTGGGAGCTGCCACTGGCCTCCTCTGTACCCGTTTGGATGCTTCTAGACTACCTGTGCCTTCCAGAAATGTACCAAAAATGAAGACTTCACAATCCTTGTCTCTATCCCTCTTCCTTCCCACAACTCCTGAAGAAATTCTGTTGTCTGGGTCTTCCCATCTTCATGCCTGATAGGTTGAAAGCATCTTAGATGTGACTTTCTTTCTAAATAATGCTGGGTTTTCCAAATTCTTATCAAAACAACATCCATTGTGACTTTGCTCTGGTTGGGAGTTAATCCCACCCTGAAACACCGAGTGAGACCCATGGTCTGAAAGCCCAGGGACAAGGAGGATCACAGAGTGAGAAATATCTCTGAAAATGCCTTGAAAACTTCACATACCTACAGTATATGTTTATGCACAAACACAGAGGTGCCTTTAATGCTCTATTTTTGCTTCTCTCAAATTCAATGGAATTATTTATGTAAATATTAATCATTGTCAGTATATATCAGTGATTAGTTGTATTTTAGTTATATTTAATATTAATATAGTTAATAATTTAAGAATGCCATTCATATCCATGGATGGACTGGGGTGTATAATGCTTAGTGAAACAAGTCAGACAGAGAAAGACAAATACTGCATCCTTTCACACACAGGTGGAATCTAGAAAATTTTAAAAGAAAAGAGTCATTATAACAAAACAGAAATAGACTCACAGATGCAGAGAAAAAAANTTTAATATTAATATAGTTAATAATTTAAGAATGCCATTCATATCCATGGATGGACTGGGGTGTATAATGTTTAGTGAAACAAGTCAGACAGAGAAAGACAAATACTGCATCCTTTCACACACAGGTGGAATCTAGAAAATTTTAAAAGAAAAGAGTCATTATAACAAAACAGAAATAGACTCACAGATGCAGAGAAAAAAAACTCATGGTTATAGAGCAGGGAAGGGTGGGGGAGGGACAAAATAGGGAAAGGGGATTAAGAGGTGCAAACTGCTAAGATAAAATCAGTAGGTGACAAGGTCGTCATGTACAGCATAGGGAATATACTCAATAATTTATAATAACNCTTAGATGAGAATATGTAAATACATTTTTCTGAGAAGAGTATAGTTTTCAGGAATAGTTTAATGTCAAATAGAAGTTTATTCTCTAGATCTATGAGTCTATTTCTGTTTTGTTGTATTATTTATATTATAATATTTGTTTATTTTACTTGTTCAATTCCACATATGAATCATAAGGTGCAGGTTTGTTTTTCTTTGTCTGACTTTTATTTCACTAAGCATAATACCTTGTATGTCTATTCATGTTGCTACAAATGACATTATTTCATTCTTCTTAATTGCTGAGTAATATTCCATTATATGTACACACACACACACACACACACACACACTCATCTTTAGCCATTCATCTCTCCATGAACACTTAGATTGTTTCCATACCTTAGTTATTGTAAGTAATGCTGCTATGAACATTGGGGTGCATGCATCTTTTCAAATTAGTGTTTGCTTCTCTAGTTTTGTTTCTTTTTCTTGGTTCCTTTCCCCCCTTTTCTGTATTACTTTTCTCATTTCTCTTTTGTTGTTTCTGATGATGGCTGGGCAGCTTCAGGGGCCATTACACTGCTTTCCCTGGTACTTACCCATCCTACAGCAGTCTGGGGTTCTCTGCCCTGTTATACCAAGAAAGCAAAGCTATGACCATGAAGGTAGGGGCTGATGCATGTGTTTCTGGCTGAAAATCTGTCAAGAAAAAAGGCCTTTTTTGTATGTGAAGAGGGGGCTGGAGATGTACATCAAGGGATCATCTCATGATTGAAAAGCGAGTTTGGTCCTCTGAGTCCAACGCCTCTGACTTCACAGTGATGGATTCACTTTACCCTCAGTGACACTTTCAGGCTGTGATTCTTTCCTCTTCTCAAGGTAGAATTAACTGCTTCTCCATCTTTGATGCCTTTGCTTTCGTGTATTTTTCGGGTTGAGGCACTATCACCTTAGAACAGAATTGGTTGTCTGGGGTCTGCTTCTTCCCTTACACAGCAGAGTTTGTACAAATTGACCCACAACACACACACGTGTGTGTGTGCGCACACACACACACACACACACACAATCTTCCTTGAGGCCTTTCTTCATCTCTATTTTTCCTTACATGGTGCCTGGAACATAATAAGACATTAGTAAATGTTTGCTGCAAGAATAAGTGACTGAATGAGAGTTGTTCCACCTAGGATTGCCTCCCTCTGTGTCCACTAGTTCTTACCTGCCTTGTTATGAAAACACACATATACGTTTCACTGTTTCTTCAAGATCCTGCTGGGTGACTGGCTCAGACGTTTGATTTTCCAAACTATGGCAACGCAATAGTGAATACAGTGGGTTATGAGTTTCCCTGCACTGGTGTTATAGATAAGTGTCTTCTCATCTTAATCTATACAGAATGACTTCCCCATGTGCCCTCCTCAGCAATCCGGTTATTTTGTAGTGTTTCTGATCAAGTGTGCTTGTACCTCTCTCCTAACTGACATGTCTCCATCGGCCGCCTGTGTTGCCTAATTGTGGTGCAACCTTGGGTTAACTCCTCCTCAAGCTGACTGTCCATCTTCCCTTTTCCTCCACTGTTTTTTTTTTTTTTAAGCCCTGCAATAATTTTCAAACCATGGCAGCTACCTGGGACATGGTCATTTTGTACTGAGCTTCCCTTTTTGTGGCTGAGTGAGTCAGGGGTCGGGGGGCGGTAGTGCGGTGCTGTTTCCTACCTTCCTGAAGATATTGAAGGGAGTCTCCTGGCATCTCTAAAGGTGATGTGAAAGAGATTCATGTGTGTTTGTGCCTGTGTATTAAGCCTGTGAGTGCGTGCGTGCTCAGTTGTGTCTGACTCTTTGCAACCTGATGGACTGTAGCCCGCCAGGCTCCTCTGTCCGTGGGATTCTCCAGGCAAGGATACTGGAGCGGGTTGCCATGACCTCCTCCAGGGGACCTTCCTGACCCAGAGATTGATCCTGGGTCTTCTGCATTGCAGGTGAACTCTTTACTGCTGAGCCACAGGGAAAGCACATGTATTAAGCCTAAACTAATATTCTAAAAATCTGATTGTGGTCAAAGGAGTGAGTTCAGCACATGGAAATCAAAATATATATTAAAAAAGAGTGCTTTCCTTTCTAAAGTAGTATCAATGTTGGTGTCTACCCAGATCAGTCATTTTGCAGATGTTTGGGCTCTCCCAGTTCACCAGCATTCTGCCACCTGACAGCTGATAATTCAGAATTTGCTGATTCAGAGGCTGCTTATAGCTACAGAAATTTTAATCCACTTACTGTCTATAACTGATAGCTCCTCTGGTTATGTATAATCTCCCATAGGAGCCCTGAGCCTTGCATGTGCCAGGTTTTTGACAAGTGATTTTTGCACATACAGGATTAAATTATTTCACAGGGGAGAAAAAAGAACAAGGAATGGGAACATTGAAGACTCCAGAAAAGGGGAGAGCAAGGTCACAGAAGCTGTTTTTTTCTCAGATCCTACAGGAATATCTATAAGTTTTCTGGGAAATGATTCTGATATATCAGAATATTTTCCTAAGATTGCCTTTTTCAAAGACCACAAGCCTAAAGGTTTGAACCGAAAGGAAACAGTTCAGAGTCAGGGCTCTGGAAAACTCTTCAGTCATAGAAATCTTTGTAGATATCCTTCCTCTTATTTTTGCAATACCTTATTTGCTGAAGCACCTGGTATGTTTATTATTTTGACTGTTAGTGGTGTCCTTTAGATGAATGCAGCCACTATGAAGGACAGTATGGAGGTTCCTTAAAAAACTCATAATAAAACTATCATATGACCCGGAAATCCTGTTCCTGGGCACACTCTCGGAGAAAACCATAATTCAAGAAGGCCCATGCACCCCAATGTTCATTGCAGCACTATTTACTACAGCCAGGACATGGAAATAACCTATATGTCCATTAACAGAAGAATGGAGAAAGAAGATGTGGTACATATATACAGTGGAGTATTACTTAGCCATGAAAAGGAATGGAATATCGCTACTTGCAGAGATGTGGCTAGATCTAGGGACTGTCAGACAGAGTGACGTTAAGTCAGAAAGAGATCATCTCTAGGTTTCTTAATGACAGGAATTTGACTTCATTCATTGTGGTAACTGTGCCTGCTATATACCAAGTACTCAAGGTCCTTAGCGATGAGTGTTGTGATAAAATGTGGCAATCAGAGAACTGACAAACTAGCATTTTTCAAATCCTCTTCTAATACAAAAGAGAGAGAGGGAGAAAGTTACAATGACAGTGTAGTGCAGAGAAATGCCACAGGAGAAGGGGAGTCTGGGCCACCCAAGTGTTTACGTGTAGAGGACCAAGTGTGTAGCTGAGACCAGTAGACCTTGGCAGGTCATGCTGCCGTGGTGTGCCGTGGTGCTGCCGTGCTTTAGAAGCTTGGTGAGCAGGGGATCATACAGCAAAGAAAGTTGTAATCCTAACCTAAGCCAGGAGGATCACCTTGGTGCACAGAACATGGTCAAGGTGTCCAAAAGCATCACTCAAAGCATATCACCACTGATCTCAATGGGACCAGTGTTCATTCTGTGATTACATTTGGGGTGATGGTGCCAGTGGTCAAATTGAACCTTACAGTTCTCTCTCTACTTGGCATTTGGAAGTCACATGGACTCCTTGGGTCTGAAAAGGGTCTAGAATATCAAAGAATCATAGTAAGTGTGGGTCTTAAGAAGGAGCATCTGGACTTCTTCTTGGTAAGAACAGTATAGTTCACCAGTGATTAACTGGAAAAACAAAAAGAAGTTTTTTTTTTTTTTTTGGTCCCAGGTAGAGGTGACCAGACATAAAGTTTCAAATGTAAAATCAGAAACATCTATGAAACATCAAGGCGGAGGTTTCAGAAGGCACATATGAGCCTATAAACAAGGACAGGTTGGGGGTGGAAATAAAAGCTTAAAAATCATCAGCATATAGATAAGACTACCTTGTATTTAGCTTAATATCCCAGTACCTGTAGAGGAGGAGTGAAAAATCTGCCTTTGTTGAATGAACAACTTGATGAATAAGTGAATGAGTCAAGTTCCAACAACAAAGTAGAATAATTAGTTTAAAGCAAATATATTAGGAATTTTCATCTAGATTTTTCTCTACTTCAAAGTAATCATCTTGGATGTATTCCTGCAATATCTTTATTGCCCAAGGCAGTTTCGAGCTCCTGTAGGAACTAATTGCATTCAGAGCACATGTTTTTACTTATCTTCAGTGGTGACGACTTTTTATCCTTTGAGGGGGACTGTGATTTTTGGAAACAACTGAAAGCAATTCATAGACATGTTTGGTGAATGATTTGGGAAACAGGAGAGAGAACACAATTTTGGTCATTAACAGTTTTAAATTTTAAAGTGAAAGAGCTTAATTCCTAGTTCTGAAGTCAGTTTTAAAAGAGGAGCGCTAAAACCACAGCCTCCCATGGTGATTACTTTGAAGCCCAATATTGTATTTATGTTAGTATAAAGACCTAAAACAAAAAACCATTTATTTAAAAAAATATTTATTTAAAAATTTCATTAAGTATAATGTGAAGATCTTCAGCGTTGGCCAAAAGTATGCTTTCTCAACTTTCTGTTCTTCCTCATTGGAAGTCACCTTCTCTTTCTTTTTTGTTCCAATCCATATATCATTCCTTGAGTCATAACAGCTGGGTTGTTTAAAATGTCCTAAGAGTAGAGATAAGTACTGCTAACGATAGGACAGATTCTGGCAAATGGCAGGAGATGGCGTTGATACCTCACTACACTTTGATTCTTGTGTCTTTCATTACATTGTGCGTGCATGCCTGCGTGCTAAGCTGCTTCAGTCATGTCTGACTCTTTGTGACCTATGGGCTGTAGCCTCCCAGCCTTCTCTGTCCATGGGATTCTCCAGGCAAAAATACTGGAATGGATTGCCTTCCCCTACTCCAGGTGATCTTCCCAACCCAGGGATCGAACCTGCATCTCTTAGATCTCCTGCTTTGGCAGTTGGGTTCTTTACACTAGCACCACCTGGAAAGTCCCTATTGCAGGGATGGTAGGAAAAAACCCAACGGTATGCTTAGAAGTCCTGGGTGCCAGTTCTGTCAACAGTAAAAATGTTATTAGTTTTCCTTCTACTATTACTGCTGCTGCTATGATTACTAATGTGTCTGTATTTCAGATTTACACAAAAATTATGTATATTTTGTCTCAGTTAATCTTCACAACAGCCCTGTGAAATAGGAAGACATCAATAGATCCATTTTCAAATAAGTAAAATGAGTACAAAGTAAACTTTTAATATTCAATCAAGAACAGCATTGGACAAATCGGTTTAGATCCTGGAGCTAGACCCACTAAGACTCATTTTATACTCTTTTCTTTTAATTGGGTGCAATATGTCATTATGTTATCACAGTATAGCTCTGTATTTCATGAATTCCTCAGAAATGGGATCCTAGGGAAACACTCTCTCCTGGTAAGAGTTATAATATGTACAACAAACAAGTTATAGAAAGTCAAATACTTAAGGAAAAGATTAAGTCATGAAAGTGTTTCTTTTGAGCATATTGTAGTCTTCCTACTTTCCCCTCTAGGTTGGATGGGTAGAACTCTTAGTGGAGAAGTTGCTATGGAAACCAATTTGCAGTGTCTCCCTTTGCCATGGTATTTTCCTTAGGCACGCTCTATCTCTCAAAAATCTTAACAGCAATGAAACAGACATTCAACCCCAGAGGCTTAAAAAATAGGATTTGTATTTCTTCTCTCCAGCCTCACCCTCCTCCCTTCAAAGGCATGTCTATTGACAAATTGGTGGCTCACGAATTCCACCAACAATGGTTCATTTTCCCCTCAGACAGATGCTGACAGAGGGGCTGCTGCCTGATGAAGGGAAGGCTGTGACTGCCAGTCCGTGACTCTCCTGCTGACTACAGTCCCACCTGCAGTGGACACAGGTGCTCCGTCCTGGTTTGAAGGATGAGAGCCATTCATCGTACTGGGAGGAACATAGGAAACGCAGAATTATTGTTCATCAACATCAAAATGATCAAGTTGGCAGCAGAAAGAGAAATGAGAATGAGGCTAGTTTTATTTTTAGGGTTCTGAAGGCACTGACCAAATAGGCATTGGGGAAACTTGGAAAGAATCTGGAAACACCCTATTTGTGGGGTTCTTAATCTTGTAGGAGAGTTTTCAAGGGATCTGCTGCTGCTACTGCTAAGTCGCTTCAGTCGTGTCTGACCCTGTGTGACCCCATAGACGGCAGCCCACCAGGCTCCCTGTTCCTGAGATTCTCCAGGCAAGAACACTGGAGTGGGTTGCCATTTCCTTTTCCAATGCATGAAAGTGAAAAGTGAAAGTGAAGTCGCTCAGTCGTGCCTGACTCTTAGCGACCCCATGGGCTGCAGCCCACCAGGCTCCTCCGTCCATGGGANTTGGGTGCAATATGTCATTATGTTATCACAGTATAGCTCTGTATTTCATGAATTCCTCAGAAATGGGATCCTAGGGAAACACTCTCTCCTGGTAAGAGTTATAATATGTACAACAAACAAGTTATAGAAAGTCAAATACTTAAGGAAAAGATTAAGTCATGAAAGTGTTTCTTTTGAGCATATTGTAGTCTTCCTACTTTCCCCTCTAGGTTGGATGGGTAGAACTCTTAGTGGAGAAGTTGCTATGGAAACCAATTTGCAGTGTCTCCCTTTGCCATGGTATTTTCCTTAGGCACGCTCTATCTCTCAAAAATCTTAACAGCAATGAAACAGACATTCAACCCCAGAGGCTTAAAAAATAGGATTTGTATTTCTTCTCTCCAGCCTCACCCTCCTCCCTTCAAAGGCATGTCTATTGACAAATTGGTGGCTCACGAATTCCACCAACAATGGTTCATTTTCCCCTCAGACAGATGCTGACAGAGGGGCTGCTGCCTGATGAAGGGAAGGCTGTGACTGCCAGTCCGTGACTCTCCTGCTGACTACAGTCCCACCTGCAGTGGACACAGGTGCTCCGTCCTGGTTTGAAGGATGAGAGCCATTCATCGTACTGGGAGGAACATAGGAAACGCAGAATTATTGTTCATCAACATCAAAATGATCAAGTTGGCAGCAGAAAGAGAAATGAGAATGAGGCTAGTTTTATTTTTAGGGTTCTGAAGGCACTGACCAAATAGGCATTGGGGAAACTTGGAAAGAATCTGGAAACACCGTATTTGTGGGGTTCTTAATCTTGTAGGAGAGTTTTCAAGGGATCTGCTGCTGCTACTGCTAAGTCGCTTCAGTCGTGTCTGACCCTGTGTGACCCCATAGACGGCAGCCCACCAGGCTCCCTGTTCCTGAGATTCTCCAGGCAAGAACACTGGAGTGGGTTGCCATTTCCTTTTCCAATGCATGAAAGTGAAAAGTGAAAGTGAAGTCGCTCAGTCGTGCCTGACTCTTAGCGACCCCATGGGCTGCAGCCCACCAGGCTCCTCCGTCCATGGGATTTTCCAGGCAAGAATACTGGTGTGGGGTGCCATTGCCTTCTCCTACTGCATGTCTAAAAATTGTCTCAAAATTTAGTGATGTAAACTTGCAGCCATTTTACTTTGCTCACCAACTGTGAGTCAGAAATTCAAGATATTCCTGGCTTAGAAGTTCTCACTTAGGATCTCTTATGTGGTTGTCTACAGAGGTTGCCTGAAGTTACTGTCATCTGATGGCTCAACTGGGCTGGGTGCTCAGGATGACTCAGTAACAGGGTGGCATTTAATACTGTCTGTGGGTTAGTCATTGAGCCATAGCTGTTTATTGACACCCTACATGTGATATTAGAATGATGGTTTCATGATCGTTGTATTTCTTGCATGGGTGGCTGACTTTCCCTGGAGTGAGCATTCCAAGAAGAGTAGGTAAAAGGTACATGAGCTTTAATGACCCAGCCCAAGTCTTGGAGCATCATTTCTGCCATACTGAAATTCATGGAAGCAGTTATGAGCCTGAGAAGACAAAGGAGAGAAGGATGTAGACCCTAACTTTTGCTGAGAATGCTCATGAGCTCAAAGAGCTCATGGTCATTTAAAAAGCCTTCTAGATAGATAAATTTTCTGGGAAACTGATGAAGACTTAAAGTGCAAAACTTTTAAAGGCAAATTCTTTCTGGATATCTCAGATCTTCATTAAGAGCATTTGTTAATGCACTATCTGAAAGTAAGTATTATCCGTAGGGCAGATTGAATTGAATAATTTTATTTTTAAAGAACAACCTTTTACTGAGTGCTTCCTCTGTTCCAAGTGTTTTACATGTTTTAACCAGTTAATATCTGTAATACTCCAATGGTAGGTCGATACTGTTAGCCACATTTTAAAGGTGAGAAAACTGAGGATTAAAGACAAATTGCCCAAAGACACATAGTTAATAGGCCTCAGAGGTAGGTGGCTAAGTTTGAAGTGCCAGATTGTAAAACCCAAACATTTTTTTTTGGTGGGGGAGTGATGGTGTTCTTTTTAAAAATTGAAGCATAGTTGATTTATAATGTTGTGTTAGTTTCAGGTGTACAGTACAGTGATTCAGTTGTATATATATATATATATATGTTAGATTCTTTTCCTTGATAGGTTGTTACAAATTATGGAGTGTAGTTCCCTGTGCTATACGGTCAGTCCTTGTTGTTTATCCATTCTATATATAGTAATTTGTATATGTTAGACCCAAACTCCTAATTTATCGCTCCCAACCCTTCCCCCTTTGGTAACTATAAGCTTGTTCTCTATGTCTGTGGTCTATTTCTGTTTTGAAAATAAGTTCATTTGTGTCATATTTTAGATTTTACATATGAATGATATCATGTAACACTTGTCTTTATCTAGCTCCCTTCACTTACTATGACAGTCTCTGGGTCCATTCATGTTGCTGCAAATGGCCTTATCTCATTCTCTTTGTGGCTGAGCAATATTCCATTGTATATATGCACCACATTTTCCTTGTCCATTCATCTTTTGATAGACATTTATGTTGCTCCTATGTCTTGGCTATTGTAAATAGTGCTACAATGAACATTGGGGTACATGTATTTTCAGATTTTGTTTTTCTCTGGATATATGCCCATGAGTTGGATTGCTGGATCATATGGTGGCTCAATTTTTAGTTTTCTAAGCAATCTTCATACACATAATGGTTGTACCAACCTACATTCCTACCAACTGTGTAGGAGGGTTCCCTTTTCTCCACAGTGAGGGTATTTTTTTTTTTTTTAAGCTTTTCCTCTTGGAGGAAAGAGGGGCTTTCTCAGGCCCAGCGTCTTCTTCACGTTCTCTTTTCTGTCTTGAGGACAGCCACTTTCCACTATTCTGTGATGAAGCCCCTTCTTTACCTACATTTTTGAGGCCTTTCCCCTGATAAAATGATTGATAGAGAGGTCTGTTTCCTTGATTTTCCCTCTAGCTTATTTTACTGCCCCCCAAACAAACTAAGAAACACTTTGTGCTCAGGGAGTTTACTGCTGATCCTCATAGAAAAGACATACAGAAGGCAACAGAAATTTCACTTTTGCAAGCTTAGTAAGAGTCCACATAGCTTTAGTCTCTGGCCTAAAGTTCTTGACGATATTTTTGCCGTAACTGGTAGATCTAGGACTCCCAGTGCTTGCTTCTGAACAAGGTTAGGTTTGTACTTATTATACTCAGATGGAGACTGACCTCCAGCTTGCCTCTCCCCAGCCTATTATTGAAAACCCTTCCTGGTGTTGTCTCAGGGGACCTTGTAAATAAATCTCTGCCAGCTTGTGTCTTCCATTCCACCCTCTTAATTCTGCTACCTGGCCATGTCTCTGCNAATTCTTTGGCGCTCAGCCTTCTTCACAGTCCAACTCTCACACCCATACATGACCACAGGAAAAACCATAGCCTTGACTAGACGGACCTTAGTCGGCAAAGTAATGCCTCTGCTTTTGAATATGCTATCTAGGTTGGTCATAACTTTTCTTCCAAGGAGTAAGCATCTTTTAATTTAAAGGACAGTAGGTAAATGCTCAAAGTATGGACTTTAGGTAATAATAACAGTATATTATCCTTAGCGCATTAGTTGTGGCAAGTGTAACATCCTAATGTAAGATGCTAATAATATGGGACCACTGGATGTGGGAGGTGGCTGGGAACTCTCAGTACTATCTGATCAATTCCTCTGTAAATCTAAAACTGTTCTGGAAAATAAGCTCTGCTGATTAAAAATTAAAGCATTGGATTCTATACCTAAGCATGATCTTATCCAAGCCAAAGGAAAGAACAAGTTGACATGGCTTCAAGTTAGAAGACTGTGGAGTTCACATCTTCTTTTCCATTAGCTCTCCTGTGACCTTGTGATGGTCATTCGATCTCTCTAGATCTCAGTTGGTTTGTTTATAAAATGGCAATAATATTGTTGTATTCACCAGGGTTTTTCAGAGAAAGAGAACCAATAGAATGTACTCTATATACGTGTCTACAGGACTGTGTTGCTGCTCAGTTGCTCAGTCATGTCTGACTCTTTGCGACCCTATGTACTGTATCCCACCAGGCTTCTCTGTCCATGGGATTTTCCTGGCAAGAATAACAAAGTGGGTTGCCATTTCCTCCAGCGGATCTTCCTGACCCAGAGATCAAACCTGAGTCTAGTTCATCTCATTCATTGCCAAGGGATTCTTAACCCCTGAGCCACTGGGGAACTCCTCCATACATATACATATACACATACACACAGTACATCCTATTGGCTGTATAATATGTCATATTATAAGGAATTGGCTTCCATAATTATGGAGGCTGTCAAGTCCCAAGGTCTTTAGATTGAGACCCAGGTAGAGACCCCGGAGAGCTGATGGTGTAGTTTCATTCTGAAGCCCAACAGGCTCAAACCCAGGAAGAACCAATGTTTCATTTGAATCTGGAGGCAGGAAAAAGCTGATGTCTCACTTTGAAAGCAGTTAGACTGGAGGCATGTCCTCTTATTCAGGGTAAGATTTTTCTTCTATTCAGGCCTTCAACTGATTGACTGAGGCCTACCCACATTAGGGAGAGCAATCTGCTTTACTTAGTCTATGATTTAAACGTTCATCTCAGACAAAAACACCCTCCTTTGAAGGAGACATCAGAATAATGTTTGACCAAATATCTGGGCACCCTGTGGCCCAGTCAAGCTGGCACATGAAATTAACCAATGTAACTGTCTTTTCACATAAACCTTTGTTATGAGAATCAAATAAGATAATTAATGTTGTAGTGCTTTGTAAAAGCATAAGTGCCTAGCTATTGGTTTTGAACCACTTTTTGGAGTAATGCATGACTACTTTATAATTCCAAAAACTTTTCTATTAATAAATATGTTTTAGGAATTTTAGGTATTTTTATATAATGATTTCTTTGTTTTCTTGGTGCCATCTTGTACTATCTTTTTATATACTGTATGCAGAGAGCAGGCTTTGGTTCACCTGCCAATGCAGGAGACATGGTTTGACCCCTGGGTTGGGAAGATCCCCTGGAGAAGGAAATGGCAACCCACTCTAGTATTCTTGCCTAGGAAATCCCACAGACAAAGGAGACTGGTGGCTACAGTCCATGGGGTTGCAAAAGAGTTGGACACAACTTAGTGGCTAAACAACAACATGCAAAGAGCACTCTGATGTACTCATGAATTACAAGGCCTTTGGCCCTGCCTGCCCTGTCTGATTGCCTATGTCTCTCTCTGCTTCTGCTTACATTGTTTTCTTTTCAGATTCTGCTCTTTCCAGTTCAAACCCTGTATTTTGCTCTTAAGTTCCTGCTTGCTCATGGCCTTGGTACATCAGGACTGACATCAGCTCACCCACTTTGTGACTATTCACACAGTCCACAGACTATGTTCCTAGCCACTCTCTGGGTCCCCCGACTCCCTGCCCATTTCCTGTTTATTTCATGTGGTCCCATCTCTGACCCGTACCCTCCTAGCCAGTATTTTGTCAGGCTCCTTGTTCCTTGAACATCCACACTTGCCCTTTTTATTTTGCCAGGAGTCCATCGTGCCGCTTTCCCACTGGAGGGCAGACTGAAGGAAAAGAGAGGAAATGAAGCGTGGGATCAGGTGGCCTCACTGTAGCAATTCGTCTGTGGTGCTGGTGTGTCAGGTCACTCATTCCCTCAGGACCCTCTGTAGCAGAGGACACAGAACTCACGTATGTCCTGGCTGGACGTGCAGGCTAGGGAGTTGCTCCTGTTTCCAGATTTGAAGCCTACACATAGCTGTCGTCATTACAAAATAATTCCCTTTCCACTGGCTACTCTGTTTTTCAAGTAGGAAAAAGTCATCTCCCTAAACGGCTGACATTTGTTACTCTCCCTCTCAGATTGAATGCTTAGCTATGTCCCCAGCTCAGCTTCATTTGGGTCTCAGCAGGATCCTGGAACCAGTGGAGATTAACAGCATGACTAATGTTGGTGTCTAATCAGTGACTAGCTTCCCAGTGGCCATGCCTCCAAGTCTTCCCTTGAAGCTCATGAGTCCAGCTCATTTTAGACCCCAGCCAGCTGCTCACATCTCTCCTAGCAGCTGCTGAGCATGCAAATGAGAGCTCTTTCAGGAAAATAGTTCCAAGACTACCATGGACCTCCACTCTTATCGCAGAGAGGAAATGCTTATCTCTGAGTCATAATTCAAATGAGAGAGCTGCATAATGTCTTTCTCCTTTAAATTACAAGGCATCAGTGTCTGTCCTTCTGAAAGCTCCGCTCCCTCTGCCTGAACGTAAATGATGTCAAAGTAGGGAATGTCTAATGATGCTTGTCACTAACAGGACGCTCAGCATCCTCACGGGTAGGCCGGCCAGTAGGTGCCTCAGATATTTCAGATACGGTTGTCCCTTGAGATCTCCTTGAGGTTTCCTACATTAATTAGTCTATTCCTGACATTCACATCAGATAAATATCAGGAGGAAACACTCGGGTAAAAGAGGGTTTTGAAACTGTCTCCCATGAATGAAAAAATTAGACTGAAAATGCCCACCTGCTATCTTTTGTGGATGAACTGGACACTTTATGCAAAGATTATAAGGATGGCTGCTTTTCTGCAGAATATATTTTTCAGCCTGAAGGCTAGATAGCAATTTGCAGGGGTTTGAAAAACCTATGATTATGGCTAGTTTGCTGATCTGTTTTTTTTTTTTTTTCCTGTGCCTTTCAGAAGTATAGTGACTTTCCTATACTTGGAAAGCAATAGTTCTCAGGAAGCTCTACACTACTCCAGTTGTTTTATGTATGAATGCTGGTTTCAAAGTGAAGTTATATACAACCATGTGTCAAATAGAGAGGTAGTGGGAAGCTGCTGTATAGCACCTGTCTCTTATACACANGCCTTTCAGAAGTATAGTGACTTTCCTATACTTGGAAAGCAATAGTTCTCAGGAAGCTCTACACTACTCCAGTTGTTTTATGTATGAATGCTGGTTTCAAAGTGAAGTTATATACAACCATGTGTCAAATAGAGAGGTAGTGGGAAGCTGCTGTATAGCACAGGGAGCTCAGCTCAGGGCTCTGTAATGACCTAGAGAGGTGGGATGGAGGGGTGGGAGGGAGGTCCAAGAGGGAGGGGATATATCTATATCTGGAACTGATTCATGTGCAGCAGAAATTAACACAACAACATAGTAAAGCAATTATATCCCAATTTAAAAATAAACAAAAAGTGAAGTTATGACTCATGTTTGGGGGCAGTGGGGCCAAATTTTATTATTTCAAGTCACTGCTACAAGCTTTTATATGGAATGTCACTATCAGTGATGACCCATTTCCAGGAGCACCATCATGGAGAGGGGCTGTGATATGGGTTAAGAACAAATTCCAAGTTCAGGGATGTGTATGAAGCTATTTTTCTTGGGAAAGAACTTTTAGGAGGAGGAGGAAAAAAATGGAAAGCTATATAAAATGATGAGGGACAAAACTTTATTTTTAGAAATTGAGATATAATAGACATATAAAATGTATTAGTTTCATGTATACAGCATGATGATTTGGTATTTCTATATACTCTGAAATGATCGCCACAGNAGGAGGAGGAGGAAAAAAATGGAAAGCTATATAAAATGATGAGGGACAAAACTTTATTTTTAGAAATTGAGATATAATAGACATATAAAATGTATTAGTTTCATGTATACAGCATGATGATTTGGTATTTCTATATACTCTGAAATGATCGCCACAGTCCATCTAGTTTACATCCATCTAGTTTACATCCATCTGCATACATAGTTATTGTTTTTTCTTTTTTTTTCAACTTTTTATTTTTTATTTATTTTTTTACTTTACAATACTCTATTGGCTTGTTTTTTCTTATGATGAAAACTTTTAAGATTGACTTCCTTAAGCAAATGCATTTTTGGAATTCTCTTCCTGGGGTGCATTCTGAAGTCATTGGAAAGCTGAAAGTGAACCTACCATTGGAAAGTTGAAAATGAACTGGGGCTAGGGTCTAGGGGTAAGCAGGCATGGAGTAGCCTATAGTTCAGGTGAACCAACCCCTTCTGGGTTAAAGCGTCTGCCCGGAATGCAGGAGGCCTGGATTCAATCCTTGGGTAGGGAAGATCACCTGGAGAAGGAAATGGCAACCCACTCCAGTACTCTTGCCTGGAGAATCCCATGGAGGGAAGAGCCTGGTAGGCTACAGTCCATGGGATTGCAAAGAGTCGGACACGACTGAGTGACTTCACCTTAACCCCTTCTCATACCTTATTTGCATAGGCAACTTACCAGGTAAAGATGACTCTGAACTTTGGTCCCAAAGGCTTAGCAAGTGTTTACAAAGCAGGGATTTCTCCTGATTGCCTCAGACCTTTAAAAAGAAGTTGCCTCTAGCCATAGTGAAGTGAAGTAGCTCAGTCATGACCGACTCTTTGCGATCCCATAGACTGTAGCCTACCAGGCTCCTATGTCCATGGGATTTTCCAGGCAATAGTACTGGAGTGGATTGCCATTTCCTTCTCCAGGGGATCTTCCCAACCCAGGGCTTGAACCCGGGTCTCCCGCATTATAGACAGACGGTTTACCATCTGAGCCACCAGGGAAGTCCTCTGGCCATGGTAGGTGATAAATGAAACCTTAGAAACATCAGGATCTTGGGCCTCAGCCAGTGGAGGCTTACTATTTTTTTTTTAATTGAAGGATAATTGCTTTACAGAATTTTGTTGTTTTCTCTCAAATCTCAACATGAATCAACCATAGGTGTATATATGTCCCCTCCCTCTTAAACCTCCCTCCTATCCTCCTTCGTATCTCACCCCTCTAGGTCCTAACCTGTTTCTATTTAACATCTCCTAATAAAGTATATATATGTGCCAAGTTACAGGATAAGGTTCTGAGGCTGAGAATCTTGAAACTAACACAATATCATACATTACAATTCAATAAAACTTTTTATTTACATTTACTGGTTTTCCACTTAACCAAGCATCCCTCCTACTGTCTTCCTGCCTGAACCTTTGACCTTTTAATACAGTGAATGGACATGCTTGGTCTACATATCTCCACAGGTTGACAAAACAGTTTTCATGTTTAAAACTTGTGACACATTACACACTTTGTCTACATGTCATATTTAGGAGCTCAGGTACTTTCAATGAAAGTTGTACTTAGCTGTGAGCTGAGACCTACAATCTACCCTCTAGAGTGGCTACAAGTCAGCTAATGTTACATTGGGTTCACTAGTGTATTAATGACCATGTACTATTATTTAACCCAATCCCAAGTTTCGTGTGATTAAGGAATGAGAGACAGGGAAACAAATTTGTGGAAGTAATTATTTAAAAGGTACACATGTTGAAAATAATTTACTGAAAACAAAAACTTTTTATTAAAGCATAATGTATGATGTGTTAGTTTTAAGTGTACAGCAAAGTGACTTCAGTTCAGTTCAGTTCAGTCGCTCAGTCATGTCCGACTCTTTGTGACCCCATGAACCTCAGCACGCCAGGCCTCCCTGTTCATTACCAACTCCTGGAGTCCACCCAAACCCAAGTCCATTGAGTCAGTGATGCCATCCAACCATCTCATCCTTTGTTGTCCCTTTCTCCTCCCATCCCCAATCTTTCCCAGCATCAGGGTTTTTTCAAATGAGTCAGCTTTTTGCATCAGGTTGCCAAATATTTACAAGTTTCAGCTTCAACATCAGTCCTTCCAATGAACACCCAGGCCTGATCTCCTTTAGGATGGACTGGTTGGATCTCCTTGCAGTCCAAGGACTCTCAAGAGTCTTCTCCAACACCACAGTTCAAAAGCATCAATTCTTCCCTGGTTGCTCAGGTGGTAAGGAATCCACCTTCCATCCAGGAGATCCAGGTTCAGTCCCCGAGTTGGGAAGATCCCCTGGAGAAGGGAATGCCTACCCACTCCCATATACTTGCCAGGAGAATTCCATAGACAGAGGAGCCTGGTGGGCTACAGACAAAGAGTCACAAACAGTCCGACATGACTGAGTGACTAACATACAGTCACACACACACACATTTCTTTTTTTCAGATTCTTTTCCAAAATATAAAATATTATAAGATAATGAATGTAATTCCCTGGGCTATACAGTAAGTCTCTGTTGCTAAAAATAAAAATAATAATTTTTTTGAAGTTTTGGATATAGAAAATAGAGTCTTAGATGATTTACTCATGGCTTGATGTAGTTGTAAGGAGCATTTGGGAGGAGAAGGTTATCAAGAGCATATCTGCCATGTTCCTTTAAAATGTTCTATGGATCCTTTCTTGTGCAAGATGGGTCACAGGTCTGACCATTTTATTTTATATTTTGAGTCTTAATGCTGTGCTTAATTAAGGAGATATCTTAACTAGAAGACATGCTGAGGTGACATTCTCGAGTGCTCTTTTGGACAAAGTCACCAGCTCTTCATCCATAGTTCTTACACCTAACCTACTGATCAATTTGGGTCTCGTTCTTTTCCTTGGCCTTGGAGGAGGTGCTGGTAATAAGCGTGACTCCCTAGATGAGCAACAGAACATGGGAGGAGGAGAAAGAACCAGATATTAGATGATTTACTCCCAGATGCTTTAAAAGATTGACAGTATATTGCATTCCTGTCCTTTGTCAAGAGAGAAATGACCCTGACTTCACTGAGGCAAGCCTCAATAAATCTTCCTCATGCTCAGGCAGTCATCATTAAGCATTTCTGGTCTGCCATAGGATTTGAAGACCCACTTCCGGCCAGAGAAAGGAGACACTGGGTTTTATCCCACTCCTAAAATCCACGAACCATTTGACCTCAGTTGTTTCTGTTACTTCNCTGAGGCAAGCCTCAATAAATCTTCCTCATGCTCAGGCAGTCATCATTAAGCATTTCTGGTCTGCCATAGGTTTTGAAGACCCACTTCCGGCCAGAGAAAGGAGACACTGGGTTTTATCCCACTCCTAAAATCCACGAACCGTTTGACCTCAGTTGTTTCTGTTACTTTCTAAGCTCATTTCTCATTCAGATGCTTACCAGCTGTCTACCAGGACTATTCTTGGTGTCACTTATCCTGACATCTGGAATGATGGAATTCTTCATCAGCTCAGCTATGTGTGTTCTCAAATGTAGACTGGTTGAGTTGGCTGCTCTAGGAACTGGTCGCAGGTTGGTCCACATTTCAGGGTTTCTGGCTCTGTTTGAGGCCATTTCCCATTGGTCTATTTTCAGAGATTGGTGTGACGACATGGTAGATTTGGAAGACTTGGTTGCTTTAGAATTTCAATTTTCACTTTTTAATGAGGTGGCACAGCTGTGGAGTTAGATTAGCTATTGGAATTTTATAGCGTGTGAGATTTGAAATGTCAAGGGAAGGGAGGAGGAAACACAAAATAATTAGTTACAAATTCATCCTCTTAACTTTGTCCTCAGAGGATGTTAAAGTTCACACTGGCAGCTACCTTTAGTGCTATGGTAACTAGGTTCCATCCAGCTGCTGTCCCTGTCTTGGGGTGGGCCTCTGGCCGGCCACTTGTCCTCTTTGAGTCTTCATTTCATTTTCTGCTAATGGGGATTTTGAGCTTAGGGACATTAGGATTTTAGCTTAGGTAACCTTGGCCTAGGAGCTTGTTTAACCCACTAAAATTAAATATATAAGTATGGATGTTGGATGAACTTTTTTGGAGGAAGAGTATCCAAAACTTTCATCTAATTCTAAAGGATCTGTGACTAGAATAATATTATGAGAGACTGTATTGGATGGTTGCCACAGCCCATTCTAGCCTGGATGTTCCTGGATTCTGGAATGCTTTATAACAAAAAGAAGTGGACGTCAGGCTCAGTTCCTGCCCACTGCCTGTGACTGAGCACCATCTAACTACGTTCATCCATACTGAACTCTGGTTATCTCCTGTAGGCTTTAATTAAATCATTCAATTATTCATTCATCCACTCATTCATCAAATATCTACTAGAAAGCCAATTAATAAATATTGATTGAGCACCTACTCCATGTCAGGCAGTGTCAAAATGAAGCCCAACCACTCAAATCAGGCATAATGAGCCTGGAAGCATTTTTGGAATCCCTCCTATACTTCCAGTACTACTGAAACTGGTGGGTTTTAATTTTGGCTGAATACTGGGGATCATTAAAGCTCCTACATCTTAGCCTTAGCCTCAGTTCAACTCAGTCATGTCCAACTCTTTGCGACCCCATGAATGGCAGCATGCCAGGCCTCCCTGTCCATCATCATCTCCCGGGGTTCACTCAGACTCACGTTCATCGAGTCCATGATGCCATCCAGCCATCTCATCCTCTGTCGTCCTCTTCTCCTCCTGCCCCCAATCNAAAAGCAGAGACAATACTTTGCCAGCTAAGGTCCGTCTAGTCAAGGGTATGGTCTTTCCAGTAGTCATGTATGGGTGTGAGAGTTGGACTGTGAAGAAGGCTGAGCACCAAAGAATCGATGCTTTTGAACTGTGGTGTTGGAGAAAACTCTTGAGTCCCTTGGACTGCAAGGAGATCCAGCCAGTCCATTCTGAAGGAGATCAGCCCTGGGATTTCTTTGGAAGGAATGATGCTAAAGCTGAAATTCCAGTACTTTGGCCACCTCATGCGAAGAGTTGACTCATTGGAAAAGACTCTGATTCTGGGAGGGATTGGGGACAGGAGGAGAAGGGGATGACAGAGGATGAGATGGCTGGATGGCATCACTGACTTGATGGACGTGAGTCTGAGTGAACTCTGGGAGTTGGTGATGGACAGGGAGGGCTGGTGTGCTGTGATCCATGGGGTCACAAAGAGTTGGACACGACTGAGTGAACTGAACTGACTGAATTTATAAAACCCAAAGTATAGTTAAGCTATTAATACTACCTTTAATTAACATTTGTCTCATTGGACACAGGGGAATCGTTTATTGAATTGTGATTTTTTGAAAGTGGCCAGGGAAAATTATGTTCAGGTAAGAAAATAATCACACTGAGAGAGAGAGACGAGAGAATGCTTCAACAGTATTGCAAAATGAATTAGACATATGGTAGCAGAGAAATGAGAAAGCGGAGACAAAGAAAGGATGCATGTCTCATTTCTGCCTTTGAGAATTTTCAGTGTAAGGAGAAAAATAAAACATTAGCATCTATGAAGAGTCATTTTGTGAGATAAACAAAAGCAAATATCAACTGGTTTAGGGCAGGGTATAGCATGCACTAACTGCTAGTAGGCGGCCTGTTGACCTAATAAGAAAGCAAGAGGCTTAATGATGGATGGTTTCATAGTATGAATGGATTTCAGAATGAAAGAGAGGGCCATGGCTTGGTGAGGCCTGTGAAAATGGCATTTGGGAGGAATTTGTGTGCTGGGGAGAGACAGGGCACCTCTGAAGCTTCAGTGATGAAGACAGATGGGAAGAGAATCCTGTTTAAATGATTGAGTATCCACAGTAGATTCCAACATCAGGGTGAAAACAATATTTCTCTAAGCATGCTGATTCACCTGTAAAATTAGGAGCATTGCTCCTGCTGGTTTTCAGCTCTCTCAACTGATCCTACCTAACTCTCTCTTCTCAGAAACATAGGGCACCCATTCGAGATTGATTTGATTGGTGGAGAGCTCAGTGACTTTTCATAAAATAGGTTTTCTTTAGAAACAAGATTCAAGGTAATTTTTTTCAAATTCTCTTCTCTTCAGGTGGTTTCCATTTAGGGAATCAGTATGAAGCTGTGTCTCCACACAATTGGGAACCAGGGGTAGAGGCACTTGAAGGAAAGTGTAGGAAGGAAGCTGTCATGGCAGCAGGATGTCTATTTCAGAAACTATGAGACCATGATGCCACCTCTCCTTTGGGCTTCGGTTTCTTCATCTGTGAAATGGAAGGAATATTACCTGCTGTCTCTGACCACATGGTTGTGAAGTGGTAAATGGATGTGAAAACTCTGAACAGTGGTGAAGAGGATACAAAACAAAGCCAAATATCATATTGATAAAAAGCTGTGATAAATATGCAATGCCTACATTTCAATGCCTCTTCACAACATTGACAGGCAAAATGCTCATCTTAGCATTGAGTCAAATGTTGTGTTTTTATATCCTTTGGATCCATAACCTTATAAAATTTGTACTTATTAAGCATTTATTGTGCACAGCTCAAGGCTTTCTTTTCCCTAGGAGCAGAAGAGCTGCAAAGATCCTCGAAAAAGCTCCCTGAACTTTTTATTACTACATGATTACTTTGTTTTTCCTTTTTTCCCCTTTTTTAGTGGTGGGGAAAGAGAAATCTAGAAAATTGGTCGTTAAGAAAGGCATGATTGTAAAATTAAAAAAAAAAATGTGTTTGGGTGCTCATTAAAGGTATCCGATTACATCACTGCAAGTGAGTCAACTCATAACTGCTGTGTGTTTCCTACGGCATCTCAAGGCTGCATGTGGTCCTTCATTGGCCTCCGGGGTGCTGTCTGGGGCCTATCTCCTGAAGCTGGCAGTGCCCAGTGAAGTCTTCAGAGGCAGTGGTGGTGGGAACTGCTGCTTTACAGTTGGCTGCTGTTTTGAATGTGGCTGCTGGTGGATTTTAAGTGTTCTAATTAACTTCACTTTTTAATTGTGTAAGTTTTCAGGATTTCTGAAATGAAGAGCCCCTGTTTTGGAAAAGGAACATCAAGCACTGTCTGTTCAGCTCTGTAGGGTTTTGTCTGGTTTCAGGGGGTGCTCAGAGAAGGGATCTGGCTCCTCACTTCTGAGCTGCAGTGGGGAGGGCATTGAAATGAAGCTATTGTTAATATCTATCACAACTCTTTATAAATATGATATCTACTTTTGTGGTGTAGCTGGGGATGAAGAACAAAAGACTGAATAATCAAACACACAAGCAGCCTAGAAGTAGGACCTGGGGGATACCGAGAATGCTGGAGTTGATGATTTGGGGGAAGCATCCTGGAAGGCAGAAGTGGGGTCAGGCCTCTGGAGGTCAGGACCTGGGGAAGCTCACAGCCCAGACCCAGGGGCCAGAGCAGCCTGGGGACCTAGAATCGGATCAGCTGACAGAGGGTCCTGATGGACCGCCAACATCTGCTGGACCTTGTCCCATGGGTTGGCAAGTCAACTCCCACTTTTGGCTTCCTTCCAAACTGCCACCCCCACTGACCACTCTTTCTGGAGGTAGAGGCTCACAGAGATAGAGGAGGCTGAAAGCAAAATGTACTTTCAGATGCTGAAGGCTTCATGTTGATATTCTCTGCCTAGAATGCCATTTCGTGCCATTGCTTGCTCAATGCTTACCAGTGATCCTGGACTCAGTTGCCATGTTTCCTCTTCCAGGAAACTTCCCTGGGTTGGTCCCTAGCCTTGGTGCATCTTGGGGTCCATGGTACATTTGTGTGTAATGTTTCACTTTCCTCACCACCCCTAGACTCTGAGCTCCTTGAAGGCAGATGCCCCCTGACCTGAGTGGTGCTTGGAGCAGAGGCTGGTGCTTGGTCTTCACTCCAATGTTTCCTGAGAACATGCCAGGTGTCTAGATCAGGGTTTTCAAAACTGCATTTATTTTGATGCCTCCTTCGCAATTTTTTCAGTGCCCATAGGACCCCTTGTAATTTAATTTAATCTTTTTCCTCAAATAAATTTAAAATCAAATCATCCTTATAAAACTAGCTTTGTTGTAAGCGCTAATATCTGTGAAATGACAGGTTTGCTATGCTGGCAATAATTTTTCTGATGTTAAATTAATATATACAAATTAAAGCAAAAGTTCTATCATTATACTCATCTCGCATGCCACTTAACGCTGAATCCGTGTGCACTGGGATGCTTACACCAGTCCTGGGTGACTGAATCCCCTGCTACTGCCCCACTTTGAGCATCACCATCACTCTGCTACAGCCACTAATGCTAGGGCACCGCTGCTGCCCACCTGCTTGCTCTAGATGCCCTTGGTCACACAGGACTCCCCCCGCCACCCCTTTTTTTGTATTTTTCCTCTTTCTTTTTATTGGGGTATAATTTTTCTTTCATTTTTCAAACTTAAAATTTTTTTAATTAGAATATAATTGCTTTACAATGTTGTGTTAGTTTCCACTGTACAACAAAGTCAATCTGCTACAGGTATATATATATATATATATATATATCCCCTCCTTCTTGGACCTCCACCCCATTCTGCCTCTCTAGGTCATCACAGAGCACTGAGCGGAGCTCTCTGTTCTATGGAGCAACTTCCCACGAGCTGTCTGTTGTTATATACATGGTAGTACCTATATCTCAATGCTACTTTGTCTAAAACAAATCTCACCAGCTTCTTATGCTTGAGCGGTCTTGCTTTTACTTGTGAATAGTGGATTTTAATCTGTAACAAGGTAGTAAAGGTTATTAAGGTGATACAAATGAATGGCAACTATGGGCTACAGGGAATGGAATTTTTAGACAAGAGTGGCAGATTCTTTAAGGAATAAATTTGCAGTAGAGGGACATTTGGGGCAACTCTTATAACCTCTCTGGGACTTCCCTGATGTTTCAGTGGTTAAGAATCTGCCTTGCAACCCAAAAGGAAACAAGTTCAGTCCCTGGTTTGGAAACTAAGATCTCACATGCCATGGAACAACTGTTGCCATGGCTAGAGAGCCTGTGTGCTGAAACCAAAGATTCTGCATACTGCAACTAAGACCCAGTGTAGCCAAATAAATAAATTAGAAACAAAAAAGCAAAAAACTGTACTCCAATGAAAAGAAAGAGAAAAAATACAAAACAAACAAACAAAGACAGGAAAAAAGAAATGCAAAAAGGCAAAATGGTTGTCTGAGGAGGCCTTATGAATAGCTGAGAAAAGAGTCTCAAAAGGCAAAGGAGAGAAGGAAAGACATACCCATCTGAATGCAGAGTTCTAAAGAATAGCAAAGACAGATAAGAAAGCCTTTCTCAGTGATAAGCAAAGAAACAGAGGAAAACAACAGAATGGGAAAGACTAGAGATCTCTTCAAGAAAATTAGAGATACCNACCACGGATTTGTTTTCACTTTTCTCCCCTACCCCCGAGAGTTCACACTTAAGGCCCATTTTAATGCTGTGTGTCTACCACCTACTTCCTGTTATTGTGTTTGCTATTATAGGCTGCCCTCCTCAGAACTCTTATCTTTCCATCACCTCCTAGACCTTTTCGCTGAGATAAATTTGCCAGAGGCAGAGAAAGGCTGGATGGACTCAGCTCCTACCTGAGAGGGGACGGCAGCGTAACCTGTTAAAATAAAGGATGACTGTCTGATGCACTTACCCTTGTGTTGTGGCTTTATTATTGTTTGAACTGCAACACAGACTGGAACTTTTTTAAATTTCAAAGACTTTATTTTTCCTCCATGTCTTTTTTTAAAAAATCTAATTTTGAACCTTAATGTGTCGACAGATCTCTTTTACATTATTTTTGGCTAAAGCCAGAAACAAATTGTGTTGAAAAATATTATGAGAATACCTCTCCTTCTAAAATTTCTAGCCCAGTATAGTAGACTCCAGAGGTTTGGATTAATCAGATAAGCCTTAGAGAAACATCCACTGTTGTAGATGATCTGCTTAACCAAATCCCAATGCTGAATGGCTAGAGGTTTTCTTATCTATCAATAGAATGAACTAACTATGTATTAGGGGAGTGACTTAATGAACTGCGATTTATTTATGAAGGGAATCCAAAACCTCATAGTGACACTTTTAATAACGTGGCCCAAAAAAGTCACGTTCATGTACATTTCGAAGGCTAATATATATTTTGCAAGATGCCTATCTCTGACACGAGTAAATATGAAACATACAACTGATTAACCTGATTAACTATAAAAAAGCCAAAACTACTATTTTTATCCTGTCTCTTATACACATCTANAACTGAACTGAACTGAGAGCCAGACATCCCAGAGTGCGATGTCAAGTGGACCTTAGGAAGTGTCACTACAAATAAAGCTAATGGAGGTAGTAGAATTCCAGCTGAGCTATTTCAGATCCTAACAGATGATGCTGTTAAAGTGTTGCCAGCAAATTTGGAAAGCTCAGTAGTGACCACAGCACTGAAAAAGGTTGGTTTTCATTCCAATCCCAAAGAAAGACAGTACCAAAGAATGTTCAGACTACTGTACAATCGCATTCATCTCAATGCTAGCAAAGTAATGCTCAAAATTCTCCTAGTTAGGCTTCAACAGTATCTGAACCAAGAACTTTCAGATGTTCGAGCTAGATTTAGAAAAGGCAGAGAAACCAGAGATCAAATTGCCCACATCTATTGGATCATAGGAAAAGCAAGAGAATTCCAGAAAAACATCTACTTCTGCTTCATCGACTATGCTAAAGCCTTTGACTGTGTGGAACACAATAAACTGAGGGAAATTCTTAGAAATGGGAATACCAGACCATCTCACCTGCCTCCTGGGAAACCTGTATGCAGGTCAAGAAGCAACAATTANAAAAACATCTACTTCTGCTTCATCGACTATGCTAAAGCCTTTGACTGTGTGGAACACAATAAACTGAGGGAAATTCTTAGAAATGGGAATACCAGACCATCTCACCTGCCTCCTGGGAAACCTGTATGCAGGTCAAGAAGCAACAATTAGAACCAGACATGGAACAACATACAAGTTCAAAATTGGGAAAGGAGTACATCAAGGCTGTATGTTGTCACTCTGCTTATTTAACTTATATGTAGAGTATATCATGTGAAATGCCAGGCTGGATGAAGCACAAGCTGGAATCAAGATTGCTGGGGAAAATATCAACAACCTCAGATATGCAGATGACACCACTTTTATATCAGAAAGTGAAGAGGAACTAAAGAGACTCTTGATGAAAATGAAAGAGAGTGAAAAAACTGGCTTAAAACACAACATTCAAAAACTAAGATCATGGCATCCAGTCCATCACTTCATGGCAAACAGATGGGGAAGCAACAGAAACAGTAACAGACTTTCTTTTCCTGGGGTCCAAAATCACTGCAGATGGTGACTGTAGCCATGAAATTAAAAGACACTTGCTCCTTGGAAGAAAAGCTATGAACAACCTAGACAGCATATTAAAAAGCAGAGACGTTACTTTGCTGACAAAGTTCTGTCTAGTCAAAGCCATGGTTTTTCCAGTAGTCAGGTATGGATGTGAGAGTTGGACCATAAAGAAGGCTGAGCACTTAAAAATTGATGCTTTTGAACTGTGGTTTTGGACAAGATTCTCCTGAGTCCCTTGGACTACATGGAGATCAAACCAGTCAAATCCTAAAGGAAATCAATCCTGATTATTCATTGGAAGGACTTATGCTGAAGCTGAAGCTCTAATACTTTGGCCACTTGATGCGACGAACCAAATTATTAGAAAAGACCCTGATGTTGGGAAAGATTGAAGGCAGAAGGAGAAGGGGATGATAGAGGATGGGATGGTTGGATGACATCACCAACTCAATGGACATAAGTTTAAGCAAGCTCTGGGGGATGGTGAAGGACAGGGAAGACTGGCATGCTGCAGTCGGACACACTGAGTGACTAAACAACATCTCATAACTTCTACACCATCACCTTAGGTTAGAAATATCTTGAGTCTTTACATGCACCTCAATATTCATTGCAGCACTGTTCACATAGCCAGGGCTTGAAAGTAACCTAAATGTCCGTCAACAGAGGAATGGATAAAGAAGATGCGGTTCATATCTACAATGGAATATTACTCGGCTATAAAAAGGAAGGAAACTGGGTCATTTGTAGAGATGCAGATGGACGTAGAATCTATCATACAAGTGAAATATGTCAGAAAGAGAAAAACAAATATTATGTATTGATGGATGTATGCGGAATCTAGAAAAATGGTACAGATGAACCTATTTGAAGGGCAGAAATAGAGATGCAAACGTAGGGAATGGACATGTAGACTTGGTAGGGTAGGGGTGTGGGATGAGCTGGGAGACTGGGATTGACATATGTGCACTGTCATGTGTGAAACAGACAACAAGTGGGCACCTACTGTATAGCGCAGGGAGCTCAGCTTGGTGCTCTGTGATGNCATGTCGATGTATGGCAAAACCAATAGAGTATTGTAAAGTAAAATAAAGTAAAAAAAAAAAAGAGAGAGAATTATTTATTATTATCACATGACTGTAACATTTTCTATTTCAGGATTAAACAATCCTAGCTTCCCTAACTTTTGGCGTACTAGTTATTTTGTATCTGCACACCCCCTACCTTTTTTTCTGAATTCCCCTCCTTTTTTTTTTTTTCCTGAAATTTTCCTGATAGACTGGAGGCAGCAATTTAATTAGTGACTTCTGAGGAAATTAAGGACTCAGTGCCTGGGTTTATGAGTATAACTGTGCCCTGTTTCCTAAACACACGTCTGTGTATAAGAAACAAATGCTTTATAAACCTGAGTGCCACAGAGGCTAATGGGAGGAGCATTCCTCTGGGGTCACCAGAGCAGGTCCTAACCCTGCCTTTGTGAGTCTGAACTCTGCGACTGTGAATCAACCATTGATCTTCTTTCTTTCTTAGCTTCTCATCTGTAAAAGAGGGCAAGTGATGTTTTCCACATCCTATTCACTCAAAGTTATGCTTATGGTGAGGAAGCAAACAGTGTGTGCTCTCCTGTACCTGCCAGCATCGTCTCAGAGTGCTTGACACAACCTGTGCCTGGTTGTGCTGGACATGCTGGCTGGCCGAGCTGAGGGCCAGTCAGCTCCCCTCTGTGAGAGAGGATGTCCAGCTGACATGTCAGCGCTACTGAAGATGCGTCAGAGACTGGGAAACTCAGGGGAAGCTGTGAAAGATTCTGAAACACGCACACCTTTCGAGTCATTGTACCTCGCATGTGGAGGCCACGCAGGTGACACTGACTGTAATATTCTCTTATCCTTTATATTGGGTGAATTGAACCCACAATGTTGAGTCATTGCATTCTAAGATCTCCTTGTTTTCGTTCCATTGCCTTCAGGAGCCTGTAGGGCCGGCTCCGAGCCAAGCTGAGGGCGGTGGCTGCCAGGATTGTCCGAGAGCCAAGTGTGAGCCTTCTGTAAGCCCAAGGGGGCCACAACACCTCATATCCAGCAGGGAGGGAAACCCACGGCTCATAAAAGTCAGCGCAGGAGAACAAAAAGAGACATTGAAGTCGGCCTAACTCAAAGGGCGTTTCAATGGAGTCTGGCTGATAGAGGCTCAGATTCTGGACTCTTTGGTCAGATGGTTGCCTCTGGGGTGATATTGCTAGGTCGTTAGTGATCTCATTTTTGCTCTGGAGAGACATGGATAGATATCACAAGACTCTCGTCTGACCAGGCCTGAATGACAGCCTCTGTTTAAAGGCAGATGTCTGACAGGACCGGCCTGGCTGATGGAGGATGTCAGGAGAGCCCTGACAAAGACAGAGGTGGGTGGGGGCAGTCATACAGTGCTTCCCTCTGTACCGGCTGGAACCAGTCCGAGGTCTCTAGAGGCTCTGTTCACGAGCCTCTTCTTCCTCCTCCTCACCTCCCACCCCAAGCCAAATGATGTAATTGTGATAAATAACCTCAGTGAGCATCCTGGCCGGCATAAATTCATCCTTGTTAATTTGTGCTTAGCTTGAAACCTTTGTCATCACAGATCACGCCTAATCCAAATACATGCCTAAACTTAGTTCTGGACCTGCAGTGTTATTAGTGAATTATGTGGGTTTGGATGAGGGTAGGATATTGTTAGCAGGCTAGTCAGCTGGAGGAGGGAGCTCTGGGTGTTCCCACAGGATCTGAATGAAAACACAATGTCTAATATTTCAGCAAGCACTCCCCGCTCCGCTTCCAGAACCATTGCAAAACCCAGCCATTAAGGCCGCTACTGGAATCTTGGCACATTCTTTCTGCCTCGTTGCTGGGAATCATTTGTAAAGTTATGTTGTGGCAATGTACTTGAATGATACTAATCACGTCCAGCTCTGTTGTTTCTTTCACACGAGGGACTGTGTGTTAGTAACCAACTCAGAGCTTATTCCCACAAATCCATTTATTTCTCTCTGCGAATTGAGGATGGAATCTCTTCTTTAAAAAATCACATATGTTGATTACAGTTGACCTTTCTTTTGTCTAGAGATAAACACCAGAAACCATCAGTTTGAAAGGTATTTCCAAGATCATGTTTTGGGCTTGAGTTTATCTTTGTAGAAAGAATCAAATGAGTAGGGAGTATAGAAGGAGTGTGCTTTGAAGCAGCATTGAATCTGATTTCATGCAAGTGGTTTAATTATATTATATGGCTATTGTCTTTCTCTAATTAAAAATTTGGATGGGGGGATGCAGATAGCTCTTGAACTTTGTAAAAACTTCAAATAGTCCCAAAAGATACACAGAGTGAAAGTGAATTCACAATTCTGACACTCGGTGCTGCAGTACACCTGCACCACCAGCAACTGTTACCTGCTCTCTGTTGTCATTGCTGAGATGGTCTATGCATATAAAATACATTAGAGAGCTAGTTCTGTGTCCTACATTTTGTCTTGCTCACTGCTCTACTTCCAGCTTCCAAAATAGTACTGGGCACATAACAGGATCTCAACAAATATTTGTTGAATGAATAAATGAATAAGCAGGAATGTAAGCACAAGAACACACACACAGTTTGTACTATGCTATTTACACTGCTCTGCACATTTCACATTTTTTATAGTTATACCTGTAGATTTGCCTCTTTCTATTAACAGGTGCCTTGTATTAATACATTGTAGGAATGTGCTTGGTTTACGAAGCCACTAATAATGGGTATGTAGGATATGTCCATTTTTTCTCTATAGAAAAAAAAAGTTGCAGCACTATCCGTGTATCTATGGCTTCATGCAGATTTTGAAATCTCATCCATAAGATAAATTTCTGATTAGGCTCTGAGATATCTGTAAAATAAAATTTGGGGAATGATTTGATCGAAGTATATACATATGACATGGCTACTTTCTAAGTAACTAGCTCTTGGAAACTCTAAGAAGGGTTTCCAGTATTCATCAGTAAATGCAAAACTTTTCTTCACTGTTTCCTTTTCCTGAAACTGTCTTCTCATGCTCTTTAATTGGAGAATTCCTAGTTAGCTTTTCTGAACCATTCAAATGTTACTATGACTATGAAAATCTTCATATCACATTGTTATTATTTATTTATGCACTTGTTTCTTTAAATGGACTGAAAATTCCCTGGTAACCAGGGTTGTGTGTTATTTAATCTCCATAGCACCGATGACTGGCATAATGACTGCCATATTGTAAGTACTGATGAAGATTTATTCAATGGTGAACATGTCAGTGAATTTTAGAAAGCCAGTGTGGAAAACAAAAGTATAAGGACTTCTCAATGTTGAGACTTTGGCAGGGGAGGCAAGAAGAAACATTTGAATTAGCACTGTGAGATTCAAGAACAGGACCAGAAAGCTAGGTAGGCTTGGATCCAGCTGAGCTGGATCTAGCTGGTCAGGTTAGATGGGACTTGGAAGTCAAGAGCATAGCCTGTCAGTAGGTTAATGCTGAGCATCAGGCCTGGAACCACATGGATAGAGATACAAGAAAAAAAAACAAGATGAGTCTGAACCCATCTATTTGAGCAGAACTGACAGGATGGAAATTGGGTTAAGAATTAAGGTGAGCTGTCTCCAGGAAGAGTTTTCTTCAAGGACCAAGTGCAGTGTCTTCGGTTCAGGTATGGGCTTTTTAGCCAGAAGAAGCAAAGTCATATTCAAACTACTTCAAAGAAGTGGGTGCTTTTTGAAAAGACGCTTATAAGGTAATACATGGACTAGATATCTCTCAGGAATTAAGAAAGGCTATTAATTATCTATTGCTCTATAACAAATTACTCCAAGACTTAGTAGCTTAAAATAACAAACATTTATATCTCATAGTTTGTAGGGGCCAGAAATCCAAGAGCAGCCTAACTGTGTGGTTCTGGCTCAAGGTCTCTTATAAAGTTGCAGTTCAGCAGTCATCGCAAGGTAGGCTGTGCTTCCAAGCTGACTCACATGGTTGTTGGCAGTTCCTCACTGGCTGTTGGCTGAAAACTCCTGTTCTTCTAGGCAAGCTCTCCAGGGCTACTTTGTCCTAATGATGGCAGCTGGCTTCCCTCAGAGTGAGTGATCCAAGACAGAGCCCAAGACAGAAGTCACAGTCTTTAATACCTAATCCCAACCTTAAAACCTAGTAGTCTTGAGGGGAGTTTCCAATAAGGCAGCGTAGATAGACCTTCAGCTCACTTCCTTCCACAGGCATACCAACATTACAACTATTTACAGAATTACTATTGATGAAAAAGCCTGGAACCCAACAGAAAAAAAATCTTTTACAGCTAAAGATATAAAGAAGGAAACACAATGAAAGGGGCAGAGTTGTGATATCTTCAAGACCCACACCCCTGGGTGTGAGATCCACAAATGGGAGAATAATTAAAATGGCAAAGGTTCTCCCCAAGGAGTGAGGAGTCTGAGCCGCATATCAGGTACCTGGTGGGGAAGAAGAAAGAAAGTCAGGCTTTCAAAGCCAGTGGGTTTCCTTTCAGGAGACCCAGAGGACTATGGGAAATAGAGACTCTGCTCATAAAGGGCACACACAAAACCTCATACATTCTAGGACCCAGGGCAGAAGCAGTAATTGAAAGGAGCCTGAGCCAGACTGACTTGCTGAACTTGAAAAGTCTCCTGGAGGGGCAGGAGGCAGCTGGAACTCACTCTGGGGACATAGACACCAGTGGCAGCCATTTGAGGGATTTTGTTCTACCACGCGGATGATGATACCATTTTGGAATGCACTTGGTGCATTTGGAATGCAAGCACCATTTTGGAATCCACTCTCAAGCTCATTAGCCTCAGGCCCCGGCTGAGGGCACCACTAGTGGAATATCTCAAGCCAAGCAATTAACTGGCTGAGGCTGCAGCACCACCCACCAGCAGATAGGCTGTCTTAAGACCTTCCGAGCCCACAGCCATCCTTGGACATGGCCTTGATGGCTGGAGGACCAAGAATCTGGACACCAGTGTGCAGGCACTGTAATTGGGACCCACAGGACATTATACCCAGAGACCTAAGGACCAAGATCCATACACCAGTGGGCAGGCACCAGACTCAGAATCACCTGAGCCCAGACCTTCACCCCAGCAAGCCTACTATAGCCAGGACCAGCTTCATCCTCCAGCAAGCCAGCATTAGCACTGGGACTGGCTGGCCCTACCTTCATCCACCAGCAGGCCAACACAAATTTCAGAATACCTCAGTCACTGCAGCCAGGTGAGTCAGGAACTGGTCCTACCCAGCCCTAGAAGCCCAGAACCCATTCATGCATACCAGTCATCCAGAACTAGACCTAGGAACTGGGATTGTCCTCTAGTGAACAAGCACAAGTTCTTGAACCCAAGAAGAAGACACAGGTAGAATATTTTCTGATGTATATTGTAGCAATATTTTTTTGGATCTGTCTCCTGAACCAAAAAAAGGAAAAAAAAAAAAAAAAAACAACAACAACACACAAACCTCAGAAGCAAAAATAAATAAATGGAACTAAATTAAACTTAAAAGCACATGCCTGATAAAGGAAATCATGGTCAAAACAAAAAGACAACCTACTGAATGGGACAAGTGAGTGAAGTCACTTAGTTATGTCCAACTCTTTGCTACCCCACGGACTGTGGCCATCCATGGGATTTTCCAGGCAAGAATACTGGAGTGGGTTGCTATTTTCTTCTCCAGAATATCTTTTCAAACCGGGAATTGAACCCAGGTCTCCAGCATTATAGGCAGACACTTTACTGTCTGGGATAAAATATTTGTAAATAATATGACTGATAAGGGGTTAATATCCAAAATATATAAACAGTTCATACAAATCACTATTAAAAAGCAACCTAGTTACTAAGTGGGAAGAAGATCTGAATAGACATTTTTTTCAAAGAAGACATACAGTTGGCTAAAAGTCACATGAAAAGAGGTTCAACATTATTAATCATCAGAGAAATGCAAAGTAAAACCGTAATGAAATATTATAGCACACCTGTCTGAATGGCTATCATCAAAAAGAACACAAATAACAAATGTTGATGAGGTTGTGGGGAAAAGATCCTTTGTACACTGTTGGTAGAAATGTAAATTGGTGCAGCCACTGTGGAAAATAGTATAGAGTTTATTCAAAAAACTAAAAATAGAACTACCACATGATCCAGCAATTTCACTTCTGCATATATATCTGAAAAATGAAAACACTAATTTAAAATGATACGTGCACTCCAATGTTTATAGCAGTGTTGTTTAAAATTATAAGCTATGGAAACAACCTACATCTCAGAGGAATGGATAAAGAAGATGTGATGCCTATATATACAATGGAATGTTACTTAGACATAAAAGAAATGAATTTTCTCAATTTGCATCAATGAAGAATGACCTAGAGAGTATTATGCTTTAGTGCAATAAGTCAGAGAAAGAAATATTGTATGTTATCACTTATATGTGGAATTTGAAAAATAAAACAAACTCATGAATATAACAAAGAAAGAAACAGATTCATAGATCTGGAGAACAAACTAATGGTTACCAGAGGGGAGAGGAAGGGGGAGGAGGGCAGGATCAGGGTAGGGGATTAAGAGGTACAAACTACTATGTATAAAATAAATAAGCTGCAAGTATATATGGCACAGCACAGGGAAAATAGATAATGTTTTACTATAACTGTAAGTGCAGTATAATCAGCGAAACATGTGAATCACTGTTGTACCCCTGAAACTAATACAATATTGTAAATCAACTGTACTTCAATAAAGAGTCTTTCAAAATCTAATCCCAGAAGTAATATACTATTACTTCTGCCATATTCTATTATTAAATACACCAACTCTGGGAGAGGGCTCCATGAGGGTGTGAATACTAGGAAGTGAAATACATGGGGTGTCATCTTCACTAGTAACTATTAGACAAATGAACATCAGACAACATCAGACCTCATTGCAACTAGGGCAGGAAGACTGTAGGTACCAAATCTACTTTTTCATTGACTCTTTTAGAAGCTGTTTAGCCTTTTCCTCATAGCATTGCTGCTACTTTATGCTCATCTTCTTCCCATTCATTCTACCCTCCATTACTTTTAGTCATTAACTTCCTCTCCTTATTCATCATTCATTGGCTGACACATGGGTCTACCAGGGCTCGCAGGTCCAGCCCTGCTCATATGACTTTATTTCCTCTTCCTAACTGCTTGATGCCTTGATCACCCAATTCTAAATTTATACAAGATAAATCTGATTGTTCAGGCTCATCTTTTTACATCAAACCTTAGGTAGTGGGTCAGCCTCTAGTGGAATAACACTTGAGATAAATGCCTACGTCCCAGCCTTCAGTCATTGTTAGGGGTTTGCTTTAGGTGGTACCCAACAGGAACCCTGAAACATGAATACCTATGGTGGGAAGTAAGTCTCCTAGAAACTTTGTGGACAAGGTAAATTTCGATGGAAAGCTGGAGCTTTCCAAAGTAAGGCCTGAATTTTGTTCTGTAATTACTAGCCATATTTCCTTAGGGAAGGTGTCTATACCATCTCTGTAAAATAGACATAAAAATAAGAGTATAGTTTTGTGTCTTCATGAAAATTAAAGGACATTATACATTGGCACAGTGCTGGGAACATAACAAACTTCAATAAATGCTAGCTTTCATTCGTATTGAAATGACAAAACAGGTTTTGATGATGTTTTGGAGGTCAGTGGATGGAAGAGAAGATGTGTCTCTATCAGTTTTAGCCATTCATTCATTCATTCATGAAACAAGTATTTATTGATAGGTCTTCTTCCTTTCTCTTGGAATTTGCTTTTTGGTTATAGTATAGGCATTGAAATTATACATATGATTGATTCATTATCATGTGATTCACAAAAGCTCTTTCAAGCCTTTTTATTTTTAAAAGTTCTCTACAGATGCCCAGCTCTCCTTGAACCTTTTCTCACTTTTCATGGATAACATCTTGTCTGCATTCCTGAGAAGAGGTAATAGTAGGTAATGGAAAGAATCCTGAACTTGGCACAGGAAGATGTGAACTTGAGTCTTGGCTTTGCCTCTGATGGGTTGGCAAGTTACTTGTCTTCACTGAAATGTCTTTCTCCTCTATAAAAGGGTTATAGTATGACTTACCTCACTCTCACCTAAGAAGCCATAGGGTGTGGTGGTTAAGAACAGTCTCTGAAGCCAGATCATCAGGTTCAAATTCCAGGTCTCCCTCTCACAAGCTGACGCTGCTCAAGTTACCTAACCTTTTAGTGCCTTGGGTTCTAAATCTGTAAAATGAGATGATGATACCAGGACCATGTCCACAGAGTTGAGTTGGGAGGGTTCAATGAGCTGATGTAAATAAACCACTTAGAATAACCTGGGGAGAAGGCAATGGCACCCCACTCCAGTATTCTTGCCTGGAAAATCCCATGGATGGAGGAGCCTGGTGGGCTGTAGTCCATGGGGTCTCTGGGAGTCGGACACAACTGAGCGACTTCACTTTCACTTTTCAGTTTCATGCATTGGAGAAGGAAATGGCAACCCACTCCAGTGTTCTTGCCTAGAGATTCCCAGGGACAGAGGAGCCTGATGGGCTGCCGTCTATGGGGTCGCACAGAGTCGGACACGACTGAAGCGACTTAGCAGCAGCAGCAGCAGCAGCAGCAGCAGCAGCAAAATAACCTGGTGATCATAATGGACACATAAACATTATCTCTATCTACGTTTGCTCCTGGCTCTGAGAACCAATAAAAATAACATTTTAGTGTCTTCATTAGATACAAAATACAATAAGAACAAACGTTTAGAAGTTGGAAGTCAGGAATTACTTCTGTCTCTCCCAGGGATGCTTTGCATCATAGTCTCTTCTTTGTTGTAATGTCCTTCTATGCTGTTTCTACCAGTTTCTATCACCAGCTTCATGAAAAAGGAAACAGTTCCCAGTTACATTTTTGTTTTCAATAACTTCTGTCTTCATTGACCCTCCAGTCTGGTTTCTAGTCTCCTGCCTATCTTCAGACTCCTGAGAGTCCCTTGGACTACATGGAGATCAAACCAGTCCATCCTAAAGGAAATTAGTCCTGAATATTCATTGAAAGGACTGATGCTAAAGCTGAAACTCCAATACTTTGGCCACCTGATGCAAAGAACTGACTCATTTGAAAAGACCCTGATGCTGGGAAAGAATGAAGGTGGGAGGAGAAGGGGACGAAAGAAGATGAGATGGTTGGATGGCATCACCAACTCAATGGACGTGAGTTTGAGTAAACTCCAGGAGTTGGTGATGGACAGGGAGGCCTGGTGTGATGCAGTCCATGGGGTCACAAAGAGTCAGACATAACTGAGCGACTGAACTGAACCTGTCTTCATTCATTCCTCCTCTTCACCAGAGTCACTTCTTTGACAGTCACTCAGGGCCTCCTCTTCTGGCATAGCTCCGTCTGCCTTCAGGGCTTCATCCTTCTGAGCATCCACTTGGAATTCTGTTCTGTGCATCACCTCATTTTAAAAAACTTTGGATCACCCTTTTCTTTCCTTTTTTTCTTTAAAATGTGCTTTTCATTTGTTTTATTCTTAATTTCCAAGTCTGTCGTCAACAGCCTTCTCATCAAATAATCCTCTTGCTTTACAAGTCAGTCTTCTCCAATGACTTATTCTTATCTCTGTGAAGAAGGCTTCCAAAGTGTAGTGCTGAATCCAACTTGCCTTTCTGAGTTCAAGTTCTTTCAGTTTTATATTCAAAAAGTCTGAAACAAAGTTCATCTTCCAGCCTAACTTCTCATGTCTCCTTACCTCTATAAATGGCATCTCCCTTGCCCTGATCACCTAAAGTTCAGAGTCATCCACTCATGGCTCATTCAATTCTTTCAGCATCTATTGTGTAACAAGTATTTTGCTGGGTGTCAGAGTGCAAAGATGCATCTGACACAGTCCCTGGGCTAGGGAGAGAGAAACGTGATGATGGGAGAGTTTGGTGTGTGTGAACGGGGCTCCTTCAAGTGCTCAATATGCCTGGTGGGACTCACGAAAGGATACAAGGAGGAGGTATGGGTTGATCAGAATATCACAGGTGAGAATGTTTTCAAAAAGAGCTGAGAAAAACCAAACAAAGAGTCTGAGCCAAAACAAGAGAAGAGAAACAGTCAAGAGCTGTCATGACATGAGCGCCTGCCCCGCCAAGCACTTTGGCTGGGTTTCCCGGCAGACCCAGAGAGATATGTCTCTGCCATTTGTCTTTGCCTATCTTCCCCCAGTTCCTTATTCAGTCCTCCATCTTTATTATTGGCTTGACTTTACTATTATCCTTTTCTTATGAAATGTTTAAAACACATACTGAAATAGATGCTATCATAACTTCCCATACGCCTATCACAGCTTCAACAGTAATCATCTCTATATTTCTACTTAGCACTTTCCGTCTCTGTTGTAATGAAGAGTCTCACACATTATCTCAGTTTATCCACAAGCATTCCGAAAAGATGAGTGTTAAAGAAACATAGCCACAACATACAATTTACATCTCAATAAAGAAATTAATAGTCATTTCTTATCATATACTCAAGTCTCAGACATGGCTTTATCTTTCACAGTTTGTTTCTATCAGAATCCATATAAAGTCCACTTTTGTGGTTGGTTGATCACTTAAAAATTTTTCTTTTAATCTATAGGTTCTGCATCCATTTATTTCTTTCTCTTGCAATTTATTTGTTGAAGAACCAAGTCTTTTGTCTTTAGATTTTCCTATGGTCTGGATCTTGCTAATTGTATCCCTGTGTCATCACTAGAAATATTCCTCTATCTGTTGAATTTTTTATGAACTGATTGGTAGAATCAACTTACACATTCGATCTACAGATTAAACCAAGATGGCCTCATAGTGGCATGGGATGGACATAGTTTCTACTTGTCTCTCTTAAAATTACTGATGCTCAGGACCATTCATTCGTAAGTAGCAAAATGGTGATATTCTAAATTCTATCTTTCCTTATTCATTTATCAGTGTAAATATTCTATAAGAGTAAACTTCCTTCATTTAACATGTGGGTTCCCAGTGGTACATTTCGTGGAGGAAAGACAAGATCAATGCATGATTCTTTCCCTTACTTACTGGTTGGTTTCCCAGTGTCTTCGAATAGAGAACAATTAATGTTTTTCTTTTAAATACTGTTATGATATCATAGATTTAACATCTGTGATGTGTTTTCATACCCTTCAGTTATGATTCTAATTGGATGCTCAAATTGCTCTGTTTTTAGCCTATGGTCACTTCTCCCAGTTGGCTCTGAGTTCTTTTTATACAACCCGGTGGTCTTTGATAGCTTCTCTATTATTTGACATAAGGTACTCCAGATTCATCTTGTATATCTTCTGGCCCAGACTTGGGACCAGTCATATCTCTGAGGACTTCCTGATTTCTTGTAGTGGGAAGTGTATTCCAAGGCTACAGTTTGGGTACTAGGGGTCTCCATTACTTTTAATCTCAGCTGCTATAGTGAACTTGACCCACTAGTTTCTGATTACTATATACTTCACAATTATACTGCATTTCTGCTGCCAGATCCTCCTGAATCCCAGAACTAGTCATGTCTTTCTTCCATGTAGCCATGTCATGAGCATCCCTGACAAATCAGATCCACTACTAGCTGGGCATTCTAGCATGTTTCCCAGTCTTCCAAGCTGAGTTCCCAGGTGTGACCCTGCTTCTCCCCTGTGTACTCTGCCATGTACCAACCAAACTGATCCACCAGCTGTTTCATATTCTGCCTCCTACTCCCCATCTCTGTGGCATGGTTCATGCTATATATTCACCTGGGCCTTTCGATTTTAGATGTCCTCTGAACCTGTGTTTTTAGATGTCCTTGGAGATATGGCTGATTCCAAGTCTGGGACAGGAAATGCACAAGCTCTCCCTTAAATGTCCCTCTGCTTTGGGGGCTGGATTGAGCATGTCATAATGAAAGCTCTCTTGTTTTTGAATTCCTGTGACTCTGTCTCATGGCACCAGACATACACATATCCCCTGTGGGACTATGAATTCCTAGAAGGCTGAGATCCTGGCTTATTTATTCTTTAAATTCCCAGGGCTAAGCATTTTCCCTGACACATAGCAGATACTCAGATACATGTCTTTTTAATGAAAGACTGTTTTGATGACGAAACAGTTACTTATAGTCTGCCTAGTGTTATGGCTATTAGCTCGTGGTCCAGCTCTCATCTACTCAGTCTCACTGGATGACAGTCTCATTGAAGGTGGGGGGAGGGATGGAACTTCCTCACTTTTGTCTTTTCACCGTTAACAATGCTAGCTAAACTTAGAGTAGCTACTGACTGTATATTGGTTGAGTTGAATTTATGGCAAAAAGAGGAATTTAAATCCAGAGACTCACTCTTTTGCCTCAGCCAACCAAGGTCTGAGCTTTTGACCAATCTCTTCTGCATCAGTGACAGAAATTTCAGAAGCAAAGGAAGGTACAATTTGATTTTCTTTTTTCGCCGCTTTTCTTTTTATGCATTTCCGGATAGGCCAGCTTAATATTGCAATTCTTTCTTTTTTCTCTTCTTGCTTCTTTTCCTTCTCTCTGAGGCATCTTGTGTGATTGAGGCTCTTCTAAGCTCACTGCAGAGGCTCAGCATGGCAGTAAAAAGCTTCCCAGAAAGCAGTCGAAGAACAAACAACCAGTGACCCTGGGGATGACAACACAAAAATGCTATTGACAAAAGATGGGCAGAGAGCGCCTGCCTTTATTTGGACAGAGTGAGGAAAAGAACTCGCACTGAGTCTGTTAGCCAAGCACACCCTGGGTGTTCTCTTGCTCTTTTGGGGAGAGTCGCACGCCTGCAATATCTGAAGCGAGGGAAAGGATCCAAGACTCTCAGCGGCTGCCCGAGGACCTTCTGACGGCAGTGTGGAGTTGGGTGATATGAGCTGGACCACCAAATCACCCAGCCTGGTATCTAGAGTTGGGACTTAGATTCCGTGGGCTGAATGTTCCGGGCATGTCCTTTCTGCCATGCCAATCTCTATTTTGTAAAGAAGCCCAGCGTTGGATTTATTTCCTGAGGAAATGCAGAGGCCAGCAAAATATCATGGAAGCTGGGTGTCCTAAGCTCTGCTTTTTAATTCTTCTTTAAGTAACTAGCATCAAGACACTAGTCCTCTGGTCTAATTTTCCTCATTCTCTTTATATACCTAATATCTGGTTTAAGCTATCCTCAAAGTCCTTTCCAGTTTTAAATATTTTTAAATTAAATTTTCTGCTATTGGAAATTCTGCTGATTAAAGTAATTTCTAAATGGTTCTTTAGAATACTGTGGCTGATGATTTTAAAGAAATCATCAACACTGGAATTCTCTTTTTTAAAAAAAATCTTTTATCTCCCTTTTATTTACAACATGTTTCACAAAAGAAATGGAGTTGTAGAGTCTGAATAAACAAGAAGGCATATATTTATATGATAATTAACAGCAATTTTTAAATAATCATAAAGCAATATAGAGGAATGCTAATGTTTCCTTAAAATCTACATGAAGTAAAGCGACATAAAAGTCACAGAAATCCAATTTCCAACTCTATGCATAACTGAATGTAAACCTTCGATGAGCTAATTCTCAACTCTGCTATTCAGGATGATTCTTAAATCATAGAATTTTAAATACAAAGGGAGGATTTCCCAAACAGCAATGCATTGACTCTGTCTCTTATACACATCTGGTTGGTTGATCACTTAAAAATTTTTCTTTTAATCTATAGGTTCTGCATCCATTTATTTCTTTCTCTTGCAATTTATTTGTTGAAGAACCAAGTCTTTTGTCTTTAGATTTTCCTATGGTCTGGATCTTGCTAATTGTATCCCTGTGTCATCACTAGAAATATTCCTCTATCTGTTGAATTTTTTATGAACTGATTGGTAGAATCAACTTACACATTCGATCTACAGATTAAACCAAGATGGCCTCATAGTGGCATGGGATGGACATAGTTTCTACTTGTCTCTCTTAAAATTACTGATGCTCAGGACCATTCATTCGTAAGTAGCAAAATGGTGATATTCTAAATTCTATCTTTCCTTATTCATTTATCAGTGTAAATATTCTATAAGAGTAAACTTCCTTCATTTAACATGTGGGTTCCCAGTGGTACATTTCGTGGAGGAAAGACAAGATCAATGCATGATTCTTTCCCTTACTTACTGGTTGGTTTCCCAGTGTCTTCGAATAGAGAACAATTAATGTTTTTCTTTTAAATACTGTTATGATATCATAGATTTAACATCTGTGATGTGTTTTCATACCCTTCAGTTATGATTCTAATTGGATGCTCAAATTGCTCTGTTTTTAGCCTATGGTCACTTCTCCCAGTTGGCTCTGAGTTCTTTTTATACAACCCGGTGGTCTTTGATAGCTTCTCTATTATTTGACATAAGGTACTCCAGATTCATCTTGTAAATCTTCTGGCCCAGACTTGGGACCAGCCATATCTCTGAGGACTTCCTGATTTCTTGTAGTGGGAAGTGTATTCCAAGGCTACAGTTTGGGTACTAGGGGTCTCCATTACTTTTAATCTCAGCTGCTATAGTGAACTTGACCCACTAGTTTCTGATTACTATATACTTCACAATTATACTGCATTTCTGCTGCCAGATCCTCCTGAATCCCAGAACTAGTCATGTCTTTCTTCCATGTAGCCATGTCATGAGCATCCCTGACAAATCAGATCCACTACTAGCTGGGCATTCTAGCATGTTTCCCAGTCTTCCAAGCTGAGTTCCCAGGTGTGACCCTGCTTCTCCCCTGTGTACTCTGCCATGTACCAACCAAACTGATCCACCAGCTGTTTCATATTCTGCCTCCTACTCCCCATCTCTGTGGCATGGTTCATGCTATATATTCACCTGGGCCTTTCGATTTTAGATGTCCTCTGAACCTGTGTTTTTAGATGTCCTTGGAGATATGGCTGATTCCAAGTCTGGGACAGGAAATGCACAAGCTCTCCCTTAAATGTCCCTCTGCTTTGGGGGCTGGATTGAGCATGTCATAATGAAAGCTCTCTTGTTTTTGAATTCCTGTGACTCTGTCTCATGGCACCAGACATACACATATCCCCTGTGGGACTATGAATTCCTAGAAGGCTGAGATCCTGGCTTATTTATTCTTTAAATTCCCAGGGCTAAGCATTTTCCCTGACACATAGCAGATACTCAGATACATGTCTTTTTAATGAAAGACTGTTTTGATGACGAAACAGTTACTTATAGTCTGCCTAGTGTTATGGCTATTAGCTCGTGGTCCAGCTCTCATCTACTCAGTCTCACTGGATGACAGTCTCATTGAAGGTGGGGGGAGGGATGGAACTTCCTCACTTTTGTCTTTTCACCGTTAACAATGCTAGCTAAACTTAGAGTAGCTACTGACTGTATATTGGTTGAGTTGAATTTATGGCAAAAAGAGGAATTTAAATCCAGAGACTCACTCTTTTGCCTCAGCCAACCAAGGTCTGAGCTTTTGACCAATCTCTTCTGCATCAGTGACAGAAATTTCAGAAGCAAAGGAAGGTACAATTTGATTTTCTTTTTNTGGATGACAGTCTCATTGAAGGTGGGGGGAGGGATGGAACTTCCTCACTTTTGTCTTTTCACCGTTAACAATGCTAGCTAAACTTAGAGTAGCTACTGACTATATTGGTTGAGTTGAATTTATGGCAAAAAGAGGAATTTAAATCCAGAGACTCACTCTTTTGCCTCAGCCAACCAAGGTCTGAGCTTTTGACCAATCTCTTCTGCATCAGTGACAGAAATTTCAGAAGCAAAGGAAGGTACAATTTGATTTTCTTTTTTCGCCGCTTTTCTTTTTATGCATTTCCGGATAGGCCAGCTTAATATTGCAATTCTTTCTTTTTTCTCTTCTTGCTTCTTTTCCTTCTCTCTGAGGCATCTTGTGTGATTGAGGCTCTTCTAAGCTCACTGCAGAGGCTCAGCATGGCAGTAAAAAGCTTCCCAGAAAGCAGTCGAAGAACAAACAACCAGTGACCCTGGGGATGACAACACAAAAATGCTATTGACAAAAGATGGGCAGAGAGCGCCTGCCTTTATTTGGACAGAGTGAGGAAAAGAACTCGCACTGAGTCTGTTAGCCAAGCACACCCTGGGTGTTCTCTTGCTCTTTTGGGGAGAGTCGCACGCCTGCAATATCTGAAGCGAGGGAAAGGATCCAAGACTCTCAGCGGCTGCCCGAGGACCTTCTGACGGCAGTGTGGAGTTGGGTGATATGAGCTGGACCACCAAATCACCCAGCCTGGTATCTAGAGTTGGGACTTAGATTCCGTGGGCTGAATGTTCCGGGCATGTCCTTTCTGCCATGCCAATCTCTATTTTGTAAAGAAGCCCAGCGTTGGATTTATTTCCTGAGGAAATGCAGAGGCCAGCAAAATATCATGGAAGCTGGGTGTCCTAAGCTCTGCTTTTTAATTCTTCTTTAAGTAACTAGCATCAAGACACTAGTCCTCTGGTCTAATTTTCCTCATTCTCTTTATATACCTAATATCTGGTTTAAGCTATCCTCAAAGTCCTTTCCAGTTTTAAATATTTTTAAATTAAATTTTCTGCTATTGGAAATTCTGCTGATTAAAGTAATTTCTAAATGGTTCTTTAGAATACTGTGGCTGATGATTTTAAAGAAATCATCAACACTGGAATTCTCTTTTTTAAAAAAAATCTTTTATCTCCCTTTTATTTACAACATGTTTCACAAAAGAAATGGAGTTGTAGAGTCTGAATAAACAAGAAGGCATATATTTATATGATAATTAACAGCAATTTTTAAATAATCATAAAGCAATATAGAGGAATGCTAATGTTTCCTTAAAATCTACATGAAGTAAAGCGACATAAAAGTCACAGAAATCCAATTTCCAACTCTATGCATAACTGAATGTAAACCTTCGATGAGCTAATTCTCAACTCTGCTATTCAGGATGATTCTTAAATCATAGAATTTTAAATACAAAGGGAGGATTTCCCAAACAGCAATGCATTGACTTGTGCCCTGGCCAGCCTATGAGAATCCTGCCCTGCTAGCATACTGCTTGACAGAAATGGAGCTCACTCGTGTTAAGGGTGTTCCAGTTGCCTAAGGAAGAGAAAGATGCCTGACCACCCAGGACTAATATGAACAATGAAGTTCTTTTCTGAACTCCTGGAATACTCATGTCAGCTGACTGAGGCTGTTATTACTTTGGGAAGCCTGGGAATTTCCAGTTCCTAAATGCCTCCCCTGTGCTGGGCATGGGACTCAGTGCTTTATGTAGAGTCTCCAAATTAACTCTCACAACTGTTCTGTGAAGCAGTTATTATTTTCCTCAATTTCCTCACGAACTGAGTAGAGAGAGGGGGCTTACTGAAGTGTTATTATGAAGAAGGGGAAAAAAGAGTGGGGAAAGGAGGAAAAACAGAAGAATTAATTTGCTCAAAACCACACTGAATAATGTACTCTGAAACCAGGTGTGTCCCATTCCAAATCTGGTGTTTTATTTCTTCCTAATTGTTATGGTTAAAGAAGCCTATGAACACCCTCCTTCTTCCACTTAGCATTTTCTGGGTTAAGTCATTGAAGGGCCGTGTGCAAATACAGGTATTTCTTTTAAGAGGAAGAGATGCGAAGACTCTGTCCATCTTTCCAGTCTTGGGTGGGATTCCTTGGTCAGGCTCCCTTCACCTTCCACCAGGGTTGGAGACAGAGGCACTTGGCACAGGCAAGTTTTAACCATGGATCTGAATAAAGACAGGGAGCTCAGGCATGTGAAGAAGCACCCAGTAAAGTACTCATCTCATTCTTGCAGGGACAGAGTCCTGAAAAGAAGCACAAAGGGATCCAAGTCCTTTCTGCTTGCCTCTCTCTCACTTCAGAGAGATGTGTACTGTCTCGATCATGAGTGGATTGGGCCCACCTCTGTCACGTGACCAAGCCTAACTACTCATTAGAGAATTAGGCTTTTGATCTACACAGCTGAACCTTGTTCTAGGCTTTGCTGCCCCTCTGTTCACTAGGGGCAAATAAGCAACCTGATTTTTACCCAAGTGCCCCAAGAATCAGATCAGATCAGATCAATCGCTCAGTCATGTCCAACTCTTTGCGATCCCATGAATCGCAGCACGTGAGGCCTCCCTGTCCATTACCAACTTCCAGAGTTCACTCAGACTCAAGTCCATCGAGTCCATGATGCCATCCAGCCATCTCATCCTCGGTCATCCCCTTCTCCTCCTGCCCCCAATCCCTCCCAGCATCAAAGTCTTTTCCAATGAGTCAACTCTTTGCCTGAGGTGGCCAAATTACTGGAGTTTTAGCTTTAGCATCATTCCTTCCAAAGAAATCCCAGGGTTGATCTCCTTCAGAATGGACTGGTTGGAGATAGACACAACCATGGAGAGAAGGAAGGGCCCCTTAAGCCGCTGTTGCTCCATGGTGTGAACCAGCATTCGTGGGCTCCATTTTGATGTGACTTAGTCAACATTGCTTTCTTGACTTTGGACTCTCGTTTCATTCCTGACTAGCCAGCTTACAACACCAAGAAGTAGATCTGGGACCAGAATGCTAATGACTCAACACAGCTCTTTGTCTCCATGGTGAAGTCATGTATTTCACACGCTCCCCAGACTGAGACTCACCACCTCACATTCCTCCTGCTCTGAGAAAGAAATGCTTCATTTCTTAAAGAGGAAACTATGATGGCCCAGGAGGAAGTTGAGGGGCTGCCTCAACTTCTCTCTCCTCCCTTCCCAGTGCCACTTCCTCACTGGCTTCACCTTGGGTAGGGCAAGGAGGTAGTACTACTTTCTGTTGAGTGCTTTAGCTAAAATGTATGGACAAAACCCTTTTGACTTCAAACATTTTCATGCAGCTGAAACAAGATTGTCAATTATGTGACCAGAAGCCCAAGGACAACTAAAGGCCATACCCATTGTGTTTCTAGCAGCACAGCATCCTCAAGGAACCTCTTCCTGGTTGTGGATTCAGGCAGTGGAAGGAGCTCCATTTTAGCAGCTCTGATTTTGCCTACACTCTGTTCAGCTGATGATTCCATTCTGAACTTGCTGCTGCCATGTCCCCTTGGTTGGTTTACCAGCAATGATATATCCTAACTCCTTGGGTTTTATCTGCCCCAGGCCTGCCTCAGAAGTAGATTTCTAGTTCATTTTAATGATATGGTGTCTTTTGAGATGGAATCAGCCTTCAGCTCTGGCTCTGGTGTGACCTTCTCAAGTTAGATTCACTTTTGGTCTCATGTTTCCACTCACCTTTGTGTTTCTCTGCTTCAACTTCTGGTAACTGATTTTCCCTCCCCTCCAATCTCTACAAAGGAGAGTTGATGGGGCCAGCTTGCTGGCCAGCTCTGAAAGGTTGCATTGAAAAGTGAGAGGACCCTCTGCCTACAACTGTGCCATGCAAATTTCAGAAACTACAGTTTATTGGATTGGGTTAGTGTCTCAGAGTTCTGTAGTAGCCTATCTGGGAAAAGAATCTGAGAAAGAATGGATACATGTATATCTATAACTGAGCCACTTTGCTGTACACCTGAAAATAACACAACATGGTAAGTCAACTATACTCCAATATAAATAAAAATTAAATTTAAAAAGATGAAAATGAGAAACAGTGAGCAGGAATGAACAGGTGGCATAAGCCCTAAGCAATATGTATTATTCCCTCAGCACTGGATTTTGCACAGGTCCTTCCCAGAGTTTGTGTAGATGCAGCAGCTCCATTCACAAAAACTGGACAGGTTGTGTCTCTAGCATATAAACCTATACTTTGGGGTCAGATCACTGCTGAACTTGGATTAGACATTGTGGTTTTGTAACAAGAGTGAAATCACAATGAAAACACAGGCAACCACATATAATATCTTTTTTTCTTATTCTGGGGACCTCAAAGAATTGAATAGAAAGAATATCTTTTCTTCCTTTTCTAGACGCCAAAAGTCTGACTCTAGTTTTCTTTAGCAGTTGAGTTTGTCAAGCTTACTCCAATATAACAGCCTTTTGTATATTTTTTTCCGCCAAATCCCCTTGGCCTCTGAACTAAAGCAAACTCCACTGAATGTTATTGCTGAATAGCTGGTGGCATGTTTACGATATGTATGACTTTCTCTGGCTGACCTCATGGAATGGGGCTGTTGCCTAGCCAGGGACCCATTTAGAGTGGCAGAGGATGAGAAATTATAGACCGTCCACCCTAACCTTAGAGGTGGACAGATCTGAGAGACATTAAAAAGGAATGAGCTCACAAAACATCTGGAGAAATATGAACTGACAAAAACTAGCCATTGTGGTTTTGTAAGGGTAAATCTTCTTTGACAAATATGGTGAGACAAAAAGAGAAAGAGAAAGAGGGAATAAAGGAGAAAATGTGGAAAGCAGAGGGTTTTGAGACAATGGAATCAACTATTAGAATATCCAAAAGACTGTGGATAAGGTATTGCTGAATAGGGGCACACATAGGATGGTACCTCTAGGCTTTCAAAAGGAGTGCACTTCAATCATTGCAATAAAGAGCTCAAGTCAAGCTGTAATTATCCCCTTCTTTTCCTAAGGGTAGTGTCTTAAATTCAGTTATTACACACTTGGGTGGTGAGACTAGAGCCAAGTAAAGGTATGGATTTTAAGACCTCCAACTTTCTCTGCAAGGTGGTTAAAATCATCAGTTGGCTTGGGTGTGCATACAAAAATTATTCAGGAAAGNGTGTCTTAAATTCAGTTATTACACACTTGGGTGGTGAGACTAGAGCCAAGTAAAGGTATGGATTTTAAGACCTCCAACTTTCTCTGCAAGGTGGTTAAAATCATCAGTTGGCTTGGGTGTGCATACAAAAATTATTCAGGAAAGACAACTGAATCTCTTGAGGAGGATCGTCAAGACATCAATGAAATAGGTTTTTTGTTCAGTGGTCAGCCAACTACAGCCCACAAGCTAAATCCACATGTGTTTGTAAATAAAGTTTTCTTGGAACACAGCTATATTCATTCATTTACATATTATGGATGGCTGCTTTGATGCTCCAATGGCAGATTTGAATAGTTGCCATGATATGGTCCATAAAGCCTAAAATATTGACTGTTTGGCAATTTACAGAAAAAGTTACCAATCCTTGTTCTAGTTTAAATGCAACCTGCTCTGATCAATCATTTTATATAGTCCCTTGGTGAATCTATCACTTCATTTTCTTTTACTTTCTCATAGCATATGTCATTTTTTAAACCATCCTGTTGAGTTTATACTTTTGAGTTTACACTTATACTTTGACTATTTCCTCCAAACAGAAATTTCCCTGAAAACAGAGATCTTGCCTGTTCTGTTCATCATGATATATCCTCAGCTCCTGGCACATAGAAGTAGTTCAATCACTTGTTATTGCATGAATGAATGAATGAATGAATGAATGCAGGTGAGAAAACATGGTGAGAAAAATGGGAATAAGAATGAAATGATGACAATGCTTAGTGACTGATAGAAAACAGAATAATCATGTATTCCTATTTTCTGCTTAACTGACCAGATAACGTTAGTGTTAAATTAGTTAGAAGAAGCATCCACATTGATTTACCCACTCTGTTATGTCAAATTTTATAATCCACTCTAAGTCATCCAATGAATGTATTTCTCTTCATGGTTTATAAGCATTTTCAGGAATGGATGTTGCATGTTTCCCTGGAAGGCCCAGTGCCTTTCTAGTTCTCCTGTGATTGTCTCATTGCTGAGTCCCTGACATCTGGGCCATGTCCCTGAAATGGGAAGACTGCTCATGGTGAGATGGAAGGAGGCAAAGAAGAGTCAAGACCTTGGGATCCTCTCAACTAAGTCTGTTGCCATTTGGAACTTGGGTGTTACCTACATTATATTTGATTATATACGAACTTTGAGAAAGAATAGTCTTCCCTAGTGGCTCAGACTAGGGAAAGAAAGAGCCTACCTGCAGTGCAGGAGACCCAGGTTGATCCCTGGGTTGGGAAGATACCCTGGAAAAGGGAATGGCAGCCCACTCCAGTATTCTTGCCTGGAAAATCCCATCCATGGGGATTTTCAAAGCCCCAATCCATGGAGTCACAAAGAGTCGACATGACTGAGCAACTAATATACTCACTAGAAGGTATCACTACACAATTGGCCATTGCAGTTATATACACTTGTCTAATCATTGAGTCAAATAGAGCTTTGTGGTTTCTAGAAAACAATAATGTAAGCCTCTTAACAGTTAATCTGGTGGCTCAGATGGTAAAGTGTCTGCCAACAATGTGGGAGACTGGGGTTCAATCCCTGGGTTGGGAAGATCTCCTGGAGAAGGAAATGCCAAGCCACTCTGGTATTCTTGCCTGGAAAATCCCATGGATGGAGGAACCTGGTAGGCTATAGTCCATGGGGTAGACATGTCAGACATGACTGAGCAACTTCACTTTCACTTAACAGTTAATAATAATAACAAAATCCCTAATATTTCTTGAGTGCAAGATAAAAGGACTTGGCTCTAGCCTCTGAATCCCTGCCTTTTTCCTGAATCTCTGAAGCAAGCGTAGTTCAGTGGGTGTGTGCTAAGATGCTTTAGTCATATTTGACTCTTTGTGACCCTATGGACTATAGCCCACCAGGCTCCTCTATCCATGGGATTTTCCAGACAAGAATATTGGAGTTGCTATTTCTTCCTCCAGGGAATCTTCCTGGCCCAGGGATCAAACCTGCATCTCTTATGTCTCCTCCAATGGCAGGCGAGTTCTTTACCACTAGCTCCACCTGGAAAGTCACATTTTGTTAGATAGGCTGCCATCTGTGATAGAAAAGCAGTGCTTATCTGCATTAAAATTCTCTTTATTCTGTGGATGTTTTAATTTGTCTTAAAATGACTGTCATGGGCTACTAGGGTCAAACAAAAAGGACTCAAGTGCCAACTTTACCCAGGCTCCACTGGTTAAAGATGAAACAATTTGAATATCAAACAAAGAAATTAACTGCACTGGATTGATATTCATCAAATATAGTGAAATCCATGAGTTCAAAATGGCATTGGGAAAAAAAAGAAAATAATTGCTCACTGTTGGAGGATACTAGGAAACCAATTCATTATTATGAACTCTGAAGGAAAATTATTAAATATTTTTGTTGTCTGCCCTATATAAACTGTACCACTTACTAGCTAAAATACAAAGTAGTTGTGCACATGCATAATAAGCTACTTAGTCATAGCTGACTCTTTGCAATCCCATGGACCATAGCCTGCCAGGCTCCTCTGTCCATGGGATTCTCTAGCCAAGAATAATGGAGTGGGTTGCCATACCCTCCTTCAGGGGATCTTGCAGATCTAGGGATCAAACCTGTATCTGTTATGTCTCCTGCATTGGCAGGCAGGTTCTTTTCCACTAGTGCCACTTGGGAAACCCATATAATAGATAATGGGAAATTCATAGATGTAGCCAGCTAGGAAGTAAAGAAAAGATGGCAGCATTGGAATGTCATGATGCTGGAACTGCTAATGAGGGAGTGGATCTTGGCACTGAGCATGAGTGACTGCTAATAAAAAGAGACAACCACACATTGTGACTCTCCTGAAAAACATACCACTGCCTTTGAAACAGTCGTACCAACAGATAAAACTTGAATCTGATCAATCTTCTAGATACAATAGCAATTTGCAGGAAATGCAGAAGACAAATGATCAGAGTAGTAGATGCTGCATGAGTGTAGTTGGCAAAACCCAGATTGGTAAGCTCTGAAAATAAGTGATCTTGTTTCTTTAATAAATAAATTGTAAGAAAGAGAAGATGAAGGGGAACTATGGATTGAAAGAAAGTTTTAAAAACATCATTCAGTCATAATTAATGGGTCTTATTTGCAACCTGATTATATAAGCAGAATATAAAAAAATTGTTAACATTTATATTTCAATTGAATAGTGACTAAATATTTTATAGTAATAAATTATAGTTAATTTTTAGGTGTGACATAGATATTATACTTTTAAAGAGTCCTTTTAGAGATATTGAAATATTTTAGATGACATGATAACAATGCTTGAGATTTGTTTTAAAGTAATACAGGGTAGAGAGTTAGGTGAGAATATTAGATGAAGCAAAGCCAGTTGTGAGCTGAAAATTGAATGGTTCATTGAGTTCGTGGGGTTCATTATACTGTTCTCTTTGCTTTTATGGATGACTGACACATCCATTACACAAGAATTTTTTAAATGACTATCTTGGCAGAAAGAACAGCGGTTGTTCAACTAGTTCTTGTAGTGGCAGACAGAGAAGGTGACATATGACTATAAATCATTCATTGTGAGACTTATCTATGGGAACGTAGGCTATATATTAATAAATAAATATTTTGTGTATAATGTAATATTTTCCTATTATAACATTAGATTATAATACATATAGTTAATCACCAGGTGATCTCAGTGATTTGTAAATATTTAAGTAGTCATTTAAAAATTTATTTAATGTAATATATGTCACTATTTCATTACTGGGTAACTATTAGACGAGGGCAGTTACAATGGGGGAAATACAAGACTTATTGATTGATTTCTTCTTTTTTTTGAAGAACATTTCTGAAGAGTCTACTATTAATATATGACAGCACTAGGCTAGGCTGAGAATAAAACTCACCCAAGTCCTGCTCCTCTGCTGGAGAAATTCATTTTCTAGTGGGTGAAACAGATACGTGGATACCGCGCAACCACAAAATAGCAGCCAAGGAAGCCATGGCTCATCTACCAAGGGAACGCAGTCAACCTGTCCTGAAGAGAAGGATGCCAGCTAGCAGGCTGAACCTTCGGTAGGTAGGAGGCAGGGGAGGGACAGAGAAGGTGGAAAGGCAGTGATGGCAGCAAGGCACCCTGGGAGGATGTGCACCTGCCTTTTGCTCTGTATAGCAGGATTGTTGTGTGCAAGGGGAAGAGCAAGAACAGATGAGACTGGTCGGGGAACATTTGGTGCTCCATATCTCAGAGGAGGTGGAATAAGCAAAAGGCACACTGCTCTGTGCACGGCCCGTAGCATCTCATCCCACTGAGTTCCTGTCCTGCTCTTGACCCTGACAGCTGACATGAAGCAAAGCCTCTGTTGCTCAGGAGCTGCTCCTTAAATCTCCATCTACACACTCCCTTCTTGCCAAGCCTTCCCTCTGCAGCCTTTCCTTCCTAACTTCCTGGTCTGTCCTCTCTCCCAGCCCTGGCTTCTTTTTCTTGCTTTTTGGTTCAAATCTCAAGAAGACAAAGGCTCTGTCTTTCTTTGCACTGCATTTAGCTTCACTTGCCTGCATTGAGCTTCACTTGCCTGCATTGGTGTTTCCCAGGAATCCTCATGGCCTTTTTTTCCATTTAAGTTTGTCAACTAGAAAAGACTTTGGGAATGAAACAATTTGACTTTTTAAGAAGAATGATCTTAAAGTGGTAGCTTGTTTTATGTGATCACTTATGTCTATTGCTTTGGTTTAATTTACCTCTTTAAAGCAAGGGGGAGAAAAAACTTGAGTAGTCCAATGATGGTAATTCCTTGTCATTTACTGAGAGCTTTTTCTTGGTCAAAGAAAACATTAGCATTCTTAGCTGTTCACTTATTTATACTACAGGAAACCAACAGTTATGCAAAGTCATTGCCAACATAATCACGAGCTGCTGTGTGGAGTCTTAAGTACCTCATGGAAAAATAACTCTGAATTGGAATTCTTCCCCAAAGTAGACTTCATTAATGCTTTGACAACTGAGGCAGGCAAAAAAAAGAAAGAAAGAAAGAAAGAAAGAAAGAAAGAAAAGGAATCTAGAAAGCAGTTACAAATATGAATGGCTGTTAAACTTTTCAGCAGGGTGATTTAGTATAAAAAATGTAAGATATTAGCACACATGCTCTTGCAAGAGTACCATGACTGTGTCATGTCTTTAATTTACCTAGAATTAATTGTAGGTTTAAAATGCTTTATAGTTTAATGAACAAACAGAACACAGCCTTAAGCATGTTTATTAACCTGGTTGTACCTTGTATTTTAAAGAGTCTGAAAATGTGGGAGACAAGGGGTGTGTGTGTGTGTGTGTATGTGTGTGTGTACAAAAACATAGAAGCAGTGTGGAACACAGTGGATATTAGGGCAGAGGGTGTGGTTTGTTGACAAAGTCATTATTAAAACTGTACATTTCACTCACTTTGCAATTAAGTCTTGGATGAGTACATTCTGGGCCCTTGTCTTTAAAAGGAATTTCTGGGTTTTGGGGTTGTTCTTTTTATTTGTTAAACAGACTTTGCCGTGAGCATTTCCTGAATGAATATTTTTTCCTTATAAGTGAATGGTTGGAGCTATGAATAAGAGTAAGAACTTTGGAAATGAGAAGTGTTTCTAAGGTTATTGGGTACTTTTCATCCTCACTGAGCAAACAGTGGGCAATGGCAGACACCACCTTTTGGAACAAAAGTGGTCCTTTAATCTGAGAGATGATGGGTGGAGATTGGATTTCTAGGACTGCCTGAAACACTTCAGGGGGTGATCACTGCGTTTGTAGGTCAAGCCTTTTCCAACTTTAAAAATGGTCATTTGCCATCTGCCTCTACAAAGATTAAGTCACAAGCTGCTGCAGCTGCTGACCTTAAACACACCTTGAAAAGAGTTCAGGGTGGAGATCAGGAATGAGGTACTTTGTGCTTTAGGAAAAACTGGCAGAACAGGCCTTCAGGTAGTTAGGCATTGTCAGAAAATTGTGTGAGCCCATTTCTTGCATCTCCTTATTCCTAGTAGATTTGAGATTCTTGTTTTGTCACAAAAGAATTCAGAGATGAAGCAATAGGTAGGAAGTGGATTTAATTAGAGAGAAACACACTTCACAGACATTGTGCAGGCCGTATCAGAAGGCAAGATTCCAATTAATTTGGGGGAATGGGCAGGGATTTCCAGAAATTGAGCAGCCATCTTTTAAGGTTGGCCTCAGAACTATCATGGCACTGGTAGATGTATCGTTTAGCAGGCTAGTGTATTACAATAAGCATATAATGAGACTCAAGGTCTATTGGAAGTCAATTCTTCTGCCATCTCAGACCCAGTTGGTTCAAACCAGTCTTTTCATGTCCTGTGGCCAAGTCATTCTTTTAAAGGTTGTACCCTGCCCCCTTCCCTCCTGTTTCATTCCCTCAGAATTTTTACTCCCGTATTTTTATGGGAAGAAGAAGGGTGATGGCAGGTCTGTCTTCTGTAACTGCTTCAAGACTGAGTAGGGGCATTGACTCTGCCTGTTAGGGAGTAAAAATATCTGGGTGCTTGATCTAGGGGCCACACAAGCAGGACAGCTTTTTGTGTTAAGTTGGTCTGGGATCCTTGCATGTTGGAACTGTTGTAATTGCTTCCATAGTCTTCCTATGAATCTCCTTGATGATGAAGTGCTTTTTGTAACAGCATCAGAGTACAAAAATGTCTAAAAATGATGAAAGACTTAAAAGGCATGGTTATAGTATAATGGATAATGAAACTTGGTTACAATAACCAGAATTACAAGTGATTTTATTTAACTTATATCAAATAATCCTAGTTAAATATTTCTCTATGAGATACCTCAGGGACTCTCTAGATATCCCAAAGTTAGCTGGAAATCAAAAGAAGTTTAACTGAAATTTGATATTTGGGAAGTTTGTCCAGAAATCTTAAAACACTTGGTCAAATAAGATCATAGGCATTGTGAGACAATACTCATTCCTTAACCAAAGTGACAATACAAGATTTTAAGGGCAAATACAGAACAGGTCACTTACAAGCAAAGAAACTTAAACCTGTTATCATAGGCAGTTCAACATTTTAAGAAAACGTGTCCTTTTAACAGAGAGAAAGCCTAAATTCTGGTTTGTACCAGCTTACTTTCAAAATTCATTTAATCAGTAAAGTTTATTCTAAACTTATTCAATCTTAACTATGCAAATAATCCTTTTCTCAGGGTCCACTTTCCATAAACCTTCTATCACTTTCTTTATCTATCACTTAATTTGCTTTCCGTCCAGAAACAACCAGAAGACAGATTTACCTTCTTTTCCCTTAGTAAAATGCAATTCCACTCCTCATACTTTCTTTACTGAAAACAGACATCGTACTTGACGTTTGAAAATCCCTTCCCAGTGACGGGCTGGGACATTCAATCATGACAAGAAACTTGTTAGTGATGAGAGCTTTTTCTTTTTCTTTAAAAAATACCACATTTTAATATAAAAAGCTATTGTTGTTTAGTTGTTAAGTTGTATCCAACTCTTCGAGACCCCTTGGACTGTAGCCTGCCAGGCTCCTCTGTCCATGGGATTTCCCAGGCAAGAATATTGGAGTTGGTTGTCATTTCTTTCTCCAATAAAAAAATTATACTATATATATTTTTAAAAAGTCATGCTATGGTATGGGGAGGGAGGTGGGAGAGGGGTTCAGGATTGGGAACACGTGTATACCCATGGCAGATTCATGTTGATGTATGGCAAAACCAATACAGTATTGTAAAGTAAAATAAAGTAACAAAATAATAATAAAATAAAAAAAAATTTTTTAAGCCATGCTATAAATTACTACATAGTTATTGAGTAAATTCAGTGCTCTGAAAAAATACCACCTTGGAAAATCACATCAGAATTTCAAATTTGCAGGACCTGAACTTCACAGCAAACTCTCTGTACAGTGGTATTTGCAACATGGAAGAATGTGTGTGCTGCATCTTTGCAGGTGCTTTGGCACCTTCTAAGTCAATTTTTCTAGGCTGGTTCAGTGAGGTTCACAAATACATTGTTTTGCTTTTGTTTATAGTTCCAAGTCAACTGATTTTTCTGATTAGTGATAAGATAGACTGATGCTAAGCTAAAAAGTTATCTTGCTAGGAAAGAGATCTTCTAAAGGCACTATTAATAATATTTCCATAACCCAAACTCCAGCTACTTACATTTCTGGGGAAAAAACACAAAACAAAAACTAACTTACTAATCACCTAAAACTGACTATTTTAAGTGCAAGTTAGAGGGGTGGTGAAATATTTCAGTTTTGGCCTTCTTTTGATCCCAACAATAGAGCCGGTTTTAGTGGCAAGAGATCCAATAAGTTAGAAGCCAGGACCCAGTAAGTGGCTCCTGGGTCCACTAGAAACTGGACAAGCTTACCTCCCATGTCAGTGGTCACCCATGGTTCCTCCCTTGTAATGATGACTGCCTTTGGGGGAGTCTTAGAGGTTCCCAGGTCCTGTCAATCGCCCATTGCCATGACTGGTGTGGGGGAACTTCCTCTCTTCCTTAGGAGCTGGGGGCCTTCCCTCTTTTAGCAGCCCATCTTCTTCGAGAGCAGGCATGACTTTTGGAGTGTAGGCTGAGACTTGCTTGCTGAGCATTCCTTGCTCCAGTGTTCAGGACTCCCACAGCTGCAACCGGCTCTCCCACCTGGCAGTGGTCTTATGGGAGTACTTTTAGGGTGATCAGGAGAGGGGTTTGTGTCTTGTCACGACATTGCCGAAAGTCTGGTGTGCCATTGTTCCTTCCTTAACTCGTGTTGTTCCTTCTTTTCCTCCTCACCCTGGTCTCTGTTATTAAAAAACCGAAGGCTGTGTCAATAAGAAGGTTGCCAGGGGTTTAGGGCCCCGTGGCAAGCCTTTGGCCTGGAAGTCTTCAGTGAACCCATTAGGGTCCTCTGAGAATCTGCCTGAATTGGTGAGGCGTTGGTTAAGTTCAGGCAAGGAAAAAGGGTTGTGGACTCTGGTAATTGCCTAGGGTTCACCTGTTCTTGAAAGGGTCAAACAGGCTGTAGCTGTGTTTCTGGTAAGGAAGGGTAAAGAGGTAGAAGAGAGGCTGAAGATAGTAGAAGAGTGTTGGGACTTGGGTATTCTGCCTGGGGTACCGCCAAGGCTGCCACTAGAGAGGGTTTTTCTGTGGGCTGAATGAATCCCAGCCAGCAAGGTTCCCTAACATAGGACTTACATAGCTCCAGGTTTTCTCTTAGGGCCATAAAAACCTGTACATAAGGAACTTTTGTCCATTTCCCCTGCCTTTTGTAAAAGATGTCTAACTGTAGGATGGTATTACAATGAAGGGTCCCATTTTCTGTGCAGGCTTCATCATCCCCAAGTTTATACTGGGACCAGACTCCATTCCAAAAGCAAATGGACTTTTTTGCATTTTAAAGAATCAAAAAAAAAAAAAAAAAAAACCAACCATATCCCAGTGACTCAGAAGGTACCCAAGGGGTGAGTCCTTGGGGATGGAGGAGGTGTTCCCCATCATTCCTCAGGGAGAGGGTGCTTCCAGACCAGAGAGGAGCACTAGTTAGGTTCCACGTGCCCCTGTCCACCTACTCTTACCGGCTTCATTCACAGTGGAGGTCAGCTCTTCCCCCATGTGGCTGTCCTGTTGGCCCCAGGGTCCTGGGGACTGTGTTCTATTCTGGCACCTGAGGTACCCAGGATGAGTGGTGAGCTTCCTGAAGATTTTTCTACAGATTTTATAGATTAATCCCTGCATGGTCTGAGACCTATTTAAGTCCCAGTCTTTTTCGTAAAAGATAGTAAGTTTCTGAAAACAGGCATTGGCCATTAAAGAAGATGGTTTGTGAAAAGGAAAAAAGCCTCTCTTTTCCTTTCCCTTTTGTGGGAAGCATCCCTGGGGCCTTGGTGTTATTCTCCCCCACCTCTCTGTCCACATGTTCTCTGGGCAGCAGGCAGTGGGGCTGGATGCAGGGGTGAATATGGCAGCCAGTGGAGAAACCATGACTTCAATTAAGGGAAGGGAGGGACGGTCCCAATCCCGTGACCCTGGGGAAGTAACCACAGTCAGTGCAGGTCGTTGCCTTGGGGCATATTTCCCTTGGGCTTCCCAGGTGGCTACTACTACAACTAAGTCACTTCATTTGTGTCTGACTCTTTGCAACTCCATGGACTATAGCCCACCAGGGTCCTCTGTCCCTGGGGTTCTCCAGACAAGAGTACTGGAGTGAGTTGCCATGCCCACCACCAGGGGATCTTCCTGATCTAGGGATAGACCCAGAGATCAAACCCGTGTCTCTTATGTCTTCGACATTGCAGGCGAGTTCTCATGCCTGCAAATCGGGAGATACAAGAGATATACTTTTGATTTCTGGATTGGAAAGATCCTCTGGAGAAGGAAATACTCCAGTATTCTTGCCTGGAGAATCCCATGGACAGAGGAGCCTGGAGGGCTACAGTCCATTGGGTTGCAAAGACACGGACTCTGCTGAAGGGACTTAGCACTTAGCACTTAGCATATTTCCCTAGGTTGGAGCCAAGTGCCAGAGCCACCCAACTTGAGTAGTCTGCCCGACCCTAACAGGGAGGGGTGGGCATGGGGTCAAGGTGGACCCTGAAGTGAGTGAAAGTGAAAGTCGCTTAGTCGTGTCCAACTCTTTGCAACCCCACAGACTATACAGTCCATGGAATTCTCTAAGCCAGAATACTGGAGTGGGGAGCCTTTCCCTTTTCCAGGGGATCTTCCCCACTCAGGAATCGAACCAGGGTCTCCCGCATTCAGACGGATTGTTTACCCACTGAGCTATCAGTGACCCTGGAAGGGGCGGGACAAACACGAGGAGGAGCGCAGTGAATGATGGTCCCACCTTCCCCTTCTCCTCACACCTGGCGGTAAGCACACAAACTGACTATGAGCAACGACGCTCCTGCAGGAACTGCGGCCGCGAAAACCATGGCACAGACTCTAAGTAAGGCCATATTTCTTGTTTTCACACAACTGGGCCTGTTAACAGTTAATTAAACGGTGGATAAGGCAAACCCAGAGGGCAAAGGGCCTGTGTTTCAGGTCCCGAGCTGCTGTGAGGACGGCTGGAAACTTCTCCCGACATTCCCTGTGCACGTGTACAGAAAGAAGCTGAAGACCTGGCGGCAAGGGTGGAAAATGCCTGGAAGGCTTCTTTTCACCCCATTCCAGGAGAGTAAGAGATAAGAGTGGAAAGAGTGAGCTACGGAGGGAGCAAGAGAGAGTGCGAGAGAAATGGTGGAAAGTGAGGCAGCGCCTCCAGCACAAGGGAGCGGAGAGGCTGAGGCTTCCTGAATTCTTCTGGCTGGCTTTGCCAATACGTTCCAGGTGAATCTGAGGTTCTTGCTTCGTCCAGAAAGAATTCAGAGATGAAGTGATAGGTAAGAAGTGGATTTATTTAAAGAGAAACACACTCCACAGGCAGAGTTGGGGCCTCCTCAGAAGATTAGAGGGTGACCTGAAATATGACGTGGTTGGTGTTTTGGGGCTGGGTAATGTCATAGGCTAGTGGTGGGAGGATTATTCCAAGATTTGAGAGGATTTCTAGGAATTGGGCCATCATTCACTTTCTGGTCTTTTAAGGTTGGCTTCAGAACAGTCATGGCATCGGTGGGTTTAGCATATGCTAATATATAATAATGAGTGTATAAAGAGGCTCAAGGTATACTGGAAGTCGAATCTTTCACCATCTTGGACCCAGTTGGTTCTGACCAGTCTTTGTCATGTCCTATGGCCATGTCATTCTTTTAAAGGTTGTGCTCTGCCTTTTTCCCCTCTTATTTCATCCTCATATCTAGAAAAGTATTAAAATTATTAATGGAGATGTTTGCTTTTCATTACTAGCAGTAACCTTCATGAGCAACCTTCTACAAAAATGTGTGCTTCATTGCACACACACCCCCTTCACCAGAATCATGTATATCCTGACCTTCCCCTTTACCTCTTCAGAGCAGTATTCAGAGCTATCTGAAATGCTGTCTCCTGGAATATATTCTTCATTTGTAGTTAAAACCTGATTCACATTTCTTACATTGTGCTTTTTTTTTTTTTAAACTCGTCACCATTTTACAATTTCTGTCAGTAGTTACTTAGCCATAGATACCCACACCCCCTTTGCAGCATACCAACTTCATTGTCCTGGTCTCTTGGCTGCTTCAGATGATTTTATCAATTTGTAAACTTAATTCCAAATTGGCAGGAGAAGGTGTGAGAGTTCAGTGTGATGTGGCAATGATGACTGTGGTAGCTAGTGTTGGTTCAAACTAACAAGGCACCAGGCATTGCACAAAACACTGGACCAGTGATTATTCCCTTTTTGTAGGTGAGGAAACCAAAGCTTAGTGTGGCCAAATTAAGGACAAAGATACATGTGTGGAAAACTGGGTAGCTAATGCTAGAACTTGGCTTTCATCCAGTGTGCTCTTGGGTGCCTTTCATCTACTCCATTCAGCTTCCACCTTTGCCAGGAGAGAAGTGGTTTCTCTCCAGATTGCTGGGTACACGTGAAATTTCCAAGTTGTCCATGAATCCCACTCACATTCTTTTCAGTTTTAAAAAGCAGTATTTCTAAATCTGTTGGAGAAAAAGAGAATGTTTTCCCAGATTAGAGTATTTTAGTGCAAAGGTGATTATGCTTATTATATTGAATAAAATTTAAGTATTATAAAATTATAAAAATGAAACTTTTATTTCTTGTTTGCTTTTTATTTTAAACTCATCACATTCTTCATCATCCAATGAACTCTAAACCCAGTTCCATTCACCAGATATAACCAAGGTTAGGAATTTAAAATCTGTCTCTTTATCTCTGTCTCCATCTCAGTCTCTTTCTTTCTGTCCTACTCACTGCCCCTAGTGCACACACTACTTGGCAGTGTTACGTGGACAGACTCCAAGGCTAGACTCCCTGTATTAAAATTCTGATTCTGCCATTTATTAGCTAAGTGATTTTGTTCTAGCAGTCTCTCTGTGCTTCATTTTCCTTATCTGTTAAATAGAGTTAATATTACCTACATCATACATCATAGATTTATGTGAAGATGACATATATAGGTATGTGTATATATATATATGTATATATATATAGAAAAAGAGTGAATATATAAAGCAGTTAGAACAGAGATCAGCACAGATAAATCCTTGATAAGTGTTCTGTGTGTGTATATATATATGTGTGTGTGTGTATTTAACACACATGGAGGTGATAATGTATAAATTATTTTATATCTTTTACTTTTGATAACATTATTTTTAGTAATATGAAACTTTAAAAAACTAATTTGCAATATTCCATTGCATACATATAACCCGTTAGTAGATGTTTAACTATGTCTGTTTTTCACTCTGAATAAACAATGCTGTAATAAACTTCTAGGTACATAAGGCTCTATAGGGCAGTTGTAGGATACATTTTTAGAAATTAAATTGATGATAAAATTGTATGCACATTTAAAATTTTGGTTGAAACTGCCAGAGTGCCCTCCCCAAAGGCCATATCAATTTGCAATTCAGAACATAAATTTTGGATATTTCTTCACAACCCTGTCAATGATAATTATGAGAGTATTTTTTAATCCTTACTAGACTGATAGGTGAAAATCTTATTGGTGTTTTAATTGCATTTCTTTGATTACTAGTAAGGTTTAGCTTTTTTAATGAGTACAAATGACTATTCATAGTAGTCTTTGTGAAATGACTTCTCTTATTTTTCTACTGGGGTGTCTTTTAAACTGATTTTTTAAATGCTTATATATTAAGAATTTTTATCTCTTATCAGTCACATATATTAAAAACTTCCTGCGTATTTGTTGGTCTGTTTTTAAACATTTTTTTTTTTTTTACAGCATAGAAATTTGAAATGTATACAGAGACTAATCTGTGCATCTTGTTCTCTCTGGATTAGAAAGTTCTTGGCATCTCAAGTTTATATAATTCTTCTATATTTTTTTTTGGCAGTTTTGGGTTTTTTTAATATTGAAATATGTGCCAAATAAGTTAAGGTTTATGAGTGCTATGGTATGAGGTGGGGAATTTAATTTCATTTATCCTTAAACAAATGGGCAATTGTTAGAAAAGTTGAAGAAAGAAGGAAATGTATATTTGGAAAAACTATAGCACATGTTTATTCTTTCATTTAGCCAATTAATGAACACATATTTCTTGAATATTTATCCTATGACATGTACTGTATAGGTCAACACCAGCTGATAGAACTTTATCTGATGATGAAAATAGTCTGTCTCTGTACTACTAAATACAGTAGCAACTAGCCACATGTGGATATTGAAACATAGCTAACGTGATCAAAGAATTTGAAAATTTAATTTGAAAATTTAAATTTAAAGTATAAAGCCACTTTTGGCTATTGGTTATCATAGTATAGAACGGTGAGGCTATAGAGATGATGGTAAAACAACAGAAGTGTGTGTGTGTGTTGAAAGAGAAAAAGACAATGTGTGTAAGAATGCAAAAAGCATAGCCAAATGCTTTCTGTTAGAAATTGTAAAACTTTAGAAAAAGTCCAATTTTGGTATCTCTTGATTTAAGGATAGGAAATTGAGGAATTTTAGACAAAAGATAGGATACATTTTTGGCCTTGAGATTCCTGGCTCCCTACATAGGCAAGAAGGAGTCAGATATCAGCCCTTCTTTTTTCAAGTATTTATTTATTTTAATTTTGTTTACATTAGAGTAACTTAAAAATTTTTTAAATTTAAATGTATTTATTTTAATTGGAGGCTAATTACTTTACAATATTGTATTGGTTCTGCCACACATCAACATGCATTTAAACTGTATCACTGCCTCATTTCCACAGATCCCCATCTTTTTTCTACATTGCATACATATATCTCTTTTTTGAGAAGGCTGTGACAAACCTAAAAATCCAACAACTTATCTCTGTATTAGATTCTCCCTTCTGGGGATAATGATNGCATTTAAACTGTATCACTGCCTCATTTCCACAGATCCCCATCTTTTTTCTACATTGCATACATATATCTCTTTTTTGAGAAGGCTGTGACAAACCTAAAAATCCAACAACTTATCTCTGTATTAGATTCTCCCTTCTGGGGATAATGATAAACTTCCTTTAAGAAATGAGCCAAGAAGATGGATGTCAAATACAGAACATTCTGGATATGGATTTTGAAATTTCTTTGCTCTTTTCTGTAGGATCCCCTGGTGTTTCAAGAGTTAGAAATCATGGCTCTTAATTCACTTGCTACTGAATTGTTCATAGGGAATATTCATTTGATGATATCACCATGTTGATGTATTTGAGTGGTGGAAAGTCCTGCAGGTTTTAGGCAGTGAAACTTTAATTTCTATTTTGCTAAAGAAAATAGATGTATTCCTCTGTTGTGAAGACAAGCTGGTGAGAATTACAACAAAGTTGTTCTTGTGGCTTTGGGAGCCTATGGTTGTACATGGAGGAGGAGGTTGTTTGTGTGTGACAGAAGGATGGGGAAACACAAGCCTGGGTCCGGCAGCTTGAATCTGCAGGTGACCAGAGCCATGTGCAGGCTGTCAGGCATCCGGCCACCAGATTTATTACCAAGGTAAAAGGCATAGATTATGTGCAGAGACAGCTGGTCACCTGTCAGGTGGAGAGCTGAGGCTGAAAGCAAGCTGTTCAACATGGAGGAGATAACTGCTTTATGGGGAATCAGCAGTGGGGGTGTTAAAGGAAAAAACAAAATCCTTTCCTGCAAGGTACACCTGCATCATTTTTTGTGTGATAAAACTGGAGGATCAGAAAACAAAAACAAGTGCTGTTGAAGTGTTAGACCTTGAGGTTTAGAGAATGTTTGATGTGGCACCTCATAAAACTTTAATCATGAAATTCATTCAAATTCATTGAGATGAGCAGGATGATAGGCACTGACATGTGGCAGAAGCCGTCTTGGTGTGCAGTGGTGATTTATGGGGAGGCAGAGCTCAAGATACTGCTGGCTTCCCCCTCCACTCTCTCTTAACAACTTCATTAATAACCCAGATAAACAAGCCATCTCCTTCATGAATAGCATCTGATAGTAAATTGGGAGGTGTTGGGAATAAAAAGGAAATCCTTAGCAGACTATGGGCCCACATGAAGAAAAACAGAGGCTACTGACCAAAAGTAAGTAGGATTCTATTTGACTACGGAAGATATAGATGTTTATTTCTGATCATATCCAGACACATTTGAGAAAATGATGGAAATGCTTCAAGTCATAATTGGTAATTATTGAGTACCTATTCCAAATGCTGTCATTGAATCTTCACACCAAGATTTTTAAATGCTGTAAATGCAGAGTTGGGAAGCAAAAGTAATTCATGTAGATAGTAAATACTATAATTGGAATTGGATATATAGGTCTCTTAGCCTTGGAAAGCTAGTGATCTTTCTTCTGTATTCATGCTACTTGAAGTATGATCCACATGTCAGCAGCATCAGCATCATTTTGGAGTATGTTAGAAATGCAGGCTCTCAAGTTCATTCCTTGATCCCTTGGAAAGAGAATCTGCAGTTTTAATAGGCTCCCTAGATGATTTATATGCACATGAAAGGACAGAAATGGTATGGACCTAACAAAAGCAGAAGATATTAAGAAGAGGTGGCAAGAATACACAGANTATAACATTTGTTTGTTTGAAGCTTATTGTGGAATCATATTTGGGCTAAAGTTTAGGCTACTGTGTAGTCTTAGGCAAATCAGTTAACCTCTTTGAGCCTCAGTCTTTTCATCTGTAGAATGCGGATAATATCTAAATCTTGGGCTTTTTTGTAAGGATTAGTGATATTGCATATATGTTGTATAGTGCCTAGCTCCAAGTTGGTGCTAAAAAATGTAGCTATGATATGAAAATAAATTATTATATAACAAAAAATGCAAAAAATAAATGATAAGTAAATGTATCTATTGTATACTAGGTACTGTCTTATCTACTGGAAATTTTTTGAAAAAGGAAATTTTAGCTTCTATTCTCAAAAGGCTTTTGATCTGGGGAGATGGGAGGGCAAGAGAGATGCACATAGAAAATTATAAAATGAGCCAGGCCATGTTTAGATTTCTACACATGGGATTATGGACAGTGCTTGGGAGCCCAAAGGTGGGAGTAATTCATTTTGGCTAGGGTAAGGGAAAGGAAGGAGTCAATGAGATATTAGGGAAAACTTTATTTTAAAAAAAAATCATATTTGAGTACCTTGAAGAATAAACAGAATTTGGATCAGTGGAAGAAGAAAGAACATCTCAGCAGGAGCAGATACCATTAGAAAAGACACAGTGGCAAAGGACATGCCCACAGAGCTTGAACTGTAACTTGGCTCTTCCCAGGTCTACAGACTCCTGGCCCAACCTGCAGATTTTGGGGTTGCTAGCTTCCACATTTACAGGAGCCAGTTCCTTATATCAGTCTCTTTCTCTTGTAGATAGATAGAGGTAGAGATGTATATATATGTGTGTGTATATGTATTTATTTACACAAACATCCTATTATATATACACACACATCCTATATATATATACATCCTGTATATATCCTATGTATGTGTGTGTGCATGTATATGTATATACACATACATTGTTTCTGTTTCTCTGGAGACCCTAATATAGATAGAAAGCTCATATTTAAGAGTTTATGGAAAATTGCTTCTATAATGGCCATAAGGAGTGTCAAGATACACTATTATTTTCAGAGTCCCTCAGAAGAGACTCAACTCCTTTACTGAAGTCATTCTCCATTTTTATCAGCTCACTGTTTCTTGGGTTTTTAGTCACCCCTTTACTACATGGCCCTCCACCAGCAGCATTTTGGGTATGATGGGGTTAAGGTATGTTGCCAGGGCACTGTTCTCTGGAAGCTGCCTGAAATGATTGCATCTGTTGGGCTCCCTTTTCACTTTCCCCGCTTCAGGAGTCAGAGAGAATAAGGCACATGTTATCTTGTCATGTTTTCTGCATGGCTGTCTGAATTCCTTAACACCTAGAGGCACATTACCAGATTCCAAGGTTTGCAACCACTTGAACTGAATTATTCTTAAATGAAAACTGTAAAAAATCATATCTTTCCATGCCCTGCAAAAGCTGATGCGTGCTGCATTAAAAAACCAGGGGCCAGGAGTGGCCCCATCTTACTGATGCTTTTACTGTAATAATAACATCTCATCTTTGACGGCTGCTTCATTTACTGCTTCATTTACTTTTATAAGTGTTATCTCATTTGATCTTCACAAATATTGTATCAGGAAGGAGATCTTATCCTAATTTTATGTACAGACGCTTATGGAAGCCTTGAGAAGTCAGGTGGATATAAACACACAAGTGTGAAAGTATTATTCACCCAGTTGTGTCTTACTCTTTACGACCCATGGACTGTAGCCTGCCATTCTCTTCTGTGTATGGAATTTTCCAGACAAGAATACTGGAGTGGGTTGCCATGCCCTTCTCCAGGGGTCTTACTGACCCAGGGACCCAGGTCTCCTGCATTGTGGGTGAATTCTTTACTCTCTGAGCTTTCGGGGAAGCCCATAACACACAATCTGATGGTAATTGGGGGAGTTGGAATTTCCATCTGCATCTTCTAATTCTAAATCTCAGGTTTCCTCTCTCCTCTTAACCTCCCACCTCTTAATCCATCCTTTAACAACACTTATTAATTTCTGTGTCAGGTATTGTCTCAGGTATTGGAGATACAGTGGGCAATGAGACAGACCTCTTTATGGACCATTTCCATGAACCATCTTTATGGACCTTTGAGTCTAATATAGAAAATGGGCATTAAAGAATATAAGTAATTTCAGTTGTGAGAAGTGCTATGGAAGAAAAATATAGGAGGGCTTTATAATGTATAAATATGCTCATTTATCCAGCCTTGTCTCAGAATAAAATGTTGCCTATAAGCAAATATTCCAGATAACTGAGACTTGCCCCTTCAAATGTAACACTTTCATTTTGGAAAGTGTTACAAAGTGTTATCCTTATCCTCTGGATCAAGGAATGACCTATGGTTTTAGTCCTTTATGGAATTCATACTTATCAGGAAACAAATGGCACACTCAAAAAAGGTAATTGGGGAGGAATTAAGTGGAATCCTTACAGAGGTGTGCTGTGCTTAGTCTCTCATGTCTGACTCTTTGCAACCCTGTGGACTAGAGCCCGTCAGGCTCCTCTGTGCATGGGGATTCTCTGGGCAAGAATACTGGAATGGGTTGCCGTGCCCTCCTCCAGAGGATCTTCCCAACCCAGGAATTGAACCCAGGTCTCCCACATTGCAAACAGATTCTTTACTGTCTGAGCCACCAGGGAAGCCCTACAAAGGTGAACTAAGTCCAAAACAAAGAGAGGGAACAGTTTCCAGAACCAAAGTTGTATAGCTATAGGAGAAGGCTGTTCCCTTCAGCCAAATACACACCAACCTCATTCTCCTCCTGCCGTCTCTGGTCTGCTGAGCCAGCCTGCATTCAGAGGGCAAAGGGGCTTATTAAATGTGCCCATCCAGCTACCCTTCGTAGGGCAGGTGAGAAGAGTGTGGAGGGTCTGGACTGGCAAATGAATGAATGGTAGATGAATAATAGCCTCTTCTGATCCTTGGTATATCATCTGATTCTCACAGACTTCTCTGCCACTATTTTTAACTCCAGTAGCCTTGTGAATGGTCTCCCTGCTGGCATGCATAGTTGGCCCTTAGAGCAAAATCCCCTCTTTTGCCCCCAGAAGCCAAAGTGATTTTAGAAAAAGCCCATGAAGCAGATAATGTGCTCCCTGCCTCTACTCCACTGCTTACAACAGGCCAAATGCTTTCCATTGCCCCTAGGTGAAAATCCAGACTCTTCCATAAACTCGGGGCCCTACATAAGAAGCCCAGCCTCCCTTCCTAGCTTCTCTGGATACCGTTCCCTGCTTTGTGCATTCCTGTTGCCTGTGATGCCAAGTTTGTTTTTGCATCAGGAGCTTCATACTGTCTGTTCCCTCTGCTTGCTGGTCTCAAACCTGGTAGTTTACTTCTTCCATTTCTTCTTCCTTTTCCTCTGCCCCCTCCTCCTTGTTCTCCAAAGAAACTTACTTTTTTTTCTTGAGGTATAATATCATACATTAATGTTTAAAATTATAAATGTGCACACCTCAGTGAATTTTCACACATATGTCTATCTATATCTATGTATCTATATAGATATAAGGCATTTCCAGGTACCCTGGTGCTCCTGCCAGTCAATATCTGCCCCCTTTCCTCAAGGTATAAAAGTATTCTGAGCTCTATCACNCACACCTCAGTGAATTTTCACACATATGTCTATCTATATCTATGTATCTATATAGATATAAGGCATTTCCAGGTACCCTGGTGCTCCTGCCAGTCAATATCTGCCCCCTTTCCTCAAGGTATAAAAGTATTCTGAGCTCTATCACCACAGGCCAGTTGTGCCTGCTTTTGAACTTTATATAAATGCAATGACATATCTGGGTCCATCTTCTGCTTAAGAATGTCTATGAGATTTTTCCATGTTGTTCCTTATACCAGCAGTTGGTTGCTTTTGCTACATAGTATTGCAGTGCATGAATGAACTAGAGTTTATTTATCCATTCTACTGGCTGAAAGACATTTGTTTCTAGTTGCTGTTTCTAGTTTCCAGTTGCTATTATGGGGAATACTGCTATAGATATTCTGTTGGGTATATATGCCCAGGAATGGAATTACTGGGCCACAGAAAAGGGTTTATTTTAGCATCTCCAACTCTGTCCCATACCACAAAGTCCCACTACTTCCTCCACCTCCACAAACTTCCAGCTACTCCTCAGATTTCCAGCTATACCCACCTTTGGAGTGATTCACCACATGGGACTACCCTAGAGTCAGGCTTGGGCTATGTGGGCCGGTCAGTGGGGTTCTCAAGCCCCTGGAGTGCAGTCTAGAAGGGAGGGTGGGTTCAGGCTACAAAGTCGGTGAGTTCTCAAGGTCCACAGAATTCCCCTAATCCTTCCTCTCCACCTACCATGGGGTGGTCCAGGGCTTTGAAAGCCAAAGCAAGGCTGAATGTGGTGGACATTCTTGAGCACGTCCCTCCCCTATACAAGTGTTTCCTCATCATTCTTCTGACTCTGAAGTTATTTTGTTTATTTATTTTTTCCTTGTTTATTATCAGTCTTCCCTACTAAAACTGATGCTGCAGAAAGGCAAGGATCTCATCTCTCTTATTCACTACTATATCCCCTGGGCGTAGACTCATACCTGGAACATAAGTGAGAAAACAGACATCTGGACTTGTTAAAAAAATGCCCTCTAAATGACTGTCACAGACATTGAGATTAAGGGCCCAAAGGGTGAACTGAGGAGCAGTGACCCTTTTGTTTGCTCTGGTTTTTGTCGAGAGACCCGGGATTACTAACCCATCTCTGAGACTTTCTTGGTTGTAACAATAAATTTCAATAAACAATAAATTTATTAACAATAAATTTCTGCCTCCTGACTTCCTGAGTCCTGGGCAAATGGAGACCCCTGATTGATCTCCCCATCAGGTATGGCCAGAAAACTGATTCAGGAAGAGTTGAATTTCGCTGATAGTTGAAGGGCCAACTTGGTCTTCTTAGCACCTCCTTACAGTGTTAAGAAAAAGAACACTTCTCAGAATTGAGTGAAGATGAAACACGTATGTTGTATTCTCATCAGAATAGGATTAAACATTATGTGATGAAAGATAGCCATTTTCAAAAATATGTCATACCAAGACTGAAAATGTGAATCGTGATAAAGAGGATGTAATTGGGATGACATCTCGTTTTCAGCAGCCTTCTCTTCATTACTTTCTGAATGATGTTTAGGTTCTGTTCTTCCTCCATTTATTTAAAGATTTTATGAAAATGCACTCCTTGATGACATTTTGGGCACCACTAATGATGAAGACTTATTGTCCATGATGCTAAGTTGAAGAGAACAGAAATTACAGTGTCTGAGGAAGGTCTGGCAGCAACAGCACAGGGTCCAACATAGCCAGAAATTCCAATGAAAGGGGTAGAGTGTACATATACAGTACTGTTCCCAGAAGGGTGCCCAGTTTCAAGGTGAGTTCTTGCTAAAGAAGAACATTTAACTGCTGAGACACCCCTCTCCATGAGGTACTCTTTGGATTTCCTTCTGCCAAGAGTTACAGGGACCTGAACAAGAGTTGCCAAACTTTGTGAAGGGGTTAATGTCTACCACATAGAGTAAAGTCAAAAGGTAGCCAGTTCAGGACTTCGGCTCCATTGTGCCAGCAGGGACTAGTTGCTAATTTTCTATTTAGCCATTTTTACCTTGTGGTTTTTGTCCTAATGCTTATTTTATGATTCCAAGATGGTTGCTTAACCATCTGTATTTGTCTCTGTTCCAGTCAAGGAGGAAGGGAAGAGTGAAAGGAAAAATGTGAGTGTCAGGGAATTAAAAGAGTTTTCAAAGAAGCATCATAAATCCTTTCAGTGAATGTCCATCTCATTGACTAGAGCTGTGTCACATGGCCACCTATCCATCTCATTGGCCAGGACTTTATCAAATAGCCACCTGTCTATCTCATTTTGTTGTTGTTGTTCAGTCTCTAAGTCTTGTCCAACTCTTTGTAATTCCATGGACTGCAGTAGGCCAGGCTCCTCTGTCTTCTACTATTTCCTGGAGTTTGCTCAAATTCATGTCCGTTGAGTCCATGATATTATCCAACAATCTCGTCCTCTGTTGCCCCCTTCTCTTTTTGCCTTCAGTCTTTCCCAGAATAAGAATCTTTTCCAATGAGTCAACACTTCAGGTTGCTGAAGTATTGGAGCTTCAGCTTTAGCATAAGTCCTTTCAGTGAATATCCATCTCATTGACTAGAGCTGTGTCACATGGCCGCTAGTCCGTCTCATTGGCAAGGGCTGTGTCACATGGTTGATATCCATCTTACTGGCAAGGGCTGTATCATGTGTCCCTATAGCTACAAAGGATGAGAAGGTAGTCTTTTTCCATCACTGTTTTCCATCCTACCTCTATTTCGAATCAGAGTCCTATTAGTGGGGAAAAGGAAGAGCTATGGGGTCGCAGTTAGCAGTGTCAGTCACAAGAAAAGGGTCTCTCCGTCACCTTTTCCAAGATTAGAAATCTATGTCTTATCAGGGTGTCTGCTTAGTTGGAGGGAGTGTATAAAATACAATAGAAACTCCAGGCAATGTATTACACAAAGTCCCTTGGTGAGATGAAGTACCAAATAAATGGGAATAAGCAGTAGGAAGACTTCAGAAAATGTCATTTGAGTATAGTGCAAGGGAAAAAATCTCCAAACTTAACTTTATTTAGAAGAAATGAGAAATACTTTATAATTAAATTAATCCAGCACATGCTTCATACAGTATCTAAACTTATGGTTTAACACTGTGCTATTGATTTGGAAGATAAAGCAAATTGCCACTTTTGTTCTTTGAGATGATCATATTTTCACTGGTGATATAGGACTAATACATAGAAAGTTAAATAAGAACCAACTGAATAACTTCCCAATAAGAGATGGAGAGATCACTTGGCTGAAATGGTCAGGAAAGGCTTCGTTGAGAAAGGGAGGCTTGAATGGGGATAGGGGATTGAATTTGTGCAACTGGAGAAATGGTGCAGGAGTCCAGGGTTATTGCAGTTATAAACTTGGGATGAGTTGTTCTGCATGAAGATATATGAGGAAACCATCTTAAAGGTAAGTATGCGGGGACTGCTAGAGGCCTACATATTACTATCCTTTCCCCTTTCTTTCATTGGAAAATCCCTACTTTCATTGGAACGTTCTCTTCTTCATTGGGTATAGAAATATATCTATAAAAATACACTTCGTAGCATGTCTTGCAGCAAAAATGGCAAATGATGTATAACTGTAAATCTTTGGGGGAGAGTAATACTCCTAGTTCAGATCTTTAAAAGGTCCTGATGACACCACCCTTATGGTAGAAAGTGAAGAGGAACTAAAAAGCCTCTTGATGAAAGTGAAAGAGGNCTGGCGTGCTGTGATTCATGAGGTCGCAAAGAGTCAGACACGACTGAGCGACTGAACTGAACTGAACTGATACAATTGTAAGTATGCACTTTTTGTTATTTTGTCGCTCTCTTCTGCTGCCTAAAACATTGATGTGATGGCTGAAGCTACAGTGGCCATTTTATGACCATGAGGTCATCTTGAAATTGGCAACTATAAGGTAAATATTACAGAGAAAAAAGGTATACAGTGCCTGTTGTTCTTTGGTGCTAACAATACACGGGAAGATTTCAGTGGTTATCTGACCCAGTGTTCAGATAATATGCTCAAGAAAAAATGTGATGAGGAGCGAGATATACTTACTATTAAGGATTGGGCCATAATCCCCAAATCTGGCCTCTTAAGATTCTTGCCTAGAAAGGAGAATCAGGACCTACCTGTTTTATGAGATCTAGTGCATGGGTTCCTTGGATCTCTCAAGGGCCTTCCAGGAACATCCCCTGTCCTCTTCTAATGATCCCTCTTCCTTCCTAAGTCATTTGGATCCTCCATAAAGCCCATGCTGAGACTGAGTTAGGGGCACAAGAGACAGGCAAGGGTGCAGGGAAGGGGAACAGGTAATATCTAAGAAAGATGGAGGAGCAAGAAGAGCAAGATGGCACAGGGAGAGATGACCAACCTCAGCCAAGGCAACAGAGGGCTTTGGAACATAGATTCCCATGAGAGGGGTCCTGCTTTGGGCAGAAATGGTCAGATAACTCTTGCTGTCCCTTGATGATGGATGCCCAGAAATGGTGCGGGCTCAGCAAAAAAGTTGAGAGAATACCTGAAGGTGCTAACAGATGGAGGCCATTAGCTAACTGCTTTTCTAGCTGGACAGCAGTTCTTCTTGAAAGGACCTTAGCAACACCTCCATGGCTGTCACAGCCCTCTTTTCACATTCCTCTCCATTTAACTCTCCTTCCCCAGAGCTCCCTACCAGACTTCTGAGACTATCTACCCCGTCTCAGAGACCTGCAAGTTCTGAATCCTCTCTTGCATCTGGCACATTTCTCCTCCTTGGATATCCACTTACTGCTTTAACATCTCTCCTCTGTCCTTTCTTCTGCCATGTGATGTGGACAAAAAAGTACTGTTTTAGGGTCTCCCAGCTTGGAGACTGGGAGGAAGAGAGTGAGCACTGGCTATTTGGTGGTTGGGGAGGGCTGCAAAGAGAACTTCCATACTAGCTGCTGATTGTTCTTGGCTAACATATTTAAAATGCAACAAACCTCACAGCTCAAAGATGACTGTCTTCCACAGACCGCCATGTACACAGTTCAAACACTATTTTCTAAGAGCTGTACACTCAGATCGTGTTATGCTAAGAACACATCTGCTTCCTTCCAAGAGCAGAATGTGTTTCCTGGATCCCAAAGGGAGCTGGGCTCAGTTTCCTGTAGTCCAGGTGACCTTCCCTGAGGAGAAGGAGACTACTCATTCAGGTTCACTTTGACATTCCACAGTGATCTGATTCCATTCCCATAGTCACCACACAATGGATTATGTTCATTACTTATTATTCCAGGCAGTCAAGATGCCATGTGTTGAGGCAATTGAACAGAGGGAATGAGGACATGGATGCAGGTCCCCAAGGCAGCCAAGTCCCTTCACTGTCTGATGTCCCAGGCTCACTATGAGAGTCTGGACTGTATGGATCCATCCATTCGTTTGTTCAGTATCAGGCATTTCTGTGAGCCAGCTGGTCCCTGATTCTGTTAACTGTTTTGTTTTTTTTAATAATGTTATTTTAATTCGTTTATTTATCTTTGGCTGTGCTGGATCTTCATTGCTCTGTGGGCTTTTCTCTAGTTGTGGTGCTCAGGCTTTTCACTGTCATCATTTCTTTTGTTTTGGAGCACAGACTCTAGGTGTGTGGGCCTCAGTAGTTGCAGCACATGGGCTTAGTAGTTGAGGCTTCTGGGCTCTAGAGCACGAGCTCAGTAGTGGTGGCGCTGCTCCATGTGTTACCTATTCCACAGCCTGTGGAATCCGTCTGGATCAGAGATCAATGTTTCCTGCATTGCCAGGTGGATTCTTTATCACTGAGCCACTAGGTAAGACCTGGGTAACTGTGTTTTAAAGGAGGCACAGACACTAATGTCATTTGTAACCTTATCTGATATAGACCAAACATTGCCAGACTCAGGCTGAGCCCTTCTCCTATGCTTTCTTCTCATAGCACCCCATGAAGAAGTAGGAGATATTTTCAATCTGTGCTTTGCTGCTGATGAAGCTGAGGTTTAGCAACATAGAGCAGTTTGCTCAAGATCACATCAGGTAAGTGACAGTGTTCTGACACCAGGGTTCAGATCCTCTGTTGCTAGGCTATATGGCTGCTTTCTTAGGAAATGAGGAGATATTAGAGGTCTTTAAAGCAAAGCATGGGCTGCTAAAATTCACATGTGGGAGGGAGTACAGGGCGACGTGCTGCTGGGCCATGTTGCCACCAAAGGCACCAGAAGAGCCAGCATGCTGGGACCCAGATAGTCTTGAGAGATGCAACTGGAATGATCAAGGGATTTTCCCGTTAGGACCGATTTTTGAAAATAATCTGCAGTTAAGAAAGATTAAAGATGAACTTGGAATATAATTCCAAGTCCATAAAAGCAACCACTGTTTATAGACCATGTGAACACAGACTTATTCTTTCAAATCCAGAAGATGAGAAACAGGTGGCCCCTCTTGTTCTAGGACAAAAAGAGGGGCTTGTTGCTTCCCACAGCTGGCAGTGTGTGTGAGCACTGGGGGCTCTATGTAGATCAGAAAGAGTAAGTACTTTGTCCTCCCTCAGGCCATTGCTGAGGGAATCTATGGTTTCCAAAGGTCTTACAGATAAATGTGGAGCTTTTGTTCAGATGACATTTTGTGAGACAAATCCAAGAGGTGCTGCTGTTGGGGAGTGGAGGGCCTCCCAGTTTACAGCAGCTTCACAGAGCAGGACTGAAAACCATAGGGAGAATTTGGGTTCCGTGTCTGCATGCAAGCAGTGTTTCTGAATCTTGTGATGCAATAACACTTCTGGGGCATCAGGCAGCATAAGAGCCTTTTGAGGTCATCAAGTAGTAAGAGAGTGAATAATAGACCTGGGAACAAGAAAGTTAAGAAGGTACAGCATGCAAGAGGTGGTATCTGCAAAACCTGGGAGAGAGGCCTGCAAAGATGCTGCCCTGGGCACAACCAGCCTGGTAGATGGAATTAGGAGGAGAAATGATGGTGGGCTTGTGGATTTAAGCACACACATCTGCTTCCTTGGGGTGTTTGCTTGGGGAATTAAAGGAAAAATCCCTGTTATCAATTCAGCCTGAAATTGTACAATGCTTGTGATTTGTGAGAGTGGGAGGTACAATCCAAGCATCTGGTCTGTGATGTGCTCATATCCAGTCATAAATTAGGATATGGCTGAGGGTAAGGTTTTCATCCAGTTATAAGATTTGTGGTGCTTATTTTTATGTTTTTGGTTTGGAAGTCAGAAGAGAAGTGCAAACCACATTTGGACTGACTTTCACTTTTGGAATGAGATAGTAGCTTTCAAACAATTTTTTCAGTTGCTTCCAAATATTTTTTTAAGGAGCAGAATTATTTTCAAATGAAATCTTACTTGGAATTCCATGATATTGAATAGACAATGCAGTAGTCTATCAGCATAAATTTATTCTGTAAGTCTAAATGTGTAATATTTCTTTTAAATAAAGTTTACCAGGGAGAAAAATGGATCTGTTTTGATCAATGATATTTGAAATTAGAACTTAACATCATAGTTTTTATTAGTTTCCAAATCTAATTTGTTCCATGTGATTTTTCACTGTTACCACAAATTTGAGAAAACAATGGTATACACATATAAAGGGCAGTAAAAACTATGAGTTGTAAGTAACTTGCTGTTTCAGTTCAGTTCAGTTCAGTTGCTCAGTCATGTCCAATTCTGCAACCCAATGGACTGCAGCACACCATGCTTCCCTGTCCTTCACCAACTCCCAGAGCCTACTCAAACTCATGTCCATCATGTTAGTGATGCTATCCAACCATCTCATCCTATATCATCTCATTTTCCTCTCACCTTCAATTTTTACCATCATCAGGGTCTTTTCCAATGAGTCGGTCCTTTGCAATTTGCTGTTTAGTCCCACAGAATTTTCTTTAATTAACCACAAGTAGAAGAAGGTATTTTATCCTAAGTTTTCCCTTGGAATAAGTTTCATTGGCACATCAGTCAGTATACTAGTTTTTTCCCATTAACTAAATTTTTTAAAATTAAAGTTTAAAAATAGACACTTTGGCTAGTCATAGTTGTAGTACCCAGTGATATTTCTTCCTGCTATTTTCCTGTTTCAAATTACACCTATTCTTAGGTAGTTCCAAAATCTTCTGGGACAACCTGGGTGCCATTTATAATCCATCATTTTACTGGTTTTTAATCTGAGTTCCAGGAATTCCTGAGAGATCCAGTGGTTAGGACTGTGCACTTTCATTGCTGTGGTCTTGGGTTCAATCCTTGGTCAGGGAACTAAGACCTCACAAGCCAAGGGGCTTGGCCAAAATAATAATAATAACAATCTGAGTTCTGTGTAACCCAGGAGTTTGATGACTTGATTTCATTTAAAAATATATTACCTATTTTCAAAATGTCATCTTAAAAAACACACATATCTTATCACATCAGAGACATCTAGTGCACTGACTTTACTTCTTTGGACAGATTTTGCATAAAGCATATTCTGTTATCTTTGGTTAATGGAAGAGTGTACTGAGATTAATCAAGGACTTATCTTCTATGTATCAGAGATTTCTAATTACTTGTACAATACCCACTTTATGCTTCTCTCTAAAAATGGAACCCGAAACAGTGTACCCAGCTAGAAGACATTTCCAAGTCTTCTTTGCAGTAAGATGAGGTGGCATGACCTAGTTCTAGTCAATGATGTATAAACAGAATATTGCATTGCACTTTCAGGATATTCCTTATGGAAGATTCAGTTCTAGGGTATTCTCCTTTATTGTCCTTCCATACTTTCCCTTTCCTTTGTCCTGGAATGTGAATGTGAAGGCTGGGGTTTCAGCAACCACTTTGGATCATGAGGTGGTCTTGAGGATGGCAACTTATGATAATTTGCTTGATAGAAGAAACCTGAGTTCACGATGACTGTAGAGCCATTATACTAGCTCTGGAACTCCTACCACTACCTCTTTCACTTCTTGTTTAAACTGTACTTATATATGCTTACCAGAGTAGGCAATGGCACCCCACTCCCGTACTCTTGCCTGGAAAGTCCCATGGATGGAGAAGCCTAGTAGGCTGCAGTCCATGGGGTCACTAAGAGTCGGACACGGCTGAGTGACTTCACTTTCACTTTTCTCTTTCATGCATTGGAGAAGGAAATGGCAACCCACTCCAGTATTCTTGCCTGGAGAATCCCAGGGACGGGGGAGCCTGGTGGACTGCCATCTATGGGGTTGCACAGAGTCAGATATGACTGAAGCAACTTAGCAGCAGCAGCAGCAGCAGCATATATGCTTACATGCATGTTCAGTTGCTCAGCCATGTCCAACTCTTTGCAACCCCATGGACTGTAACCTGCTAATAGTCAAACCTAATTCTGATGCTATCAGAAAACTCTGGTCAAGAAGGAAACTATGAATCTTTAGGTTGGTAGATGTTCCAGTTGACATCCTTTTGATTTCATGTTATGGATACTCAAGAAATGGTGGATTAAATAATACATTTATTTTATATAATGAAAAGTCAGAAGGTAGGTGGGTTACAAATTTGGCTCAACAACTTGGTAATCTCACAGTGGATCCAGGCTCTTGCCCTTTTTCTGCTTTTCCAACCTCTGCATTTAGGAAGTATCTCCCCACTCAGTCTCAAAACATCTATACAAATTCACACTTGATGAAGACAGCAAGGAGGCTGACCTATCTTTGAGCATCCCTAAATATATATATATATATATTTTAATCAAGAAGTATATATTTCCAATATGCCTTATTTGCCAGACCCAGAAATCTTGCCCACCACTTGACCGTTCACTGACAATGAAATGGTTTACCATGATTGACTTAAAAGCAAATACAAGTTATCCCTTGAGATTGTGCACTTGGCAATGTAAACAAAACTGAGATTCTATAAACCAGAGGAGAAGAATTAAATGACTCCTGGATCAGTAACATAATAGACTTTCCTAAGAGATTTTTTAAATTGCATTAGCAGGTCAGCTAAAGAGCAGTAGCCTAATGGAACCAACCAGTATTCAGGGCCTCCTGGGACTCACCTCTGTCCATAAGGGAGGGTAGAGGTAACTCCGAGGCTGGCCTTGTGAAAGCCAGAGAAGTCTGTCAGGCAGGACGTTCTTGAGAAATATTGTGGTTCTCCTGTGGCAATCGGGTGAAGCTGCAAGGGACCTGCTGTCTGCAAAATCTATGCCCACGAGCCCCAGTTCATCTGCTATTGCTGGGAAATGAGGGTGACTACATTAACAAAATGTGTCTAAAGTGTTAAATCATTTTTCCTGTAGGCTGTGCTGTGTTTAGTCATGTTGACCCTATGGACTGGATCCTCTGTCCATGGAATTTTCCAGGCAAGAATACTGGAGTAGGTTGCCATTTCCTGCTCCAAAATAATTTTTCCTAAAATATTTATTATTCAGCTTTCTCTGCTAAAATATATGAATGAAAAAAGTTTCGGCCACACCATGCCGAAATTGTGGGATCTTATTTCCCTGACGAGATCAAATCAGCAACCCCTGTGTTGGCAGCATGGAGTCTTAATCAGTGGACTGCCAGGGAAGTCCAGTATGAAATATTTTTAAGCATTTTTTGGTAGATCACAGTCATCTTCTTAACAGCTTTGTTAAGATATAATTTACAGACCATAAAATTAATAACTTGTTTAAGTGCTCGGTTCAGTGATTTTGGGGCTTCTCGGGTAGCTCAGCTGGTAAAGAATCTGCCTGCAGTGCTGCTGCTGCTGCTAAGTCGCTTCAGTCGTGTCCGACTCTGTGCGACCCCATAGACAGCAGCCCACTAGGCTCCCCCGTCCCTGCGAGTCTCCAGGCAAGAACACTGGAGTGGGTTGCCATTTCCTCCTCCAGGAGACCCCATTTCAATTCCTGGGTCAGGAAGTTACCCAGTGATTTTTAGTGTTTTTGAAGTTGTATACCCTTCACCACTATGTAATTTTAGAACATTTTCACCACTCTGAAAAGAAACCCTGTAGTTAGCAATTACTCCCCGATACCACTCTCCTACATACCTTCACGCATCCCTCTCCCAGCCCCAGCCGTAAACAACCCCTCATCTGGTATTTGTCCCCATGAATTTGCTTACTCTTGGTATTTCAGGTAAAGGGGATCACATAGTCTTTATGTATGACTTCATTCACTGAGAATGTTTTTGAAGTTAAGTCACATTGTAGCATGTATCAGTACTTCATTTTTATTGACCAATAGCATTCCATAGTATGGATATACCACATTTTGTACATCAGTGGATGGACGTTTGCACTGTTTTCACTTTTTGGCTATTATTCATTATATTGTCATGAACATGTGTATTTGTGGTTTTGTGTGGACATAAGTTTTCGTTTCTAAGAGTATCAATTTTTATAGTGTTTTGTGGAAGAAGATGATTCTAAATAATAATAAAGAGGCATAAAGGCTTATAAACATATTGTAGAGTATGACTTCTCTCCCATATCATTTGTGTAGCAATAGTGATATTGTTTATAGCAATTGAGAAAGGTTCAGAGAGGGCAGAATTCCAGTGAGGGGAAGAAGGGCAGTGAGAGATGTGTGTGTGCTTGTTTGAGAGAGACTGTGTATATACACATTCATATGTGTATCTTGCTTTAAGCCTTAGTGTCATTTACTAATCAGTCTTCTCCCACTGACTTGCATCATGGTATCAACTCATTTTAGCAAACAGCCATTGAACTCTGCCAGTGTACAAAGCATTGAGCATCTCTACTATATTCACTGTGGCTATTAACACTTTCTCTAATGTCTGTCAGCTTCTCACTGTTCTCTGGCAGTTGCCTCCTGGTTAGTAAAGGAGTATTTGGTAGGTTGGAGTATAGATGTAGGCAACATAATTTCAGAATTTTAAAATATATTTATTTATTTGGCTGTGCCAGGTCTTAATTGCAGCATGCAAAATATTTCATTGTGGCATGAGAACTCTTAGTTGAAGCATGTGGGATCTAATTCCCTGGCCAGGGATGGAACCTGGACTCCTGCATTGGGAGCTCAGAGTCTTAGCCACTGGACCACCAGGGAAGTCCCCTGCATGTTTTTCTAAAGTGCTTAATCTTTTTATAAATCAGATAACTTTTTCTTTCTTTCTTTCTTTTTTTTTTTTTTNAGGGCACAGGTTAAACATAAAAGGTAAAAACAGAATCTTCGAAGTTTTCCCAGAGAGACCTACCTTACAGCATAGGCATCTTTCCTAAATGGAAAAGTCACTTTGATTGCTACCTAATCTGAAACAGAAACATGCAACTATTAGGTTCTGACCAACTCATACTCAGAACATAATGATCAAGAAAACTTTCCTAATTTCCAGCTTTCTAAAAGCCAGATGTAGGATTATATCAATGTGTACTGTGAACAGCCTAACATCAGAGGGAAATAGAAATTTCCAGAAACAGATTTTTTCCTGGCAACTCAGTCCTGACATCTAGTTTATAAGTGTAGAGATAATGTTCCTTCGCATTTAATAATGGCTTCGAATAAACTCTTAGAGTTGTTAAATGTAGAATTAAGTTCTGAGCACACTGTAAAAAAAAAAAAAAAGGCATTTAACATTTAAAATTCTGAGCCTGTTTGTTAAGTATTCTAGGCCCCAATTTCCCATCTGTGGAAAGGGGGAATTAATCTGCCAGATTTACATTGCTAGGAAGTATTAGAATAAATTATACACAGCTGACTTTGACTACTTAAAAAAATTCTGTATCAGCTTTCCTGTTATTCATCCAAACACTGAGATTTTCAGTCCGTCCGTGAATTCAGAGTATCCTGAGATAAAACAAGCTAATGGTCATCGTTACTAAGATGTATTACATTAAGAAAGATTAATGTGTGAATATAGGTAGATATAGATACACATTTATGCTTTTATTTATACACATAGATGTGTGTGTGTGTGTGTGTGTGTGTGTGCATATGAGTATGTGGTGTGTGAATATGTATAGTAATTAGTGGAACAATGTGAATTAAAAATGAATGGAGCATGGGACTTCCTTGGTGATCCACACACCTAAAGCAGGGGATATGGATTCAATCTATGATCGAGAACTAAGATCCTGCTTGTCACATGGCATAGCCAAAAAAAAAAAAAAAAATTATTGGAGCAGAAGTCAACAGCATGTATACTATTGCTTATCTTACTCCCATCTTTCTATGTGTTACAGTTTTTCCAGGTTTGGAAATGTATTTATGTTCATAGGGTTCTTGAGCAGTGATATCCTTTATAATAGATCAGCTATTTGTGTGTGTTTGCCACCACTTTGGCTAGTGCGGTTCTTGAAAGCTGTACTTACGTATGTTCAAAACAGAACAATTGAACTTCCACTGTTCCTGCTTATATTTCTCTTAATATAAGTCATGGAGATTGAAGACATTATTTATATTTTTTATTCTAAACATGACAGTTCGGGTAATCTTTGGGTAAGATCAGAAGAACAATGCTCTCTCATTTTAAGGGAAGTCTTTCCAGAACATGCAATTAAACAGCTAATCAGAGCTGGTTAAATGAGGCATTTGTTAATTATGCATAAACAATGTTCTCTTCCTACTTGAAGTGTTATGATTACTGAGTTTAAGATTAAACTAATATTGCTTCTAAGTGGTTTATTTAAGCAATCCGAGATTCTAAAACCTTTTGAAATGCTTTGCATTCAAATATCCATCAACCATGCATCCACTCATAGTGTTTGTTCACCAATTCCACAAAGATTCCACTGCTAACAGGGACCAGGTACCATCATCTGTGCTGCTGTAAATTGTTGTTGTTGTTGTTCATTCGCTAAGACATGTCCAACTCTTTGTGACTTCATGAACTGCAACCCCCAGGCTTCCCTGTCCTCCACTATCTCCCAAAGTTTGCTCACATTCATGTCTATTGAGTTGGTGATACTGTCTAACCATCTCCTCTCCTGCCACCCCCTTCTCCTTTTGCCTTCAATCTTTCTTAGCATCAGGGTCTTTTCTGTTGAGCCTGCTCTTTGCATCAGGTGGCCAAAGTATTGTAAATGGTAATGGTAAATAAACATAAGTTGGCTTCAGTAAATTAAAGTCTAATGAGGAGAAAGACACCATACATAAATAAAAATTAAATCTCAATTTAATGAATGTATTAGGCTCTAGGACTGCTGTAATAAAGTATCAAAAACTAGGTTGCTTAAAACAACAGAAATTTATTGTCTTTCAGTCCTGGAGGTTGGAAGTCTGAGGTTCTAGGGGAAAATCCTTCCTTGCCTCTTCTAGCTGCTGCTGTTTGCTGGCAATCCTTGGGGTTCCTGGGATTGTGTGTGTGCCACTCCATTCACTGGCAGTCTTCTCTGTGTCTTCATACTGCTTTCCCTCATTATTGTCTGTGTCCAAATATCCTCTTTTCACAAGGACACTAGTCATAATATATTAGGGCCCACCCTAATGACCTCATTTTAATTTCATTACCTCTATAATGACACCATTTTAAAATAAGGGCACAGCATGAGATACTGGGGATAGAACTTCAACATATGTTCTTTAGGGGGTGCAATTCAACCCATAACAATGCACAATTACGAACAGTGAGAAGCGCTATGATGTAGTCTGATCACTAACAGAGAGAATACTATGAAGCATCTATTTTAAGTTGAGTAAACAGGGAAGGACTACTGAGGAATCAGAAAATAAGAATTAGCCAAATAGGTAAAGGGCTTTCCAGGTGGTGCCAGTGGTAAAGAATCCGTCCGCCAGTGCAGGAGACGTGCGTTGGATCCCTGGATTGGGAAGATCCTATGGAATAGGAAATGTCAGCCCACTCCAGTATTCTTGCCTGGGAAATCCCATGGACAGAGGAGCCTTGCAGGCTCCATAGGGTCACAAATACTCGGGCATGACTTAGCGACAAACAACAACAACAAATAGGCAAAGAGGAGTAGATGAGCTGAATGAAATGGCACATGCCAAGGTCCTGAGGTGTGAAAAAGCTTGACGCACAGAGAGAACTGATACACAGCCTGAGTGTCTTAGAGTGTAGTGAATGAGAGAAAAGGACTTTCAAGACAAACTTTTAACTTTATCTGAATTTTATTTTATTTTATTTTTTAGCAATTGTAAGTAATTACCAGAAAATACTGAGGTAGGATAGCATAACTTATAAGGAATATAATCAGTATAGTTTGATGCCTTCCTTGATAGTATGTATTAAAGGTGAGAACACCAGAGGATATTTGCAAGCTAGGAACTGCAAAAGAACAGGGAGAAGGAAAGGGCTGGCATATCAGTGACAATATCAGTGGAATCATTAACGACTTGAAGAAACAGGTTGCAAATTTTCATAAGCAGTGGTGATATTCAAGGTGATTTAAGCTAATCCAGTCATAGTTGTCTTTATAATATTTAATAACATTGATGACAGTTGGTAAATAGCCCCAGCCATAGGCCTCCAGTCACTTTGCTGGCACCTCTCCTGGAGCATTTCCTAGACTGCCCCCAAATTTCAGAATTGAAAGTGTTAGCTTAAGAGATAGCTGAGGCCTGGAAGTTACCTGCATTCACTCTGTTGCTTGCTATTCTCCATTCTGAATGATCTACCCATAATGCACTGGGCATATCATAGCAAGAAACGTTTACATGTGATAAATATAAATATATATGCATATATGTGCATATGCATTTATGTGCATATACAGCTAGAGGTGCACAAATGTGTTTATACACACCCATATAATTATGAAAATTAACTAGGAGGGTAAGCTTAAAATTTATTTATTTGTATATGCCTGTTGGAGCCATAATCTGAAATCTTAGCCATTCACTAAAGCTCAAGAGTTGACTGACTGGAAAGTTGTAGAGGCTAGAGATAGTTGTATCTGGGGAGATAAGCCCTGCAGCAGAAAATCCAGCAGTTGCTGAACTGGCCTTGATTCAGGCAGGTAATCCACATCCAAACTGGCCTCTTTGCATAGAAAAAGATTAGAAGTCGGACGCTTCAGACAGAGGCAGTGCCCCAAAGTAAGAAAAATAATTGCATGCCGTTTACAGGAGAGCATCCCAGGGACGAGAAACAAGATCCACTCCATACGGGAGGGACTGGTCGAGCTGGACTCAGGACGTAAAGGAGTGGTAGGCTTACACTGACAAAGAAAGGACACATTGACTGTAATAAACAGGGAAATAATCAACTCTAATAGATTTAAACAGACACCCTGACTTAACTAAGAGGTTCAGAAGAAGGGCAGAGCTTTAGCAGCAGCTTACTCAGATAACCCCTGCCTCTGCCACCCGCTCTCACCCCTTGCTGGTGAGCACTTTGCCTGCTGGCCTTTCCTCTGCCTGCTTTCCTCATCGGGTGAAAATGATGACTTTTGGATTCATATCCACATATGCAGTAGTCAGAGGACACTGGAAGCTGTCTTCCAGTGGTTGTCTATTTTTAAGAACAGGAAAACTTCCCCAGAATGCCCAGCAAATGTCTCCTTGTATATCGTTTTTCTAGTTTGGAAGGTATGCCCATCTTGAACCAATCCCTGTGTCTGTTTAGTAATGCAACAGTTGGCCTTGGTTTGAGTTCCTGAATTCATCCCAAACAGGGAATGAGATTCCTTTTAAATCCATTTAGTCCACTCCCAACTTTATTACCAAAAGTTAGTTTTAAATTATTTGGGAGTGGGCCATTTGATTAGGTCCTCTCTCAAATATCTTTGAAAGTGAAGAATCAGAAAAGGATTTGGTGCGCTCGTATTAGGGTGTGTCAGATAGAGATGCAGCACACCTATGGACACCTTATCTTTGACAAAGGAGGCAAGAATATACAATGGAGAAAAGACAATCTCTTCAACAAGTGGTGCTGGGAAAACTGGTCACCAATTGTAAAAGAATGAAACTAGGACACTTTCTAACACCATACACAAAAATAAACACAAAATGGATTAAAGATCTAAATGTAAGACCAGAAACTATAAAACTCCTAGAGGAAAGCATAGGCAAAACACTCTCTGACATAAACCACAGCAGTATCCTCTATGACCCACCTCCCAGAGAAATGGAAATAAAAGCAAAAATAAACAAGAAAGAAAGTGAAATCACTTAGTCATATCTGACTCTTTGCAACCCCATGGACACCAGGCTCCTCTGTCCATTTTCTAGGTAAGAATACTGTTGTGGGTTGCCATTTCCTTCTCCAGGGAATCTTCCCGACCCAGGGATCGAACCCAGGTCTCCCACATTGTAGACAGATGCTTTACCATCTGAGCCACCAATGGAACCTAATTAAACTTAAAACCTTTTGCACAATGAAGGAAACTATAAGCAAGGTGAAAAGACAGCCTTCAGAATCTGATAAAATAATAGCAAATGAAACAACTGACAAAGAATTATTCTCAAAAATATACAAGAAGCTCATGCAGCTCAATTCCAGAAAAATAAACAACCCAATCAAAAAATGGGCCAAAGAACTAAACAGACATTTCTCCAAGGAAGCCATATAGATGGCTAACAAACACATGAAAAGATGCTCAGTATCACTCATTATCAGAGAAATGCAAATCAAAACCACAATGAGGTACCATCTCATGCCAGTCAGAATGGCTGCTATCCAAAAGTCTGCAAACAGTAAATGCTGGAGAGGGTGCAGAGAAAAGGGAACCCTCTTACACTGTTGGTGGGAATGCAAACTAGTACAGCCACTATGGAGAACAGTGTGGAGTTTCCTTAAAAACCTGGAAATAGAACTGCTTTATGACCCAGAAATTCCACTGCTGGGCATACACACTGAGGAAACCAGAACTGAAAGAGACACGTGTCCCCCAGTGTTCATCACAGCACTTTTTACAATAGCCAAGACATGGAAGCAACCTAGATGTCCATCAGTAGACGAATGAATAAGAAAGCTGTGGTACATATACACAATGGAGTATTACTCAGCCATTAAAAAGACTGTATTTGAATCAGTTCTAATGAGGTAGATGAAACTGGAGCCTATTATATAAAGTAAGTCAGAAAGAAAAACACCAATACAGTATATTAATGCATGTATATGAAATTTAGAAAGATGTTAATGATGACCCTATATACAAGACAGCAAAAGAGACCCAGATGTAAAGAACAGGCTTTTGTACTCTGTAGGAAAAGGTGAGGGTTGGATGATTTGAGAAAATAGCATTGAAACATGTATATTACCATATGTGAAATAGATCGCCAGTCCAGGTTCGATGCATGAGACAGGGCGCTCGGGGCTGGTGCACTGGGACGACCCTGAGGGATGGGATGGGGAGGGAGGTGGGAGAGGGGAATCAGGATGGGGAACACATGCACACCCATGACTGATTCATGTCAATGTATGGCAAAAACCACTACAATATTGTAAAGTAATTTACCTCCAATAAAATTAATTAATTAAAAAAAAGAGATGCAGACACCAAGACAATATTATAAACATCAAAGATTTATGTAGGATATACTTATAAGAGATAAAGGGTTGAGGAACAGAGAAAGGCTTCAGAGTGCAATGTGGCTCTAAACCTAAGAGGGGGCAGGAAAGGAAACGGGGCTCAGGACACAGTTCAGCCCTGAAAAAGTCAGGGCAGAAGGGAGCCCCAGGGCAAAGACAACTGTTTGGAGAGTATTGTGTGGGCAGAAATAGCCCAGCTCTAGTCCCTCTGCCAGGCTCAGTCACTGGCTGTGAGCAGCCCAGGGAAAGCATCTGGAGACATGTGCTAACTAGGCTTCTCATAGCAGGTCGGCTTTTGAAAGGAGATTAATGTGACACACTTAGCTGCAATGTAAAGGACTGTCATGCAGTCCCTTACTTTTCATTTTCTGGGACATATAACAAATAAGATTTTACCAAAACTTTTTCAGTGACAATGATTAATTCTCTCACTCTTTCACTTAGAGGCACCTTGTTAAACAGAAAGGTTTAGGAAAATTTAACTATTGCTAATCTTAATAAAACTTGGCCCTTACAATAAATTTTGATTAAGTGCATTAATTTTACATATGTTAACCATATCTTTGTCATAATTTTGGAGTTAAGACTTAGCTCATTCAATTTATGTATGTGTGTCATATGATCTAACTGGCAAAATCAGCCCTCGTGGTCAAATCAGTTAGACTTCAATTCACATATAAGTTTGTATTTTTATGGTAATCATATTCTTTCTGAATTCTAAGATAGGTACATGAGAGATACATAATAGATGGAAGGATGGGTTCACAGATAGATAAATAGATCGGTCTTGCTACCAGTTTGTTATTTGGATAAAGTAAAACAGCTCAACTTTCAATATTTCTTATAATAAATTCTTTGCTTTGCTTTCCCTGGTGGCTCATGATAAAGAATCAGCCTGCAATGTGGGAGACCCAGGTTCAATCCCTGGGTCAGAAAGATCCCCTGGAGAAGGGAATAGCTACCCACTCCAGTATTCTTGCTTGGAGAATCTCATGGGCAGAGGAGCCTGGTGGATTACAGTCCATGGAGTCACAAAGTCAGACACTACTTTTCATGAGATATAGACACTGGAGCAATGCTTTCTTTCATGATCATCCAGAGATGGATAAGATGAGGTCATGAAGTAAAAATTACATAATTCCACCTCACCCAACGTTCTGAACATCTCTGCATTGACAAGAATACAGCATTTTAGATTGCATGCATTGTTATACATATATAGACTGTTTGTTTAATAACTAGTGGATTTGTACCCCTGGGAAATTAACCATAGTAAAATTCAGTTTTGTAAGAGATATACATCTTCTTTATAAAGTGGGACAAAATCAACTGTAAAAGAGAGATGAGGAAAAAAAAAAAAGTGGGCCTGACTTCTAAAAAAAGTTTTAGAAGTCTAAAACTTCTCAAGGAGTTTTAGAAGTCCCATGGACTTGTTTGGCAGTCTCCAAATATAGGTACACCAAAAACTACCGTCCAGTTGCACTCAACTCACATGCTAGCAAGGTAATGCTCAAAATCCTTGAAGCTAGGTTTCAACAGTACATGAACCGAGAACTTCCAGATGGTCAAGCTGGATTTAGAAAAGGCAGAGGAACCAGAGATCAAATTGCCAACATCCATTGGATCACAGAAAAGGCAAGGGAATTCCAGGAAAACATCTCCTTCTGCTTTATTGACTACTCTAAAGCCTTTGACTGTGGATCACAACAAACGGTGCAAAATTTTGAAAGAGATGGGAATACCAGACCACCTTATCTGCCTCCTGAGAAACCTGTATGCAAGTCAAGAAGCAACAATTAGACCAGGGATAGAACAATGTACTGATTCAAAACTGGGAAAGGAGTACATCAAGGCTGTATATTGTCACCCTCTTATTTAATTTATATGCGAAGTGCATCATGCAAAATGCCGGGCCAGATGCATCAGAAGCTACAATCAAGATTACTGGGAGAAATATCAACAACCTCAGATACATATGCACATGATACCACTTTAATGGCAGAAAGTAAAGAGGAACTAAAGAGCGTCTTGATGATGTTGAAAAAGGAGAGTGAAAAAATTGGCTTAAACTCAATATAACAAAGATCATAGCATCTGTTCCCATCATTTCATGGCAAGAATGGGGCAAAAGTAGAGACAGAGACAGATTTTATTTTCTTGAGCTCCAAAATCACTGCAGATGGTGACTGCAGCCACAAAAGTAAAAGGTGGTTGCTCTTTGGATGGAAAGCTATGGCAAACCTAAACAGCATAATAAAAAGCAGAGACATCACTTTATCATATAGTCAAAGCTGTTGTTTTTCCAGTAGCTATGTATGGATGTGAGAGGAGGACCATAAAGAAGGCTGAGCACTGAAGAATTGATGGTTTTGATTTGTGGTGCTGGAGAAGACTCTTGAGAGTCCCCTGGACAACAAGGAGATCAAACCAGTCAGTCCTAAAGGAAATCAACCCTGAATATTCATTGGAAGCACTGATGCTGAAGCTCTAATACTTGGCCAACTGATGCAAAGAGCCAGCTCATTGGAAAAGACCATAATGCTGGTAAAGATTGAGGGCAGGAGGAGAAGGGGGAGACAGAGGACGAGATGGTTGGATGGCATCACTGACTCAATGGACTTGAGTTTTAGGAAACTCTGGGAGATAGTGAAGGACAGGGAATCCTGACTTGCTACAGCCCATGAGGTTGCAAAGAATCAGACACAACTTAACACCTGAATAACAACAAAAAAATGCCCCTGTGATTTTGCTCATTTTTCTTTCTACTAATGAATTATTTCTTCCTTCCTTTCAAACTCATACTTGACCTTTAAGACTGACCTCAATGTTACTCAGTTTTTTAATGAATTTTCCTATCATCACCAAGAGTCAGAGTTCCTTCCACCCTCCCATGACACATTATAGCTAGGTTTATTTATTTAAAACTTTTCAACTTTATTAAGGTATGATTTACACATAAAATTAAAGCTATGTAAGTGCATTTGATGATTTGATATATGTGCACATTTGGAAAGATTCCCTGGCTTATTTCACTTAGTATAATGCCCTCAAGATTCATCCTTGTTTTAGCAAATGGCAGAATTTCCTTTATTTATTTATTTATTAAGGCTGAATAATGTTCTATTGTATATCTAATCATCCATCAGTGGACATTCAGGCTATTGTGAGTAATGCTACAATGAACATAGAGGTACACTTTTAAATTTCCAGATAGCGATTTTGCTTCTTATGGATATAAACCCAGAAGTGAAGTTGCTAGACCCTTTAGGAGTTCTATTTTTATTTTTTTGTGAGGAACTTTATACTGTTTTCTATAGTGACTATACCAGTTTATGTTCCCACCAACAGTACAAACACTCCATTTTCTCCTTGCCAGCAGTAGTTATCTCTTGTCTTTGTGACTAGATATCCTGACAGGTGTCAAGTGATATTTTGTTTTGTTTTTGACTTGCATTTCCCTGATGATTAGTGATAATGAGCATCTTTTCATATACCTATTGACCTTCTATACGTCTTCTTTGGAAAAATTTATATTCAGGTCCTTTCCCTATTTTTTAATCATATAGTTTGGATTTTGGCTATTGAGTTGTATGGATTTCATATATATTTTTGATATTAACACCTTATTAGATATGTGGCTTGCAAATATTTTATTTTATAGGTTGTCTTTTCATTTTGTGTCTTCCTTTGTTGTACAGAAGCTTTTTAGTTTGATGCAATCCCATTTGGTTATTTTTGCTTTTGTTATCTTCGCTTTTGATGTCAGATCCGAAAAATCATTGCCAAGACCAATGGCAAGGAACCTATGTTTCATGTTTTCGTCTAGGAGTTTTACTGTCTGGGGCCTTATATTCAATTCTGTAATCTGTTCTAACTTGATTTCTGTATATCATATAAGATAGGTAGTCATTGTTATACTTTTACACCTGGCTCTTCAGTTTTCCCAACACCATTTATTGGAGAGACTATCATTTCCCCATTGTACATTCTTGACTTCTTTGTCAAAAATTAATTAACCATATATGCATGCATTTAAAGGTTTATTTCTTGTCCTGTCCCACTGTTCCTGAAATCTGCTTGTCTATGTCATCCTGAGAATACAATCACAGTAATAACAATTTTTCTCTAATTTTCTGCCTCATATTTTCAACCTCAAACTGTATTAGTTTAAAGTGTTTAGAGAAAATAAGGTGATTCTGTGCATAACAAACTGAAGTTACATTTGAATTGGAGACTGCAAGATTAATTAAGAATTTGTTGCCACAGCACAGATTAGAGATTACTCAGATCTTAACTAAAGCAGTAGCAGTAGAATTTGAAAGGAGTTGCTAAAATGTTAGGAGAAAGAAGTCAGTTTTGCTTTGAAAGCAAAAGGAAGGACCGAGTTTCAGAATAAAAACAAAATAATGTGAATTGCTTCAGAGCCAACATATAGGAATGGACCTACTGAACTTGGCAACTAGGAAGTTAATGCTAACTATAATAAAAGGGGCTTCCTTGGTGGCTCAGACAGTAAAGAATCTGCTGGCAATGCAAGTGACCTGGGTTTCATCCCTGGGTTGGAAAGATCCCCTGGAGAAGGGAATGGCTACCCACTTGTGTTCTTGCCTGGAGAACTCCATGGACAGAGGAGCCTGTAGCCCAAGTGGGCTACAGCCCATAGGGTCACAAAGAGTTAGACACAACTGACTAATTCACACACACACACACACACACACACACACACACACACATAATAAACAGTTTTGCTTATAACTCAATGGATATAATTTATTGCAACTCAGTGGCTGGTCAAATAACATACTTAGCTTCAAGGAAAACTGGAGAATATAATATTTACTTGTATATGCAGTTGCCATAGAATAATATCAAAGTTCCATTACTAAGAAAAATGGAAGGCTAGATATGAGGTAGATTACTAGCAATACTACAATAAATTCCATTTCCTATCACCAGGAATTTGGTGCAGGAGATCATAGACTGAAAGACTAAGTGTTCTGAGATGTTTGCAAGCTTGATCCCAGACTTCATGCCTTGACCAGAGCCACTCTTGAAGGACATATAGTTTCTTTCCCCATTATTTGTTTCTTCTAAATTATCATTGTAGTCAATTAATTTTGTCTTTTGAAATTATTATAAAATATGAATATTTTCTGGAGAAACATCACAGTAAGTTATCTTTTCCCTTTCCCTTCTTCCTCTTTTTCTCTTTATTATCATCCTTTCTTAAACTCATTATTTTTTTTGAAGTTTCATGCTCTTATGTATTTCTGTCATATTGGAATGCATTCCACTCTAAGGAATTCAGATTCTGACACTTAAAGGAAGGGAAAATTGTGTGCAATAATCAAGATGTCTTTGGAGAGAAAACTTTTTTGTTTATCACAAAGCCCTAAAGAACTCAAGATGGCTTGATGGCATAATTCGTATCATCCAGTAAACTTGAAAGGACTAAAATGGAAAATGTAAGCCAAAGAACTATAATTACCCACTGCTAAACTTTAAGACTGAAAAATATATAATAGTTGCATTTCTGTTTTTTTTTTAAGATCTTAGCACGTACAGTTTATTTTCTTTTATTTTTTTATTATAGAAAGATATTTTTTTTTATGAAGGTCTTATACTGATCCCTTTTCTCTAACAGGTGACATTAGTTGAATGTTCCATTAGTGATGTGATGAAAACCATGAATTCTATTTAGGAAGTCAGTATTTTTCTCCTCTTGAAGGCAAGGCTGCAAATACTTGAAGATTTGGGGGTAATTCCTTTAAAAAAGAAAATCCCCAAACTCTGCTACAGGTAAACTTTATAATCTTTTTCAACTAAGAAGCATAATATATTATATAGTCAGGACATAGGGCCCTAAATGTTGTAGAGAAAATTTAACTTAGTCTCTGAGTTTATGAAGAAACTGTTAACCAGGGTCTCAGTTAGTACTAGCTCTAAATTAGTACCCAATTCAGGGTGCTATTTCACCCATAGCCAGGATTCAATTTCACCCATAACCAGGATTCACAGGTCCAAGAATCAAGTGACAGAAATAGAGATGGCACCACTCCCTATTACTCCTAGTGACCCACAAGCAAAATTTTTGCTTTCTGTTCTCACAGCTTTATGCTCTATTGGCTTAGAGAAGTTAGTTCCAAAAGGAGGAATATTTCCATCAGGAGACACAACAATAATTCCATTGAACTGGAAGTTTAGACTTTTGCCTGACCACTTTGGGCTCTTCATGCCTTTGAATCAATAGACAAAGCAGAGGGTTACTATGCTTGCTGTCTGACTATGAAGAGGAAAGTGGACTTTAATAGAGATAAGAAAGAGTATGTCTGGAACATAGAAGATGCCTTAGGACATCTTGATAATGAAAGGTTGTTGCTGAACCATGAAAGACACTGGGATTCTTGGCCTCCAGAGGAAAAGAATTCAATCCAGGGCCAGAGACAAGGCTTGATTGGTCAGAGGTTTTGTGTTATCAAGTTTTTTTTAAAGTATAAAAGAGATAGAGAAAGCTTCTGACATAGACAGCAGAAGGGGGCAGAAAGAGTGCCCCCCCCCCGCCCCCGCTAGTGTTTAGCTAGGTGTTATACAGCTATCAGCAATCTGCTAATTAAAGAAAAGAAATGTCTCAAAACTCAGAGAATGGCACTAGGTGAGTCATCCCGGGCCATAGAAGGATTGACATGAATCTTGAAGAAAGGCAGATTTCCATACAAATATATAGTTTCATTAACATAGATTAGGAGAACAATGTATGAGTATGACATACTGGTTTGTCAAGTTGGTTCTGAGCCTTTAGGCAGAACTGGGCTCCAAANCCAGTATTCTTGCCTGGAGAATCCATGGACAGAAGAGCCTGGTGCGCTTCATTCTGTGGGGTCACAAGGAGCTGGACACGACTGAATGACTTCACTTTCACTTTTCACTTTCATGCACTGGAGAAGGAAATGGCAACCAACTCCAGTGTTCTTGCCTGGAGAATCCCAGGGACAGGGGAGCCTGGTGGGCTGCCATCTGTGGGGTCGCACAGAGTCGGACATGACTGAAGCGACTTAGCAGCAGCAGCAGCAGCAAGCATTATGGGGATACACAGTAATATGAGGCCCTTATCATTAAGCAACCTGCTACTTCATTAGGGAGAGAACACAAACATATTTGAAAAAATATCAAACAATATAAAATAATTTGTAATGAGCACTCAGTCATTAGTGACAATTGCTGACAATCTTAAGTGCTGAAGGAGTAGGGAAGAGCTTTAGGATCATTAACAAGGGCTTAGGTAACACCCCGGTGGGAGGAACTGGGGGAGACTGAGTAGGATCTGGTAGACAGAAAGGATTTTCACAGAGAGGGTGCTGAAAGGAACCCCAAGCGCTGTCACTGGGATGAACACGGCCCACAGAGGACAGGGTGAGGATGGCTATGGCCAGTGCAATAGGTCCTGGCTGTGAAGTAGTGGGGAACAGCTCTGGATAAGTGAGGAGTCGGGCAACCACAGAATGCCTCCAATGCAGCCAGTGTGACAGCAAACCCACCTGTCTCCCCCCATGAACATCCCCTCTTCTTCCTAAGCCAGAAACCTGTGGGCTCTCCTTGTTCCTCCCTTCCTTTCTCCCTCACCCCATGTCCCTTTTCCATGGCCAAGTCCTGTCAACTTCACCCTCTAAGTATTGCTTCTGTTCCATTCTTGCTTCTTCACTTCCCGACCTCCTGAAGGAGGCCCCTTCAAGTCCACTCTTCATGGGGTTGCCCTTGAAGTCGACATAAGACATAACTAAGACTGTTTCCCTCCTCTCCCTGAAATCTCTCAGACCCACAGCTCTTCTTCTCCCCTTTCCAAAGGTTCAACAGAAGCCCAAGAACTCCAGCAAGCACAGCCTCACAACCACTGACCTGGAGGATCAAGTCCACACTCCTTACTATGGGTTGTGGTCTTCCCTACATTTGTTCAGTGCTCGGTCATGTCCGACTCTTTGCAACCCCAAGGACTGCAGCGTGTCAGCCTGCCCTGTCCATCACTATCTCCTACGGAGTTTGCTCAGACTCATGTCTACTGAGTCCATGAAGCCATCCAACCATCTCATCCTCTGTCACCCCCTTCTCCTCCTGCCCTCAATCTTTCCCAGCATCAGGGTCTTTTCCACTGAGTCAGCTCTTCACATCAGGTGGCCAAAGTATTGGAGTTTCAGCTTCAACATCAGTCCTTCCAATCAGCAAACCAAACTCCTCCAGCTTCCTTCCCACACCATAATGTTTTCCACTGCCAAAGCCTTGACTCCTGCTGCTCTGTGGACCATGAATTGCCTCTCTGATCTGCACCACTGTCTCTAACACATACGCACACACCCTCAATGTGCATGCACCTCTGCATACACACACACTCACATACACACACAGAGTATGACCTACTCCTGTTCATCTTTAGAGTTAAAACCAGACATTAATTTCCACAACGAGGTCTTCTGACAGAGAGAGGCACTCAATTAATATTTGGAGAAGTTAATACAGGACTTAGAAAACTAGGCTGAAGCATTTTATTTGTTAATAACAAGGAAGCACGAGAAGGTTTTATGAAGAACAATAAAATGACCAAAGCAGTAAGTGATGACGATTCTTCTGACTGCAAAGTATAGACTGCATTAGAGGAGAAGGACCATGGAAGGAGGGGCATCATGTGGTGTGGTTTAAATCAGAAACACTTGAAAAAGAGAAGGCAGAGGGACTTCCCTGGTGGTCCAGTGGCTAAGACTCCATGCTCTCAATGCAGGAGGCCTGGGTTTGATTCCTGCTCAGGGAGCTAGATCCCACATGCTGCAACTAAGCGTTCACATGCTGCAACTAAAGGTCCTGCATGCCACAACTAAAATACTCTACACGCCACAAAGAAGATGGAAGTTCCTTCATGCTGCAACTGAGACCAGCGCAGCCAAATACACAAATAAATACTTTTTGAAAAGAGAGAGAGAGAAAGCAGAAAACTAGTTGCAGACTCTCAATGGCTATTTGCTTAATGAACTAATACATTTACTGTGCAGCACTAGGAGAAGGTCGTATCTCCCTGGTGGCTCAGATGGTAAAAAGTATGCCTGCAGTGCAGAAGACCCAGGTTCGATCCCTGGGTTGGGAAGATCACCTGGAGAAGGAAATGACAACCCACTCCAGTATTCTTGCCTGGAAAATCCCATCGACAAAGGACCCTGGCAGGCTACAGTCCATGAGATCACAAAGTGTCAGACACGACTGAGCAACTTCACTTTCTTTCTAGGAGAAGGTAAAGTGCTATATATTATGAGAAAACAGTTCCTGTCCTCCAGGAATTCATAATATCACTGAGGAAATAAAATCCAGCCTCAAATCAGGGTAGAATGTGATGAAGGCTCACAAGAGTGGTACAAGGAAACTGTGGTGAGCCAAAGAAGGAGATGCTTTTAGTTGAGCCTGTCAGAGACTAGACTGATGCTGAAGTTGAAACTCCAATACTTTGACCACCTGATGCGAAGAACTGACTCATTTGAAAAGACCCTGATCCTGGGGAAGATTGATGGTGGGAGGAGAAGGGGATGACAGAGGATGGGATGGTTGGATGGCATCACCGACTCAATGGACATACGTTTGAGAAAACTTCGGGAGTTAGTGATGGGCAGGGAGGCCTGGTGTGCTGCAGTCCATGGGGTCACAAAGAGTTGGACACAACTGAGCGACTGAACTGAAGTGACTGATGACTGGTTCATGAAGGAGATGGCATATGAACTGGCACTTTCACAGGGAGGCAGGCCTGAAACACGTGAAGGGACTGAACAGGGAAACACATGAAGCAACTGAGGGAAACCAAACAGGGAGCAAAGGTGTGGAGCAGGCATATCCCCCAGTAGCTCCAGGAACACGGAAGACAGTGTGACTTGCCTAGACTTGGGTCACGGGTACAAAAGGGAACAACAGGAGCCACGATTGAAAAGAGAGGTAAATGCCAGACAGTCAAAAGCCCTGGATGATGAGCTGAGAAATCCACGCTCTGTGTTGTAGGTAATAAGTAGTCACTGAAGTTTCATGAGTGAGGAAGAAGGGAAGAGATCTCAGAATCCTGCCTGGGGCATGTGAATCAGGCAGTTCTGTAGGATGCCAAGCACAGGTCCCCAACCCCCAGGCCACAGAGAAGTGAAGTGAAATGAAGTCGCTCAGTTGTGTCCGACTCTTTGTGACCCCGGAACTGTAGCCTACCATGCTCCTCTGTCCATGGGATTTTCCAGGCAAGAGTACTGGAGTGGGTTGCCGTTTCCTTCTCCAGAGGATCTTCCCAACCCAGGGATTGAACCCAGTCTCCCGCATTGTAAGCAAGACACCTCCCATCAGATCACTGGCAGTATTAGATTAGAAATAAAGCGCATAATTAATAACATGCTTGAATCTTGACTCATCCTGAAACCACTCCCCTGACCCCGGTCTGTGGAAAACTTGTCTTCTACAAAATCTGTCCCTGGTGCCAACAAGATTGGGGACCTCTGAAAAGGATCTCTATGTGGAATATGAGAATAACGTTTAATAAAAGACACTTCCCTCTACAAGAGAGAAGAAGCAAGGAAGCAATGGCTCAGGAGGTGTGATAGGAGCTGGAATCAGAGCACAGAGGTCAGGTGCAGAGAGCGTACTTCCTGCTCTAAGTCAAACAGGAAGGAAGAAAGGAGAGACGAGAATGCAAAGAAAAGGTGAAATAAAAAGTAGAAATGCTCAGGGAAATTCTACCGGGTGGTCAGTATTCTCAACAACTTGGGCAGCTTTCTGCTAAAAGTGAGGGGTTCCAAGAAGCAGGTGGAGGTGCCAGGAGATGAGGAGAGAAATAAAACCTCTTCTCCAGTCCTAAACGAGGGCCTGAGTCTTTGTTTTCTAACCCGTTGACTGGGCCCCAGCCACCAAAATGACCTCAGGCATGGAACCAACATTAAAGTTGAAACCAAGAAGAGAGAGAGAGGCGCCACAGAGAAAGAAGGAACCAAGGCCCAACAACAACTCTGGACCAGAACCACTGCTGGTTAGTTTGCAGGACGAAGGAAGAACCTGGAAGATAAAGTGTCATCAGAAGCCCAGAAGACTGAGAAAAAGATCATGTTAGAGAGCCTAATGGAAGGCACAGTGTTAACAAATCTGCTATCTCTTCTATACTCACTGCCATTTTTAATGATTTGCCCAGTATGATGTTGAGCTATAGTAACATGCCAGAGAGTAATGAAACGCTTCAAGTTGGTGATTTTGAAATTTATGATTCCTATGTAAAAATATGAGTTGCAAATGTGGACAAAACAAATAAACCAAAATAAGAAGTAGAATAATCTTTTTTTGATCCTCAATAATTCCTTCCCAGAAATAATTATTTCTCCCCACCAGTCTCCCTTTAAGGCTAAGAATCAAATCCTGAATAAGTGCCTGGGGATTTGCTGGTGAGGGGGGCGGTGCTCTGATGGGATTTTTCGTTTGTTTGTTTTTGTATTGCATTTTCTGGTTTTTTAAAAAACTTTCCGGCTTTATTTGAGCCATAATTGAAATATAACATTGTTTCATGAAAGTCATAATAAATATCCATTATTCGTTCCTTCCTTCCTCTGCTTGTTCTCAAGGTATTGGGGTCCCCTGAGCCAAGTGGGGGAGGCATTGCCCACTCACCTGCATGAGTTCATGGCTTTCCAGAAGATCATTCTCTAGCATTTCCTGGGTAAGGCGTCCCATGGTGCTATAGAATTCATCTGCTGTCTCACAACACTCTATCTGCCTAGATAAAGAAAGGACGGAAAAACGAATTGTTTACGAGACCCCTGCTATCAGGTACATGCTGCAGGCACAACAAGACATGTTTTCCCTTGCCATCAAATCAACCAAGTTAGCAATCAATGGAAGTCAAAATCCTATGATTACACTCACAGTACAGTCTGTGGTAGGCAGAGAAAAGAGTTTAAAAACTGGAAGGTCAACATAGCTGTACTTATTCCAGGGTGAGTTCCTCTCTTTGCTATACCGCTCTCCTGACTCGCAGCTTCACTGGTGGCATTTTTATTGCTTCCACGTGACACCTTCTACACATCTGAACACCCATCACTGATCAGAAATAATAACTAAGGAATTGGGTACCCAAGAACAATTATCCCCTGGAGGGAATCTGTTGCTCTCAATTTGCAAACAGCAGTACCACTGACAGACTGAAACCAAACCACAGTAGAAATGAAAGATGAAACACACAAGAACTTTCTCTGCACATCTCATCAGTCCTCAGGGTATTTTCACAAAGTCTTTCCAGCCCTTCTCAGGACACTGCTGCTAGCTGGCGATTACACCCTGTTATATTTTTTAACTTCTTATTTTGTATTAGGGTACAGCTGATTAACCATGCTGTGATGGTTTCAGGTGAACACTGAAGGGACTCAGCCATGTATGTATGTATGTATCCATTCCCCCTCAAACTCTCCCCCCATCCAGGCTGCCACACAACACTGAGCTGAGTTCCATGTACTGTATAGTAGGTCCTCGCTGGTTATCTCTTTTAAACATAGCAGTTACACCTTGTTTCTTGCATTTGGTTCAACAGGTAAATAAAGACTGCCACCTGCCATCCTGTGAGACAGGTGAAACTTTAATTCTTCTTCTAGAGAGGGAAGGAAAATGAACTACCCAAAGCAGAGACCTGGGTATTTGTTTTATCTATTATGTCATTCTTTGCATAGCAGAAAAACTATTTGCCTTACCAATCATAAGACATACTCTTTGACATATGCTAAGGTTGGGGGATTCATGGGGTTGCAGAGAGTCGGACAGAACTGGGTGACTGAACTGAAGGTTGGAGGATCTCCATCAGTTNATGTGGAGCTTTTGTTCAGATGACATTTTGTGAGACAAATCCAAGAGGTGCTGCTGTTGGGGAGTGGAGGGCCTCCCAGTTTACAGCAGCTTCACAGAGCAGGACTGAAAACCATAGGGAGAATTTGGGTTCCGTGTCTGCATGCAAGCAGTGTTTCTGAATCTTGTGATGCAATAACACTTCTGGGGCATCAGGCAGCATAAGAGCCTTTTGAGGTCATCAAGTAGTAAGAGAGTGAATAATAGACCTGGGAACAAGAAAGTTAAGAAGGTACAGCATGCAAGAGGTGGTATCTGCAAAACCTGGGAGAGAGGCCTGCAAAGATGCTGCCCTGGGCACAACCAGCCTGGTAGATGGAATTAGGAGGAGAAATGATGGTGGGCTTGTGGATTTAAGCACACACATCTGCTTCCTTGGGGTGTTTGCTTGGGGAATTAAAGGAAAAATCCCTGTTATCAATTCAGCCTGAAATTGTACAATGCTTGTGATTTGTGAGAGTGGGAGGTACAATCCAAGCATCTGGTCTGTGATGTGCTCATATCCAGTCATAAATTAGGATATGGCTGAGGGTAAGGTTTTCATCCAGTTATAAGATTTGTGGTGCTTATTTTTATGTTTTTGGTTTGGAAGTCAGAAGAGAAGTGCAAACCACATTTGGACTGACTTTCACTTTTGGAATGAGATAGTAGCTTTCAAACAATTTTTTCAGTTGCTTCCAAATATTTTTTTAAGGAGCAGAATTATTTTCAAATGAAATCTTACTTGGAATTCCATGATATTGAATAGACAATGCAGTAGTCTATCAGCATAAATTTATTCTGTAAGTCTAAATGTGTAATATTTCTTTTAAATAAAGTTTACCAGGGAGAAAAATGGATCTGTTTTGATCAATGATATTTGAAATTAGAACTTAACATCATAGTTTTTATTAGTTTCCAAATCTAATTTGTTCCATGTGATTTTTCACTGTTACCACAAATTTGAGAAAACAATGGTATACACATATAAAGGGCAGTAAAAACTATGAGTTGTAAGTAACTTGCTGTTTCAATTCAGTTCAGTTCAGTTGCTCAGTCATGTCCAATTCTGCAACCCAATGGACTGCAGCACACCATGCTTCCCTGTCCTTCACCAACTCCCAGAGCCTACTCAAACTCATGTCCATCATGTTAGTGATGCTATCCAACCATCTCATCCTATATCATCTCATTTTCCTCTCACCTTCAATTTTTACCATCATCAGGGTCTTTTCCAATGAGTCGGTCCTTTGCAATTTGCTGTTTAGTCCCACAGAATTTTCTTTAATTAACCACAAGTAGAAGAAGGTATTTTATCCTAAGTTTTCCCTTGGAATAAGTTTCATTGGCACATCAGTCAGTATACTAGTTTTTTCCCATTAACTAAATTTTTTAAAATTAAAGTTTAAAAATAGACACTTTGGCTAGTCATAGTTGTAGTACCCAGTGATATTTCTTCCTGCTATTTTCCTGTTTCAAATTACACCTATTCTTAGGTAGTTCCAAAATCTTCTGGGACAACCTGGGTGCCATTTATAATCCATCATTTTACTGGTTTTTAATCTGAGTTCCAGGAATTCCTGAGAGATCCAGTGGTTAGGACTGTGCACTTTCATTGCTGTGGTCTTGGGTTCAATCCTTGGTCAGGGAACTAAGACCTCACAAGCCAAGGGGCTTGGCCAAAATAATAATAATAACAATCTGAGTTCTGTGTAACCCAGGAGTTTGATGACTTGATTTCATTTAAAAATATATTACCTATTTTCAAAATGTCATCTTAAAAAACACACATATCTTATCACATCAGAGACATCTAGTGCACTGACTTTACTTCTTTGGACAGATTTTGCATAAAGCATATTCTGTTATCTTTGGTTAATGGAAGAGTGTACTGAGATTAATCAAGGACTTATCTTCTATGTATCAGAGATTTCTAATTACTTGTACAATACCCACTTTATGCTTCTCTCTAAAAATGGAACCCGAAACAGTGTACCCAGCTAGAAGACATTTCCAAGTCTTCTTTGCAGTAAGATGAGGTGGCATGACCTAGTTCTAGTCAATGATGTATAAACAGAATATTGCATTGCACTTTCAGGATATTCCTTATGGAAGATTCAGTTCTAGGGTATTCTCCTTTATTGTCCTTCCATACTTTCCCTTTCCTTTGTCCTGGAATGTGAATGTGAAGGCTGGGGTTTCAGCAACCACTTTGGATCATGAGGTGGTCTTGAGGATGGCAACTTATGATAATTTGCTTGATAGAAGAAACCTGAGTTCACGATGACTGTAGAGCCATTATACTAGCTCTGGAACTCCTACCACTACCTCTTTCACTTCTTGTTTAAACTGTACTTATATATGCTTACCAGAGTAGGCAATGGCACCCCACTCCCGTACTCTTGCCTGGAAAGTCCCATGGATGGAGAAGCCTAGTAGGCTGCAGTCCATGGGGTCACTAAGAGTCGGACACGGCTGAGTGACTTCACTTTCACTTTTCTCTTTCATGCATTGGAGAAGGAAATGGCAACCCACTCCAGTATTCTTGCCTGGAGAATCCCAGGGACGGGGGAGCCTGGTGGACTGCCATCTATGGGGTTGCACAGAGTCAGATATGACTGAAGCAACTTAGCAGCAGCAGCAGCAGCAGCATATATGCTTACATGCATGTTCAGTTGCTCAGCCATGTCCAACTCTTTGCAACCCCATGGACTGTAACCTGCTAATAGTCAAACCTAATTCTGATGCTATCAGAAAACTCTGGTCAAGAAGGAAACTATGAATCTTTAGGTTGGTAGATGTTCCAGTTGACATCCTTTTGATTTCATGTTATGGATACTCAAGAAATGGTGGATTAAATAATACATTTATTTTATATAATGAAAAGTCAGAAGGTAGGTGGGTTACAAATTTGGCTCAACAACTTGGTAATCTCACAGTGGATCCAGGCTCTTGCCCTTTTTCTGCTTTTCCAACCTCTGCATTTAGGAAGTATCTCCCCACTCAGTCTCAAAACATCTATACAAATTCACACTTGATGAAGACAGCAAGGAGGCTGACCTATCTTTGAGCATCCCTAAATATATATATATATATATTTTAATCAAGAAGTATATATTTCCAATATGCCTTATTTGCCAGACCCAGAAATCTTGCCCACCACTTGACCGTTCACTGACAATGAAATGGTTTACCATGATTGACTTAAAAGCAAATACAAGTTATCCCTTGAGATTGTGCACTTGGCAATGTAAACAAAACTGAGATTCTATAAACCAGAGGAGAAGAATTAAATGACTCCTGGATCAGTAACATAATAGACTTTCCTAAGAGATTTTTTAAATTGCATTAGCAGGTCAGCTAAAGAGCAGTAGCCTAATGGAACCAACCAGTATTCAGGGCCTCCTGGGACTCACCTCTGTCCATAAGGGAGGGTAGAGGTAACTCCGAGGCTGGCCTTGTGAAAGCCAGAGAAGTCTGTCAGGCAGGACGTTCTTGAGAAATATTGTGGTTCTCCTGTGGCAATCGGGTGAAGCTGCAAGGGACCTGCTGTCTGCAAAATCTATGCCCACGAGCCCCAGTTCATCTGCTATTGCTGGGAAATGAGGGTGACTACATTAACAAAATGTGTCTAAAGTGTTAAATCATTTTTCCTGTAGGCTGTGCTGTGTTTAGTCATGTTGACCCTATGGACTGGATCCTCTGTCCATGGAATTTTCCAGGCAAGAATACTGGAGTAGGTTGCCATTTCCTGCTCCAAAATAATTTTTCCTAAAATATTTATTATTCAGCTTTCTCTGCTAAAATATATGAATGAAAAAAGTTTCGGCCACACCATGCCGAAATTGTGGGATCTTATTTCCCTGACGAGATCAAATCAGCAACCCCTGTGTTGGCAGCATGGAGTCTTAATCAGTGGACTGCCAGGGAAGTCCAGTATGAAATATTTTTAAGCATTTTTTGGTAGATCACAGTCATCTTCTTAACAGCTTTGTTAAGATATAATTTACAGACCATAAAATTAATAACTTGTTTAAGTGCTCGGTTCAGTGATTTTGGGGCTTCTCGGGTAGCTCAGCTGGTAAAGAATCTGCCTGCAGTGCTGCTGCTGCTGCTAAGTCGCTTCAGTCGTGTCCGACTCTGTGCGACCCCATAGACAGCAGCCCACTAGGCTCCCCCGTCCCTGCGAGTCTCCAGGCAAGAACACTGGAGTGGGTTGCCATTTCCTCCTCCAGGAGACCCCATTTCAATTCCTGGGTCAGGAAGTTACCCAGTGATTTTTAGTGTTTTTGAAGTTGTATACCCTTCACCACTATGTAATTTTAGAACATTTTCACCACTCTGAAAAGAAACCCTGTAGTTAGCAATTACTCCCCGATACCACTCTCCTACATACCTTCACGCATCCCTCTCCCAGCCCCAGCCGTAAACAACCCCTCATCTGGTATTTGTCCCCATGAATTTGCTTACTCTTGGTATTTCAGGTAAAGGGGATCACATAGTCTTTATGTATGACTTCATTCACTGAGAATGTTTTTGAAGTTAAGTCACATTGTAGCATGTATCAGTACTTCATTTTTATTGACCAATAGCATTCCATAGTATGGATATACCACATTTTGTACATCAGTGGATGGACGTTTGCACTGTTTTCACTTTTTGGCTATTATTCATTATATTGTCATGAACATGTGTATTTGTGGTTTTGTGTGGACATAAGTTTTCGTTTCTAAGAGTATCAATTTTTATAGTGTTTTGTGGAAGAAGATGATTCTAAATAATAATAAAGAGGCATAAAGGCTTATAAACATATTGTAGAGTATGACTTCTCTCCCATATCATTTGTGTAGCAATAGTGATATTGTTTATAGCAATTGAGAAAGGTTCAGAGAGGGCAGAATTCCAGTGAGGGGAAGAAGGGCAGTGAGAGATGTGTGTGTGCTTGTTTGAGAGAGACTGTGTATATACACATTCATATGTGTATCTTGCTTTAAGCCTTAGTGTCATTTACTAATCAGTCTTCTCCCACTGACTTGCATCATGGTATCAACTCATTTTAGCAAACAGCCATTGAACTCTGCCAGTGTACAAAGCATTGAGCATCTCTACTATATTCACTGTGGCTATTAACACTTTCTCTAATGTCTGTCAGCTTCTCACTGTTCTCTGGCAGTTGCCTCCTGGTTAGTAAAGGAGTATTTGGTAGGTTGGAGTATAGATGTAGGCAACATAATTTCAGAATTTTAAAATATATTTATTTATTTGGCTGTGCCAGGTCTTAATTGCAGCATGCAAAATATTTCATTGTGGCATGAGAACTCTTAGTTGAAGCATGTGGGATCTAATTCCCTGGCCAGGGATGGAACCTGGACTCCTGCATTGGGAGCTCAGAGTCTTAGCCACTGGACCACCAGGGAAGTCCCCTGCATGTTTTTCTAAAGTGCTTAATCTTTTTATAAATCAGATAACTTTTTCTTTCTTTCTTTCTTTTTTTTTTTTTTGTAGGTTTGGATATGTGTGAATATAGATGAAGAGTAAAAATAACTACTTTTAGTGAGTTATCTTTATTGCTAGGCAAGAGATTTTTCACCCTAGCTGCACATTAAAATCATGTGAAGGAGCTTTGAAAATGTCCTGGCCCCACTCCTAGAGATTACTGATGTAATTGGTCTGGGATGAGACAAAGGCATTAGTTTTATTAAAATATCTCCAGGTAATCCTGAGCTGCATCCTGGCTTATGAGCCACTTACACCAAACAGTGTCACGGGATGGTGCTTTTCATGTATTATCTTTTCATGCAAATCTTCATAACCTGTATGGTAGATGTCAGTATTACCTATTATAGATTTTAGAAACATTTCTTGAGTACTTACTAGGCGGTAAGCACTTTGAAACATTGTACATGCATCGACTCATTGAATAATGACAATGACCCTTTGGAGTAGGTGCTATTATCACCTGCATTTTATAGATAAAGAAGCCTAGTCTCATAACATTTGAGTAACTTGCTCAACATTGTGTAACTAATAAATGGAGGAGGTGGAGGAGTTAGAATTGGAATTCCACAATCTTAATGCTCAAGCTCTATTGCAGAGGAGGAAATGAAATTCCAGTTTGTTCTAGGAAAAAAAGTTATTCACAAAGCTAGTTTGGAAACCAGGCCTTGTGACTTCAAATAATAGCAATACTTCTTTAATACTAGACATAATTACCACTAGTAGTTGTAACACTACTACTACTAAAGAAATGATCATTTCTACATTTTGCTCCCATTTATTGAAGGCTTTGACGATTCAGATGTTGTGCAAAGGACTTTGTTTCATTTAATTCTTGTACAAACTTACTGAAGCAGCTCCTGTTATCTGCATTATTATTTTTATTCTGGTATGGTAATTGAAACTTAGAAGGGTTAATAGTGGTACCTGAGGTTCTTGTTGGAGCTGGGATTCAAACCCAGGTCTGGCTGACTACAAACTCCCACTATTTCCTTGGCACTCTCTGCATATAAACATGAATGCATACACACAGGAATATTGCTATTCTGTTCAGCCCTTCCAGTGACTCCTTCTTAGGTTCAATCAGATTCCAAATTTTTTTTTTAAAGTCACCAAAGACAGGTATTCTTATTTGAATAAGTGATTCTGAATGAATATTGGCACATGTAGGAAGAAGAAAAGATAAAGGGTATATTCAGGGGAAAGTGGAAAAAGTTACAAAAATTTAATCTGGGCTTCTGGGGTCAAAAGTAAATTTCCATCATGGGTGTATGAACCATGTCCAAGGCTTTGGTATGCTGTAGAGGCAGGAGAACTCTAGGAGGGAGGAGGCACAGTTGAGGAGGAGGGAGAGATTGTCCCACCAAAAGAATGAGGGAAGACTGGAAGATGTCTTGTGGGACCATCTGACCCAGTCTGCATAACTGATACTTAGTCCTGGGCAGGAGGACTGATTGGCAGTTAATATAGAGGAAGACTTATGACTTGATAGGATGAGGATGCAATTATTCATGTTCTGGAAACAGGCACTGTGTGCTCAGTTGTTCATTTGTGTCTGACTCGTTGTAACTTTATGAACTGTAGCCCATCAGGCTCCTGTGTCCATGGAACTTTCCAGGAAAGAATATTGGAGTGGGTTGCCATTATTCTCCTTTAGGGGATCTCCCCAACCCAGGGACTGAACCCACATTTCTTGCATTGCCTGCATCTCCTCCTCTTTAATGCTAAACGACCTGGGAAACCCTGGAAACAGGCAGTCTGGAGGTCTAAAAGAGATGCAAACAAAGAAAGGAATGGCATTGGCTCCTAGCTCATGATGGCAATTACAAATACAGGCAAATGGGAAGTGGGGGTCACACCTTTGAATTTTCAGTAACAAGAAAAACTAGGGAGAATTGATGAAACTAATGCTTCATGAGCATTTCTAGGTGACATTCTGGACAAAGTATATGCTTAAAGGGTTTCAAGGTACGTGCTTTGGGTCAAACTCACAAAACAGAACAGATATTGAAATGTTAGGTCACTGACTTCTTCGCCTGCAATAGGACCATAATCTTTCACTTATGAAAGGTGAGTTTAACCTGGTTGAGAAAGGGTATAGCATTCAATTCTGATGTCCTTCATCAAGGGGCCCCTGGCGACTCTCAGCCTCCAGTGGGCTACTCAGGACCACGTGGTATCCCTGACCACTTCTAAGTTTGGGAGTTTTTGGCAGCAGTGTTGAATTCCATGGACTTCCACCCAGAGGTGATGAATTTATTGAACAAATATGTTCTATCTAGAGAACAGGTCCGTTCACAGTCTGTCTCACGCAGCCTCTGAAAGCCAGTGTTGTTATTTCTCCCTGGGTGTGTGAGTGTGTGTGTGGGCACACATGTGTGAAGTTGTAGGTGGGAGCTGGAGGTGGGGAAAAGGGTGAAGGTCAATATTTATGAGTGGGTTTCTAAGATTTTATTTTTCTTATTTCATTTCCATGATCAACATATGCCTTCTGGTGTCTAATACCCCATGATTTTGCATTTATAAGTGACTCTCAACAAAACCTTATTATAGGAAATTAGATTCTTTTGCTTTAGCTTATTTTTCATTTTTGACTTCATAAAAATGGAAAGAAATTCTATTACCAGAGAGAGGGCTTTCACTTAGAATGCTATTAAAACAAATACCCCAAATGCCTGTGATCCAGACTGGACTCTTTCTGCAAAATTGCAAATATTAATACATTCAGCACATTGGCTGAGTTTTCTGCACACCTCTCTCTAGGCCCAGCCTTATAACATGTCTTTTCTCTCCTCTCCAGGCTGCAGGTCCCTTCTTGATTTCTTCCTTCTTTTAATTCCTTGCTGTCAGTATGAGGTACTTCTCCTCTTTACACATGACTAAACGTTGCCTGGAACTGCTCAGATTTCACTGGGGGCAATCTCATACCCATAGGCCTTCAGTTCTAATTATTTAAACCACATGACTAATCTATGGAAAATCCCCAGGTTTTAGCCATTTTCAGACATTCTGGCATCTTTGCAACAAAGATGTGATTTTTCCAAAAGACTGAGTTTCTTATTTGTTGTTGTTGTTCATTTACACCATTCACAGAGTCTTTCCTGATGAATCCTGTTGCCCTTGCCAAAGAGATGACCTATTTTTTCAGTGTCTGGTGTGAGTGGGGATGTTGTTTTTGCCTGAGTATTGAATGCAGAGCAGCAGCGTTTATCGAACGCCTACTGTGCACTTAATACTGAGACTGGCAACTGCAAGAGAATTGGAAAGAAAGTGCTGACACTGTCTTTGCCCTTAAGGAACTCATTCCCTAATGGGGAAATGGGGTGAAAGACAAATGTAGAAGAAAACAATTTAAAAAGAGAAAAGAATCAAGTAACAATGACCTCAAGTGCCCAGCTTTGGCTGTTTGGCCATGATGGGATCCCCCCTCCTCCCAGGAGCTGAACCTGAGTGGGAGAACAGGGAATAGGATGGAGGGCCACATCTTAGGGACATGGTCTCCCTAACTCAAATAACGAGTTATTTGGAGGCTATCACAATTGCTGCTATGCTTATTTCCTCATAATTTTTAAACATTTTACTCACTTTTTAAAGGTTACATTTATTTATTTTTTAAAAAATTATTTAAAAATTAGGAGGGAATATTACTATCAGTATTATTACCCTGAATGTAAACAGGTGATAATAAAGCACATATGCCTTTGTATCCATTATATAAGTACAGTGAAAATAAAACAACATCATGATTTTCAGCCAGCTCTTGCTGTCTGAGCTTGAGACTGGTTGTCTTGTTACACAGGGGAGACAGTAATAGTGGTGGAGACTTAACACAGCAGCATGGAGCTGAGACTGCTTCTCTGATGTAAGAAGGGGTGTGTTACAACCTGAAGAAACCTGATGTCTGGCCTGGAAAGGGTCATACTGTAGAAAGGCCCTATCTGTCTAGGGACAGCACCCTAGTGAACGAGTCACAATTAGGAGTCTGTTGCTACTGAGGGTGGCCAGGTACAGTGACCAACGTGGTTCAGTTGTGCTTTAGCAAAACCACTGCTGGATGGCCAGTTCATGGGTGGAGCCAGGCTTTCCTGGCGGATGGGAGCAATTCAAAAGTCACCCAGGCTGTGATGGTCCATGCCGACAGCTCTCTCCTTAGGTCCAGATGTGTACCTGTGAACAGTATGGAGGAGGCAGACCCAACCTGGGGAGAGGGACAAAGCAGAGATAATTGGCTGCACAGGTACTGGGAACTCACTCCAACCTGGGGACCACTTCTGGTTCCCCACTTTCCAGTTTTCTCCACTTCTCTGTCCAGCCCCTTGACACCTGCCTTTCCCGCTCTGCCTATAACTTGATCTGCTCCTTGTTGGTTATCTCCTGGCTCCTTGCTGTGCCACCCACACAACCCATGAGACTTTAAGATTCTCATAAAAAAGGTGTTAAAGGAAGCAGAATAAAACACGACCACAGCACTGATGGTCAGACTTTGAGAAGAAGGTATTGAAAGAGTGGTGCCTTCAGGGGCTGGCCCCACTTGTAAACAAGTATCTAGGTTCCTTCCTGCTAAAGGATTCAAACAAGAGCTTGCCCCTCCTGAGGTTCAGAACTGTCATGCCAAGGAATTCCACTTTCCCTTCATGCCCTGCCCCACTGCACCACCAGAGTTCTTAGTGGCTGTGTCTGTCCCCATGGCCATGGCTTGTCTGTGACACGATGGAAGTCCAAGTCCCAGCCCTGAATAATAGCAAGATAGACAGAGGGAAGGACATGGGGGTCCAACAGTTGAGGCTGCACTTCATCCCTGGGCTGTGGGACTTTGAGCCCTACTAAGTGACAGCTTTGCACTAATGGCATCCCAGACTTAAGGGGTGGGTGGCCTCTGTCTATGTGTGGCAGAGGGTCTGAGGTTGGTGAAGTCAGTGTCCATTGCCTAGGTACAGAGGGGCATGCACCTTCCCAAGCATGCTGTGCCTTCCTTGTGCCCTACAGCACTCGGATCTGTTTGTATGCCACTTCACAGCTCTGATCATTGCATCCCATTGATGGACTTGAGCCTATTCCCATCCAGGCCATGGAATCTTGGAGGCTGCATTCACATCTTACTTGTCTTTGCATCTGCATTCTTACTGTAGCATTTAGCAAAGTGTGGGCATAGCAGCCAGCATTCTTAGCTGGTAGCAGCTGAGCCTCCTTTACTTACAGCAGAAAATGTACGAATGAAATATATGAGTTCACGTGTTCACAGAGTCTGTGCAAGGATTGGTATGAGGCTTGGAACAATGCCCACCCCATCCCCCCATCTCATGAGGGTTGTGAGTAAAGACCTTGAAAAAGAATGTGTGTGTATTAATAGTAATAATAATACCCCGCTTCTGTCACTCCTAGCCTGACAAGGGCACTGTCATTTCTGCTGCTTCTCAGCATTGCTTCTCCACCACCACCGACTGGAAAAGCATTCCTCCTGGTTCAGCCTCCTTAGCTTCCCTTTACATCATCATCTCTTGTGAGCATCTCTGATTTTTGACATCCAAGAGTGAGAAAGATATGGATTTCTAGTTTCTACTAGGGAAAGTCAGGGCTCTTAAGGAAGCAAATTCTCCAAATATAGGAAGGCTGTCTAAAGGATGATGGAGGCCAGGAATCCTGATAAAGTCCCAATGGTAAATATATGTTGAAGGAATGAAATAGAATGCCTCATTTATTTTTTCAAAAATTCTTTAAAATGGACCCAAACTGTTGTTTTACATTCATGCTCATCTGGCAGGAGAATATACATAGAGGGGGATTCCTGCAGCTGCTGGAGTGACTAAAATTTTCAAAAGCATCTTCTGGGTATTTGAGGACAGAGTGACCAGAAGCACCATTCAGTTTTCAGAGTGTAATCAACAGATATTTATTAAGCACCAACTATGTGCCAGGTTGAGCTTTGGATGGATTCCCACCAGCTCACTTAAACTCTGAGCCACATACTGACAATTTTCCACACCATGAACGAACAAATGTGAAAACCCGAGAGAAATTACAGGGGTTTTCATCTGCATTGCATTGTGATGTGGGAGCTAGTCCCCTGGTTATATGGCAAGTCAACTGGAAAATTACTCCAGGCTGACCTGTCTCAGGAAATATTCTAATTTACATCAGTTCTGCAAAAAGGCAGAAGCTGTCTCCTTCTCTGTGGCTGTGTTGGAGGGCTTGTACCACATCTAGACAGAATTAAGTCTTTTTTAAAGCATCAGTTCTGTTAAGAGGTGGTTTTGCCTCTATTGGCTTACCCAGGTTTACTTAAACTGGACACCAGAATATCAAATAAAACAGTTAGCTCTGATACCCTGAGCTCAGAAACTTGGGTGCAACTATGCCTATAGGGCTCTGTAACACTAGGCTTATGGCAATGACAAAAGAATTTGTTGAGAGTGACTGAAACCAAATTCCAAAAAGAGAATAGCTTTTATCAGTCATGTAGTGTGGGGTGGGGAGGGGAGAGGTACAAATAACCTAGTTTTTCCTCTAGTTTATAATATTCCTCTTCCACTCCCCACCACCCTTGTCAAAATGTAACATTACAACACTAGAACAAAATTTTAAAAGTATTTTCCAGGAATCTGAGAAACCATGAAGCACAATAATGAATGAAATCAGCTACACAAATTTTGAAACTTGCTTTTTGGTTTGAATTTTTTCAGGCACGTAGTACATTTTTCAAATTTCCCATCATAGCGGTAACAAAAAGCAGGGTAAACTATTTCCCACACATCAAGGGAAGCCTCCACCACTGCCATGTCAGCTTATGCCTCTTCTGTTACAAATCTGTTCTCTCTGATGTGGGGAAGGCAGGTTGGGTATGTCTATAATTTAACTTATTACATATATGATTAATGAAACAACACAGTACGAGCCTGTGGACACCATACTGCTAAGTTAAGACAAATGGAAGGTAGCCAAGCAAGCTGTTAAACAGCTCTCCATATGCCTTTCTCGCTCCTGCTTCTGCTCTGCTGTGTCATCCTTGTTTGAACACCTGAGCCCTTACCTGGTTCTTTGTGCTTCCTTGAAAGACAATTCCTGTCTCCTGTCGCAGTCTCGTTTCCCTCTGTCTGGCTTGTATCCTGTCTGGTGTTCAGATTTCCCAAGACCTGGGAATGTACCTTGTTTTTAAGCGGACACGGAATGTGGGTCTTTATATCTGGTGTGACTGCTTTGGCAAGACCCTTCTATCTGGTCCAGGCCACGTGCCAGCCCAGATGTCTGCAGTCACAGCTGCCAGACACACCCCACCCCTCCCCAGCTACAGACTGTCTGTCTGGTATCTAGTCCTTGCCCTAGCAAATCCTGCCCAGTTGATTTCTGACTAGCTGGTTCTGAGAGTAGATTAATGTAAGTGATGGAGAAAATCAACCGTGTCATCTCAGAATGCGGATTGATATCTTGTCAAGGAGGATTTTGAATGTTTATGAAAGGATTCAGAGTTCATTGTGGAGATCATGGAGAGTGACTGTTATCTGAGCAAGGTAAGGAAGGACAGGGTCTTAGCTGTGGAAGTGATATCAGACCTATTTCTGGGAGAGAGAGGATGGGACATCGTGGCAACTATACAGATGGAGTATTACAAAGGCCTAAAATAGGGTGGAGGGTACTGGAGTAGAGATGGAGGAAGGTGAATGAAGAGTGACAAAAGAAATTTTTATAGGGACTTCCCCGGTAGTCCAGTGGTTAAGACTTCGTCTTCCAATGCAGGGGGTGCAGGTTTGATCCTTGGCCGGAGAGCTAAGATCCCACATCCTTTGCCCAAAAACCAAAACATAAAACAGACGTGATATTGTAACAAATTCAGCAAAGACTTTTTAAAAACAGTCCATATAAAAAAATCTTTATTTGTTTATTTTTACTTTTTTTTAAAGAAATTTTTATATATCGAGATATAGGGAAATCATTCTATCTTATGCATGAGTTAAGTTGAATGTTATGTTAATTAAAACAGCCTGTTGTGGCCTATCCAGATTTCCTGGAGAAGGAAATGGCAACCCACTCCAGTATTCTTGCCTGGAAAATCCCATGGACAGAGGAGCCTGGTGTGCTACAGGAGTCCGTGGGGTCACAGAGTCAGATAAAACTAAGTACGTGCGTGCCACACATACATTGTACATCTGCTTTAATTATTAAAGAGAAGGGCACACGACCAGAAGTAAAGAATGTGTATGTTAAAAATAAAGATGAAATGCCCCTCTTCCTGGGATGCCAATGCTGCTCCTCCTTTGATGATAAGACACTGTTCCCAGGCATCAAGGTCATACTGTACCTGCTGGACGTGTACATGCTGGTCTTTTTTTTTTTTAACCTTGAAGAAGTGACTCCCTGACATGTTTAATATTCTTTGTTTTGACAAGGTATAAAACTGTTAAAAGCCTGCTTCTCCAGAATAGTTTCTCTGAGTTATCTGGGAAGCAGTTTTCTAAGCTAGCCCTCAGTTTGGCTCAAAGAAATTCTTTTCTATTGTTATTATTAATTGTTTATTGATTATTTTCATCGACCAGAGAAAGGCATGGTGATGAGTTTCTACCTAAGTGATTGGGTGGGGCTGACTCATGGGATATGCTGATTGGGTTGGTAGGGAGGGGAGAGAGGATGAGGTGCTTTTGGATTTCCACATGGAAACTTTGAGTAGAGAAGAGGCATCTGTGAGGACTGATCCAGAATCACTCAGATGAACGCATGGAGCCTGGTAGGAGGAGTGTGTGTCAATGTGGAGGTTTCTGATATGGCACTGCTCAGGTGCTCTGGGCTCAAAAGTCTTTGTACTCCATGTAAACCTGAACTTGAGTTCCAGGACAGCCTCAGGGACTCTGGATCTTGACACAGATGACACACACACAGACAAAGGAGTACAGGCTATCAGGCAGAAGAACTAAATTCAGACACAGCTCACCTGCTTAGGAACTGCCTGCTGTGGGGCAGGTTACTTAACACCTGTGAGTCTGCATCCCCTCATGTGTGAAATGAGATTAGTGCGAATGCAGTGGAGCAGGGTTGGGAGGCTCAGTGATGCATGCTTTCAGTGCTTCCGTGTTTCCTGCCACAAAGTAGGTCCATAGGAAACTGGAGCTATTATAATTCCTGACTTGAGTGTTCACAAATGATGATGATATTTTGTGAAGTCATTGAATGAGTCCCCCCTTATTTATATCTTTTCTTTCTCACATTTGCTTTATTTAAATTTATTTATTAATTTAGCATTTTAACTGATGTGTAGTTTATGTATATAAGTTACAAGTATACAATATAGTGAGTGATTCACAATTTAAAAGATTGTACTCCATTTACAGGTATTATAAAATATTTGCTATATTTCTCATGTACAGTATATCCTAGTAATTTATTTTATACCTAATAGTTTCTACCTCTTAATCCCCTTCCTGTATTGCCCCTCCCCACCAACAAATGGGACTTAATTAGGCTTAAAAGTTTTTGAACAGTAAAGGAAACCATCAATAAAACAAAAAACCTACTGAAAAGGAGAAAATATTTGCAAATGATTTGATCGATAAGGAGTTAATACCCACAAATAGCTTGTCCTATCAATATTTAAAAAACAAACAGCCTAATTAAAAAGTGGGTAGAAGAAGTGAATACACACTTTTCCAAAGAGGAAATGTAGATGGTCAACGAGGGCGTGTAAAGATGCTCAACATTGCTAATCATCAGGGAAATTCAAATCAAAACCACAATGAGATATAACCTCACACTTGTCAGAATGGCTATCATCAAAAAGAACACAAATAATAAACACCGGTGAGGATGTGGAGAAAGGGAACCCTCCTACTCTGTTGGTAGGATTGTAAATTGGTACAGCTGCTGTAGAGAACACTATGAAGGCTGCTCAAGAAAACTAAAAATAGAACTACTGTGTGACTGAGAAATTCTAATCTTGGGTCTATATTTGAATAAAGCAAAAACACTAATTTGAAAAGATACATGTGCCCCAATGTTCATAGCAGCTTTATTTACAATGGTCAAAACCTGGAAGCAGTCTAAGTGTCCATCAATGGATGAATGGATAAAGAAGATGTACTTTTTTAAAATTTAAAATTGAAGTTTTAATTCCATTAAAAATTTTAAGATAACAGTTGTATATTTTAATGTCTACACCATGATAATTGTGTGTGTGTGTGTGTGTGTGTGTGTGTGTGTGTGTATGTTTAGTCGCTGAGTCATATCTGACTCTTTGTGACCCAACTGTGTGTGTGTATATATATATACACACAAAGGGTGAAATAATTATTACAATTAAGCTTATTAACATAGTCATATCTTCACAGTTACTTTTTTCTTTTGTAGTGAGAACACTTGAAAATTACTCTCTCAGCAAATTTCTAGTGTGCAGTACAGTATTGTTCACTATAGTCATCTTGCTATGCATTAAATCTCTAGAACATGTAAATTCTTTACACCTTTGATCATTGTCTCCTCATTTTTCCCAAACAGAGATCTTAAGCTGTAGAGGCTTCTTTATTGTACTTTGATTCTGTCCTTATTTTTGAAGATTCTGACTTATACCTGGCATATCAGAAAAAATTATTTCAACAAAGTATCCTTTTGTAAATTAAAAGCCCCAGCCATCATCTGATGGTTTTATTTCTTGTCCCATGCATAACTGAAAGTTACTATTTTGAAATTTTATATGTTTGTTTTGTAGTATTTTTAAAGATTTTATTCATTTATTTATAGCTGCCCTGGGTCTTTGTTGCTGCTTATGTGCTTTCTCTAGTTGCGGCAAGTGGGGGCTATTCTCTTGTTGTAGTGTGCAAGCTTCTCATTGCAGTGGCTTCTCTTGTCGTGGAGCTCAGGCTCTCGAGGTTGGGCTCAGTATTTGTGAAGCACAGGCTTAGTTGCCCCTCTGCGTGTGGAATCTCCCCAGACCAGGGATCAAACCTGTGAGCCCTGCATTGACAGGCAGATTCTTTACCACTGGACCACCAGAGAAGCCCAATGTTTGTTTCAAATTCAAAGTCTTTGGTAAAAGTCACATGTTAAGGATGACTGAAATAATTTCAAGGGAGCCATGTTGGAGTAGTTGTAGACAATGTATTTGAATTAATGTGATATAAAACTACAATAAAATGGAAATTTCATGTACTTGCCAAAATGCTCAGTTTGTAAAATAACCTTCATCTCTTTGGCATCAAATGCTTACATTAATAATAATAAAATAAGATATGGACATTTTCCATTGCTGTTTAGTCACCAAGTTGTGTCCAACTCTTTGTGACCCCATGAACCGCAGCACACCAGGCTTCCCTGTCTCGCACCATCTCCTGGAGTTTGCCCAAGTTGATGTCCATTGAATCGGCGAGGCCATCCAACTATCTCATCCTCTGACATTTTCCATAAAACATGACAAAACAAAACAAAACTGGAAATACTCTACTCTCTGTTTCTGTGAATTCAAGATTTTTAGATTCCACATAGAAGTGAGGTCACAAAGTATTTTTCTTTTTTCTACTGCATGTTTAAATTCACGTGTTTCAGTAAGGCTTTCATGACTAGGCAGGGTAGGAAGGATTGAAATGTTTTATGGATGAGGATCCCGAGGCCAGAGTGGGTGAGGCCTATAGTGACACAATGGGCTCAGGCCTACCCTTCACATCCACAGTTGTGAGAGGAATATGCTGCATTTCACCATATTCTTAAAACTTCCTTCTTTCTGCTTTGAATTTAAAAATATCCCTGGGAACACAGATTTAATTATATGCCTTAAGTAACCACCTGGATGTAATTGCTTACTTGCTATCCCTTTGCCCACCCCCATCCCCCCGCTCTTCAGCTTTCTGTGCAATTGATTTGTGCTAATCCTGGAACGAATTTTCAGATTGGAAGCCTTGTCCTCCAGAGTCCAGGATTTCACTTCCAACCCTGTCACCATCTGGCCAGACTGTGTGGAAATGGAGGTGAGGGGGATAACAGCAGGCAGCAGGCCCTTTGCAGGAGCAATAGTGCTGGCCTTTAACTTGCAGAGGGCCAGGGCATCCCTGCCATGTGCACCAGCATACAGGTCAGTGGGGCAGGTCAAAGGAGAGAGTGCAGGAACCCGGGAACAAAAACCTGTCTCTCATGGCTGTTCATTGTTGCCAGTGGAAGCCATCCATCATACTGCTTCTCTAAGCAGCTGGATGCGCCAGAGCTGCCTCCCGCGGGATCTTTTCTTGCCTGTCCCAGGAGCACTTGATGGCTGTCTTTTGAAAGTTATTAAGACCATTATGCACAACGTTTTGAATGCTGTGAGGCCATTCTCATTTTGGACTCTTTTGAAGTTTTTGCGTTGTGATGGGTAGGGTAATACAAACCAGGGATCATCTTGGCTGATCCCTCAGAAGTTTTTCACAACAAAATGGGGGGAGCCTTGAAGTCAGGCTTTTAGTGCAAAGATCTGTGATGCTTTGGAGTTCCCCCTTGTCATGATCAAGTAGGAAGAGCAAGTTGCATGCATCAGGCTGCCTGTTGCTTGCATGAATCAAGTGGTTCTGCCTTTTTTTCCCTTGACTGATGTGATAATATGAACACTGGACTCCCAGTGAATCCTTTATTTCACGTACGCATAACCCAGTCCTTGTTAAAATGTTATTACAGAACTTTTCCCAGAGTAACGAGTGAAATCTGGTTATGGTTCAGTTTTGATGGTAACTCGCTGCATGTATGTCGCAAGGTAACAGATTAGATTTAGTGACTCAAATGGGCTTAGATTTAATAGGACTGTAATTGTACAGTGAATTTTAAATGCCCTTTTGATTATTGCATCAGGGTTATATTGAAATACATACTTGTCATTATGTCTTGACATTTTAAAAACAATTACATCAAATCTAATGAGAGGGAACCCAGTAAAAAAACCCAATTACCTCTCAAGGGTGCCAGGTTTTCCATTTCAGCTCTATGGTTTTCACTGACCTTGGCGTTTTTCTCCCAGTGGTGATAGAAAGATAATAAATTTGGTTGGTATAATTAGTCATTATTCTCATCATAGTGTTTTCTAATAAGCACCCCAAATTATCCAGTCTGCATTTTTATCCTTCAGGCTGCTTCCAACACCCTACATTTGTTCTTGTCTCATTCTCCAAAGGCTGGTGAAGATATACCATGGTTCCTAGGATAAATGTGCTCTTTAGTTTAATTCAACAATTTGAGTGCCTGCAACATGCCAGGTTTTAAACAAGTTGTAGAGATACAAAAATGAATTCAGACATTATTTTGTTGTCAGTAAGCTTTCTCTTTTTGTTCTCCTCCTCTTCTTCCTCTTTAATCATCATAGTAGTCATTGTCCTTCTTGCATCTATTGAAATTTACCCTAAAGGATTCACTGTGTTTATTTCTTATCTCATGTCTCATTTTCTAACAACTGCGTGATTAGGTGCCATTATTCCCCTTTGAAGATGAAGAAATCAAGACTTAAGTTAAATACCTTGCAGAGAAGCTGAGTTCAAGGTGAGGTCTATATGACTGCAGCTTCCACCCTGAGAACCATAAATGCATATTACTTTTCATGTCATTCTGTTGTTCTCAACACTTGGAACAACTATCCAGAACCTGCTGCATAGGGTGAAATCCTTAGGGTACTTCATAATGGAGCCTCAGTTACCTTTCCAAGCTCCAGCTCCACTTCTGTTCTCTGTGAGTTAATGTAGCAGGTGGAACCTACTGTACTCAACTTTATCCTTCACCTACTCTCCAGGCCCCTGTGCACATGGCTCCCTTCATCAGCAGTGCCAGCAATGTCTCTTTATTCCTTTCTCTACCTGTCAAAACCCTTCCTGCTCTTCACAGTGGCTCCAGAAGTGGTCTCTTTAAGGTGGTCTCCCTGAAGCTCCCTCTTATCCTCTAATGATTACTATCTTCCTCCATGATGGAAGATCTTGGTAGTACTTCTCTTGCTGTTTGTAGCTCATTCTGCTTTGTTAACTGCTAACTTTTCACACCCAATATCCTCAACCACTCTGCATGTTCCTTAAATGGACCTTTCCCACCTTGCTAGCGCCATAACACCCAGTACAATGTCTTAGGAGCTCTAAGAAAATACTTGCTGAGTTGAATATTTATTTAGCTGCAGGAGATACATCATGTAATTTCAGATGGCATATGTTAGGGGAAATGTATTCTATAATGCCAAACTATAGTTTCTGAAATTTTCCATTCAAAAGTTCTTTATCAGAGTACTGTCATTCAGGGAGGACTAATGTATGGCAGAAACCAACACACTATTGTAAAATAATTATCCTTCAGTTAAAAATAAAAAAGAATGCTTTTAAAGAAACAGATCACTAACTACTAAAATTCTAAACAATCCTGGAAAGATAAAGCTATTGTTTCATACTAAGTTGAGGCTACTCATGGAAAGCAAGTTTAATATTTTTCAATTTATTTAAACTAAAAATAAAATGAAACAAAACAGTGTATTCATTTCTCTTACTCCTACTGCCTTATGGCAACCACTAATCTATGTATCTATGAGCTTTTTTTTTTACATTCCACATGTTAAAGCAATCATATAGTATTTGTGTTTTTATGTCAGACTTATTTCACTTAGCATAATGTCCTCAAAGTCCATCCTTTTTTGTTACTCATAAATAGCAAGTTTTCTTTTTTGTGTCTGAATAATATTCCAGGGAATATATATACCACATCTTTTTTATCCATCCATCCACTAATGGACACTTAGATTGCTTCCATAGCTTAGTTATTGTAAATAATCCTGCAAAGAATATGAGGATGCATATATGTCTTCAAATTAGCATTTCTGTTTTCTCTGGACAAATATCCAGAAGTGGAATTGTTAGATCATATGGTCATTCTATATATTTTTAATTTTTTGAGGAGTTCCGTACTGTTTGCATTCCCACCAACAGTGTACAAGTGTTTCCTTTTATCCACATGCTTGCCAACACTTATTTATTGCCTTTTTGATAATAGCCATTCTGACAGATGTAAGGTGACGTCTCATTGTGGTTTTAACATGCACTTTCTCAAATGGCAACCCACTCCGGTATTCTTGTCTGGAAAATCTCATGGATGGGAGAGCCTGGAATTGCAAACAGTCTGACATGACTGAGCAACTTCACTTTCATGTTCATGATTAATGATGTCCACCAGCTTTTCGAGGCTTCCTTGGTAGCTCAGTAGCAAAGAATCTGTCTGCAATGCAGGAGACACAGGTTTGATCCCTGAGTCGGGAAGATCCCCTGGAGGAAAGCATGGAAACTCACCCCACATTCTTGCCTGAAGAATCCAATGGACAGAGGAGCCTGGTGGGCTAGAGTTAGGGTTGCAAAGAGTTGGACAAAACTGAAGTGACTTAGTATGGAGCTTTTCATATACTTGCTGGCAATCTTTATGTTTTCTTTAGAAAATTTTCTATTCAGATCTTTTGATCATTTTTTAATTGTGTTTTTTTTTCTAGAGTAACATGAGTTCTCTATTATTATTGTATACATATGCTGTACTCCAGGTGTTTCTTGACTTCCTACTTTTGCATTCGAGTCCCCTATAATGAAAAGGACATCTTTTTTGGGTGTCAGTTCTAAAAGGTCTTGTAGGTCTTCATAGAACCATTCAACTTCAGCTTCTTCAGCATTACTGGTTGGGGCATAGACTTGGATTACTGTGATATTGAATGGTTTGCCTTGGAAGTGAACAGAGATCATTCTGTCATTTTTGAGATTGCATCCAAGTTCTGCATTTCGGACTCTTTTGTTAACCATGATGGCTACTCCATTTCTTCTAAGGGATTCCTGCCCGCAGTAGTAGATATAATGGTNCATCTAGTCAAGGCTATGGTTTTTCCTGTGGTCATGTATGGATGTGAGAGTTGGACTGTGAAGAAGGCTGAGTGCTGAAGAATTGATGCTTTTGAACTGTGGTGTTGGAGAAGACTCTTGAGAGTCCCTTGGACTGCAAGGAGATCCAACCAGTCCATTCTGAAGGGAGATCAGTCCTGGGTGTTCTTTGGAAGGAATGATGCTAAAGCTGAAACTCCAGGACTTTGGCCACATCATGCGAAGAGTTGACTCATTGGAAAAGACTGTGATGCTGGGAAGGATTGGGGTCAGGAGGAGAAGGGAACGACAAAGGATGAGATGGCTGGATGGCATCACTGACTCGATGAACATGAGTTTGGGTGAACCCTGGGAGTTGGTGATGGACAGGGAGGCCGGTGTGCTGGGATTCATGGGGTTGCAAAGAGTCAGACACGACTGAGCTACTGAACTGAAATGATATGCTGTACAAATATTTTCCTCGATTCAGTAAGTTACCTTTCATTTAGTTGATGATTTTCTTTTCTGTGTAGAAGTCTTTAGTTTGATGATTGCTTATTTTTCCTTTTGTTGCTTTTACTTTTGGTGTAAGATTCAAAGAACCAATGCTAAGGCCTATGCCAATGAGCTTATCTATGTTTTCTTCTAGGAGTTTTATGGTTTCAGGTCTTATGTTCAGGTCTTTGATCCATTTTGAGTGATGCTTTGTGTATGCTGTAAGATAGAGGTCCAGTTCCAATCTTTTGTCTGTGGCTTTCCAGTTTTCCCAACACTATTTATTGAAGAGACTGTCCTTTCCCCATTGCGTTCTCAGTTCTTTTGCAATAAAATAACTGAATATGTTTGCATGCTCAGTCACTCAGTTGTGTCTGAGTCTTTGTGATCCCCATGGACTGTAGCCCACTAAGCTCTTCTGTCCATGGAATTTTCCAGGCAAGTATACTGTAGTGAGTGCCATTTCCTTCTCCAGAGGATCTTCCCGACCCAGGGACATAAACTCATGTCTCTTGTATCTCTGGCATTGGCAGCTGGATTCTTTACCACTGTGCCTCCTGAGAAGCCCAAAGTAATGGTGTGTCAATTCGTTACAAATTTATTGTTTTCTTATCTAAAAGGTATAAATATTGCTTGCTTTGGTTACTTCTTTGAGTCTCATTTGAGTCCCATATTCACAAAATTAATTTTTTTAAGTTCTCCTGTTAATCTTTCTTTTGTCAATTTAATTATTAGGCCAACCAATAATCTAGAATGGAGAAAGGAAAATGCTTTCCTTCCCCTACAAAAATAACATGATGGTGAAAGAAACAACTAAGCATAGTTAGGTATAGCTTACCCCAGCTGACCTTTGGATATAAAATAATGGAAAGGAATTAGTGTGGATTTGTAAATTCAGCTACGTTGGTTGTAAGACCAGGCCATGTATGTATTCTGCATTCAACTCCAATGTGGGGGAGAAGGTGGTTTCTTCGCAACAAGAAATTCGTGGACACCAATTTGATGTCCTGTAATACCTCTCAATTCTGAGAGTAGGACACGACTGAGCGACTGAACTGAACTGAACTGATACTATCTATTAATACCTGGGGATAGCATTAGATCCCACAGGTTAAGGACTCAGTCCTACAGGACCGTGCCCCTCCGTGGCACTCCCAGGTGCCAATTGTATGTCCAGGTTGTCACCTGTGCTCCTGACTTATTGACTGTAGATGGGAGGTTCCAGTGACCCCTTTTCCTTGGGTTTGATTATTCTGCTAGAGCAACTCACAGAACTCAGAGAAATATTTTACTTACTGGATTACTGGTTTCTTATAAAAGGATATAACTCAGAAAGAGCCAGATGGAAGAAATGCATAGGGCAGGTTATGAGGAAACGGCACAGAGCTTCCATGCTCTCTCTGAACATAGCTCTCTCCTAAAATCTCCATGTGTTCACTAACCCAGAAATTCTCCAAACTCCCACCTTTAGGTTTATATGGAGGCTTTATTGCAGAGTCATGATTGTTAAATGATCAGCCCCTGGTGATTGATTCAGTCTTCAGCTCCCATCCCCTTCCCAGGGGTCAGTAATCCCTGGTGTACTCTAATAACATGGTTGTCTCCTCTGGAAATCAGCCCCTATCCTTAAGGTACTTTGCAAAAGTCACCTTGTTATGTAACAATACACCTTTATGGTCCTCATCTCTTAGGAAATGCCAAGGGTTTTAGGAACTCTGTGCTAAGCATGTGAAAGAAGAGCAAATATATATTTCATATGATTAATTACAATATCACAAGTCTTGACTTTAGGATTGGATAGTCCCTCTTCTGTGCCACATGCCCCTACGTTCATATCTCTTGATGCAATTACAGTATATAAATTCTTTGTATCCCCTATTAAATGATGAGTTTGCTGAGTCATTGCTCAGTGGTATGTGTTTAAAGGAATAGTTGTTGAAGTGAGATTTTAATTCATTACAATAAATAAAATTACTTACCTATAAAGCAAGACCATACAGTACTAATCACAGTCTTTCTTCCATAAATAGCTTTTAGACTTTTATGTAGACCATCTTAATGTTTGGAAACTGATGATAACTAACACTGATTATATGTATACAGGGCACAAGACTCTAAGTGCTTCTATCTAAGCTTCTATTATTATCCTTTTACATATCACAAAACAGGCATGGATTTTAACTAACTTGCTCATGGTTACACATCTGGTAAGATGTGGACTTTAACCAGAGCCTAATCATCACAATAATGCCCGAGATAGTAATCTTACCCTGTACATGATTATGTCTCAATTCTTTGCAAGTGCTTTAGCACATTGTCTTGTATTATTCTTATTTACTGAACAACTTTAACAATTGCACTTTTTCCTGGAGGAACAAAACTAAAGTAGCAGTCAGCTGATCTCAAAGACTTCAGTGTCTAGTAGGAATGAGCACAGAAGAATTGATGCTTTTGAACTGTGGTGTTGGAGAAGACTCTTGAGAGTCCCTTGGACTGCAAGGAGATCCAACCAGTCCATACTAAAGAAGATCAGTCCTGGGTGTTCATTGGAAGGACTGATGTTGAAGCTGAAACTCCAATACTTTCTTGAAGTTTATTGAAGTTCAATACTTTATTGAAACTCTAATACTTATTGGCCACCTGATGTGAAGAGCTGACTCATTTGAAAAGACCTTGAAGCTGGGAAAGATTGAGGGTAGGAGGAGAAGGGGATGACAGAAGATGAGATGGTTGGATGGCATCACTGACTCAATGGATATGGGTTTGAGTGGACTCCAGGAGTTGGTGATGGACAGGGAGGCCTGGTGTGCTGCAGTTCATGGGGTTGCAAAGAGTCGGACACGACTGAGCCACTGAACTGAAATGAGGAATGATGTCAGTGTGGCAATGCGGCCTCTTACATTTCTGTCATAGTTATTGAATATTGTGATGTTAGGCAAGGCATGTCATTTCTCTGAGATCAACTGAATGGTAGGGTTGGGATTATATAATTATCAAAAGCTCTAATACACTTTGCATCAACAGCATACAGTGAATGTGCAATGTGTTCTGTTCTGTATCTCACAAGGTAGGTGACAGAACCAGGCTAAATCCCTGGAGTTAAACAGCTAGTTGCTTAGAAAGGGGCACTCCCTTACAGCTGACACAAACCCCTTTTAGTTTTAGATGGAATATGAGGAGCTTTACTTGTGTCTTTTGATTCAAAACTTAATAAAATCCATATCTAAAATGGATATCTCATTCCCTTGGTTTGGTTGCAATGTATAGTTATACAGGCTTTGCACTGTACAACTCCAGGGGGTACTGCTCACATAAATTGTGATGAATATGACACCCCTGGAACTGGACAGTGTAGTGACCTGATTCTTGACAACTCCATTTCCCATAAAAGCAGACCCTATGACATTATTGACATTATTTCTATGTTAAGGCAAAATTCCATATAATAAGAAATTAACATAATGAGACTGCATCTGCACATCTGTGTGGTACAATGGATACACATTTCTAATCCTGCAGATCTTTTTCTCTCTTTATCCAGCCTTATTTACTTTGTGTAGGCTCTAAAATCTTCATGTGGTCACATATGGCCAGTGTTGCCTCTTTCCTGTGAGTACATGAAAGAAAACAAAACTGAGCCACTGATAGAGTTGCAAGAAGAATACAAATCTGGGAGGAGATCCTGGGGGAATGCAGCAAGTTTACCAGACTCGTGCAAAGGATGAAGAGGGAGATAGAACTGAAACCAGCCATGAAGACAGAGTCCAGGGGTGAAGAATATTTGGCAGATTCAGCCTGAGAGGGAAAAAACAGTGTGGAAGAATCAGGACTTACATTTGTTTTAGCAGGTTAGTTTTTCAATCCATAATCAGAGATTCCAAGAGGTCCTCATCTTTCTCTTGAAGGCATCCAATCACTTCTCTAGTAGTAATTACTCTGAGGGGCCTGAAGACTGACTGTATCCTACTTATCCTAGAGGTTTTTAAAATATAGGCCTAGATATGATAGCAGAAGGTGATAAGTGAATTTTAAGTGATAGTTAGTAAAGACATTTTGGGAACGGGACATTTCTTGGAATGTCTCAAATCAGACATGCCCTGCCCATGCTTATGAAGCTCACCATGGTCCAAGGAGGGCAGAAAGCACAAGAATAACTGAAACACTCGGTCTTCAAAGAAATGAATTTTTCCCTAAAACTAAGAAACATTTTTCATTTCACTTCAGTTCAGTTCAGTCACTCAGTTGTGTCTGACTTTGTGACCCCATGAATTGCAGCATGCCAGACTTCCCTATCCATCACCAACTCCTCGACTTTGCTCAAACTCATGTCCATTGAGTCAGTAATGCCATCCAACCATAATAGCTAATACATAGTCTGTATATTATTGAGTTCCTTTGTGGCATATTTTAAAAACATTTTTTTTTTCATCATTTAGATATTATCAGTTACTATTTAGAGTCTGGAGGACAGGCAAAAATAAAAAATCTTTCCTGACTCTCCTGAAGTGCCTTAATGGCTGTGTATTAGTTGAAATGAAAGCACCTAGTTAGTTACTCAATTCAAGGTAATTGTCCATATCACTCATCTAAGTAGTTACAGAATGTTCTAGCTCCCTGGAAAATACCATCAATTAGAAAATGCCAAACTCTCTGCTATTCTTTGGTGGTGGTGGTTTAGTCGCTAAGTCGTGTCTGACTCTTGCGACACCATGGACTGTAGTCTGCCAGGCTCCTCTGTCCATGGGATTTTCCAGGCAAGAATACTGGAGTAGATTGCCATTTCCTTCTCCAGAGGTTCTTCCCGACCCAGGAATCGAACCCGGGTCTCCTACATTGCAGGCAGATTCTTTACCGAGTGAACTATGAGCAAAGTTTCAGATAATCTATTCTCTCTTTCTGTCATTTCAAATACATACTCCTCACATTTTTGACTTATGACATCCACTGACCTCTGGTTTAGTTTTTAAATAAATGCTTATATTATATTCCTTATTTACACCTCAAAGAATACTACCCAAAATAAGCTTCTTACTTCTGAGGAAATGCATACACGTTTTGAATATTTTATTTTCTAAAAACCTGAGGCATTTTACATTCATGGAATCCTCCTTTCTGCCCTGCTCAGTTGTCTTTTTTTAAATTAATTTATTTTTGACTGCACTGACTCTTTGTTGTTGCACATAGATCTTCTCTAGTTGCAGTGAGTGGGGGCTAATTTCTAATTGTGGTGCAGGGGATTCTCACTGTGGTAGCTTCTCATTGCAGAGAATGGGCTCTAGGGTACACAGGCTTCAGTAGTTGTGGCACATAGGCTCCATAGTTGCAGCTTGTAGCTTGTGGGCTCTAGAGTATAGGTTCAGTAGTCATGGCCTTTGGGCTTACTTGTCCCATGGCATGGAGAATCTGCCCGGACCAGGGATCAAACCTGTGTCCCCTGCACTGGCAGGTGAGTCTTAACCACTGGACCACCAGGGAAGTCCTCTGCTCAGTTCTGATGTATTGTAGAACACATAGCTATTATTATTCAAGAAGGGATTAGAATCCTAACTTTTGCATTCTAGGCAACCTTGGATAGAATGTCCTTTTGCATTCACCTATCGGTCATCCCCTTTGCCTTTCTAGTACTGACTGGAAGGATTCTATAGTCCTCAAGCTCTCCAGGAGCCTATATTGTGGCACTCTTTCTCTACCCCTTCTCCTTGGACTAAGGGCCGTACTCCATGCTCCAGAGTTCTCTTCCTTGTCATAACACCTTTATACCCTGTAGCATAAATAAATAAATAAATATATATATGTAATTATCTTTTTTTTCTTTCTGCTCAGTTCCTGGCACAGAGTTCCTAAAACCCTTGGAATTTCCTAAGTGATAAAAATGTCTCTCTTATGCTAATGAGATTATTTACGGTGTGAAGTCAGCGGGGTTGGGATGTAAGAGGGTGAAAGTTGGGGGCTAAGTAGCCATAATGAGAAGGTTGAAATTTCTAGTTGCACCCTTGGATCTCCAGGAGGAGGAAAGCGATTGGAGAGTGAATTCAGCAGCTAATGGCCAATGATTTAATCAATCATGTTTACCCAACAAAACCTCTATAAAAACCCCTAGCCAGTGGGTTTCAGGAAGTTTCAAAGTATGTGAACATATCCACATGCTGAAGGTGGGAGAGTGCTTCCTGGGGACTGAGGCTGTTGCCCATGGAACCTTTCTGAACCTTGCCCTATGTGCCTGTTCATCTGGCTGTTTATTTGTATCCTTTATAATAAGCTGTGATAGTAAGTATAGCACCTTACTACATTCTGTGAGTTGTTCTGGGGAATTATTAAACCTTAGAGAGAGGATCATGGGGAACTCTCAAATTCGTAGTCCACTTGGCAGAAGAGTTGGTAGCTACTGAGCACCTCACTGATGGCTGGCATCTGAGTTGGAAGCAGTCTTGTGAGACTGAGCTTTTAACCTGGGTGTATTTCCTAAAGGGTTCTAGTTCTCTGGGTAAATCCTGATTGGTACCTAAGCCTTGATGCCCTCTTCTCCATTTCAAAACAACTACTATCTTAGAATATGCCACTGGCCTCTTATTGCTTTCCACTCTGGCCTCCTATCATTCACTCTCTACCCAGCAATTACAGGGATCTTTTTATGATATGAAAGTAATCATATCACTTCCCTAAATAAAAAACCCTTCAAGGCTTACCTTTATACTTAAGAACAAAATCCATACATGTCATTCCAGGACTACTTGACTGGCCCCATTCACCTTTTCCATTTCCATCTCCACTTTCTGCCATACTCCCTTCTCATTTACTGTCTTATGCACATTGGGTCCCTTCCACCTTTCTCTTCCAGAGGCAGCCTAGAAACATAGGTGAGGAAGGAGAACTTTAAGGAAGGTTAGCCCCCAAATCAAGAAAACAAGCTTGTGATAAACCAAATATGATGGAACCAGAATTTAAAATATTTTGGATCATGATCCACAGTAAGAAAATCCACTTGACATTGCAACCTACACATATACAACAATCACTTCATTAAACAGTATAATATGTTATTTATGTGGTCTACACTCTGATTCTTCCTATTCCCTCCTCTTCCCTTCCCTGAGAAAAATTCTGGGGACTTCCCTGGTGGTCCAGTGGTTAAGAATCTGCCTGCCAATGCAGGAGACACAGGTTTGATCCCTGATCTGAAAGGATCCCACATGCCACAGAGCAACTAGGCCCATGTACGACAACTACTGAGCCTGTGCTGTAGAACCCTCAAGCCACAACTAGTGGAGCCCAAGTGCTGCAATTGCTGAAGCCTGAGTGCACCTAGAGCCCATGCTCCACACAGGAGAAGCCCCCGCAGTGAGAAGCCCATGCACGGCAACTAGAGAGCAGCCTCCACTTACTGCAACCGGAGAAAACCTGTGCGCAGCAACAAAGCTTCAGTGCAGCCAAAAATAAAGAAATAAAATGCTCATAAAGAGATTTAAAAATGTTGGCCATGAACCATAAATTAATTTCATGACTCACCAATGGGCCACAACTTGCCATTTGAAGTGCATTGGATACAATAAAGAGGTTTTGGGGTGGCGGATTAGGGCTTTGAGGACTCTGGATCCTGAGAACCACTAGAGAATGAGAAAAATTGGCTCATGTTAGATCGTGACTTTTGGTTCAGCCTCTGTCATTTCTATTTGGTTTCCTTTTCTGAAAAGGAATCAAGACCTGGGCTGTAGGTTCTGAATGCTTTCTCTGCTCTGTGTTAAAATGTCAGTCTCATAAAGGTCTATGTTATCTTGTTTACTTTCTAAGTGTCATGTCCTCGTCTTAAAATAAGAATGATAATAATTCCAACTTTATGTAGCCATTGTGAAGATTGTATGAGGGAATGTACTAAAAGGACTTAGCACATAACTGCATGTAATAAGTAGCCAATAAGTGATAAGGTGTGAGCTACGCAGTCCCTAAAAGGCAGGTGCTACTAGCATCATTTTGTGGTATAGAAACAGAGATTCATTAAGTCAAAGTAAATTTGCCCCAGATTCAGCGATTTTTCAGTGTTTCGTTACCTGACCCAGTTGAACCACTTAGAGACAAAGAAGCTAGTCAGATAGAGATTGAAATATCTATAACACTTGTCTAAGGTATGTGGCAAGAATGGGTGCATCTCTGAGGCAGGCACCTCAGAGCACCCATGGGTCTCCCCAGTAGTGTAACTGACCTAAATGCAAATATGCATTGCTATTCACATTGTTTTCTTGGTTAATCATGAACTTTTTATATATTAGAGTTTAAATTGATCTTTCATAAAATCCTTCTCAAGAATTAGAAATTTTCTCTGACAAGTTGCATTGATATCATTGGCTTTTTCTTTATGATTGTGTTATATAAATTAAAACATTTTTGTTCTGAAATATGAAAGGTCAAGTGTATGAGAATTAAATTAGTTCAGTACCAATGTACTTGACGAAAAAGATTTTGGAAATTTCTAGAAAATGGTAAATTAATATTTTTACTCAGACTCTTTCTTCCTTGAGCTGTTCATATCTTTCTGCTACCGATGTTTTTATATCACAGATTTAAACAGTCTAGAATAATAACACAGTATCTACCATGCCACAAATTGTTTACAACTCTGCTTTAAGCTGACATCCATTATAAATAGCACATTACTTACATCCATATTTAAAAAACAAACTTTTTATGTGACAGAGATAGCACCTGTATCACAAAGGCAAATAGTATGAATTATTGCTTTTGAATGAAAGCTTGTCTCTGAGCCCAGTGGTGTATATGTGTGTGTGTGCTCAGTAGCTTCAGTCATGTTTGACTCTCTATTATCCTATGGACTGTAGCCGTCAGGCTCCTCTGTCCCTAGGATAGAGGTCCAGTTTCATTCTTTTGTATGTGGCTGTACAATTTTCCCAACACCATTTATTGAAGAGACTGTTCTTTCCCCATTAGTTCTTTTGCTGTAAAGTAATTGGATGTGTGTGCATGCTCAGTCACTCAGTCATGTCAACTCTTTGCAACTCCCATGGACTATAGCCCACCAGAATCCTCTGCCTATGGATTTTTCCAGGCAAGAATACTGGAGCGGATTGCCATGCTCTCCTATAGGGGATCTTTCCAACCCAGGTATCAAACCTGCATCTGCTGCATTGCAGGTGGATTCTTTATCCAAGCCACCTGGGAAGCCTCCAATGATATATGCTAAATAATAATGATAATAAAATTTTACCTACTAGTATTGCAGACCAAAATAAAAATATTTCGCTAAAGTATTTTTTGTTCAGGAAAATCCATCTCTTGGGTAGCTTTTTCTTTTCTGACCTGCAAGGTAATTGGAGGTTACTGGTTTGGTTTGATAAATTGCTTGGCACATAAAATAGGGTTTAACAAATTATATTCTTGGCTGACATATTTTAGAAAATCCTGCAGGTATTTGAACTACAGAAGGGAGTATTTTACCATGACAAATACAATTCTGATCAATAAAATCTGATCAAGATATGTATGCTTAGTTGCTCAGTCATGTCTGACTCTTTGCGACCCCATGAACCATAGCTCACCAGCCTACTCTGCCCATGGAATTTCCAAGGCAAGAATACTGGAGGGGTTGCCACTTCCTTCTCCAGGGTTCCTGACCCAGGGATCAAACCCAGGTCTCCTGCATTTCAGGCAGATTCTTTACCATCTGAGCCACCAGGGAAATCCAAAATCTGACCAAGAGGGCTTTTAAATTTTTTCCTCGAAAGATCATTGGTTCACAAAGCCTCCTTTATGGCTTAACTTTTGGAAGTGCTAAGACATGATGCTGAGAAAGATTGAGTGCAGGAGAAGGGGTGACAGAGGATGATCAGAGGTTGGATGGCATTGTCAACTCAATGGACATGAGTTTGAACAAACTCCAGGAGATAGTGAAGGAGAGGGAAACCTGGTGTGCTGCCATCCAGGGGTTTCAAAGAGTCAGACATGATTGAGTGACTAAACAACAACAACAAAGACGTTTCAAAAAGATTTCAAAAAGTTCTTTGTGCTTTGCAAACTTCTGGAAAAATAAGGAGCCAGGTATACCCTAGTGGGAGAGAGTCCTTCACAGGATGGCTCCACCATCAGTTTCTTCCCCAGCACCAGTAGCAAATGTGGCATTTCCTCCTCCTGCCTTAACACTTGGCAGAGTTAAGTGAAGTAAAGTCTCACTTCAGTCTGTGAGGCATCCTCTGCCTGACTTCTCAGAGGAAGTAGTGTTCTTTTCCTTTGCTTTCAACCTAAATCTTCCCTTTCTACTTCCCAGTTTATTTAACTTCATATTATCAAATTCTTTCCCTCTCAATACTCTGGGGGTTTTGAGGAATGATAATTGTGAACCATATGAGGAAAAGACAGACATAGGGTAAGGTGTCAAATACCCATTTGTTGTTATTGTTATTGTTGTTGGTGGTAAACCACAGTTGAAGATTGTGGCTGTGATCTAAAACTGAACAACAAAAGGCTGTTTCCCCTGACCTCTCCGATGTGTGAGATTCTAACTTGCTAAGTTACTTTGCTATTTAGAAGAGGAAAAAGCAGGGAGGGTAGGGAAGAAAGATGGTCTTTGGGTTCACAGGTTCCAAGGGAGAGAGCCAAAGAGAGCTTCAGACAAGTGTGGATAAATGATGCATTTTACCAAGGGCACCAATGAAAAATCCTTCTTTCCTTGGGAAGGACAGAGTGAAGAGGTCAAAGAGAAACAGGATTTCTCTGTTATTTAAAATTATTTATTCCTCAAAAAATTAAAAGCAGAACTACCATATGATCCAGTAATCCTACTTTTGGGTATATACATACAAGGAAATGAAATCACTATGTTGAAGAGATAGCTGCACCTCCATGTTCCTTATAGAATTTACAGTAGCCAAGACATGGATTTAACCTAAGCGTCCATCAACAGATGAATGAATAAAGAAACACACACACATACACACAACACAGAATACTATTCAACCATATAAAGGAAATCCTGCCATTTCTGACAATCTGGATGGAACTTGAGGGCATTATGTCAGGTGAAATAAAATATAAATAAAATAAAATATAGAAAGATTACTATATGATCTCACTTATATGTGAAATATATTTTAAAAAGAAAGAAAGAAACCAACAAAAAGACTTAAAAAACAAAGATGAAATTTCCTGAGAAGAAAATGAATCTGCCCTCTGTCTTGGAGGTAGAGTCTGTCTCTATCTTTCAGGCTTTTTATTTTTTTAACTACACAAACATTCTTGAAAAGATAGTTTGAGACAATAGCTTTTACAAAATATGTAGAAATATAATGGAGAATTACTTCCCAACACAAAGAACAGATGAGACAAATAGAAAGCAGCAAGATGGTAGATTTTAATCCAACCATGTCAATAATCACATTAAATGTGATCAGGTTAAATAAGCTATTTAAAAGACAAAGATTGTCAGGTTGAATAAGAAGGCAAGACCTAACTGTACTATCTACCAGAAACTCACTTTAACTATAAAGACATCAAAAAATTAAAAATAATAGAATTGAAAAATATGTCATGTAAATATGAACCATAAAAAAGTTGGAGTGAAAGTGAAAAGAAAGAGAGTGAAAGTCATTCAGTCATTTCTGACTCTTTGCGACCCCTTGGACTGAACCGTCCATGGAATTCTCCAGTTGAGAATACTGGAGTGGACAGCCTTTCCCTTCTCCAGTGGATGTTCCCAACTCAGGGATCGAACCCAGGTCTCCCACATTGTGGGTGGATTCTTTACCAGCTGAGCCACAAGTAGCTATATTGAACAGTAGATTTCAGACAAGGAATATTATCATAGATAGTCAGGGATATTGCAAAAAGATTAAAAGGGTGACCATCCAGGAAGACATAATAGTTATAAATGTGTATATATCTAGCCACAGAGCTTTAAAATAAATGAAGCAAAAACTGACAGAATTGAAGGGAGAAGTGGACAAATTTACAATAATAACTGGAGATTTCAATACTCTGAGTATATAATAGAGCAAACAGACAGAAAGGCAGTAAGAATGTAAAATCTGAATAACCACCCACCTTGACCTAATTGACATTTATAGAATATTCCACCCAATAACACTAGACCACAATTATTTTCAAGTGCACTTAAAAGATTCACCAATGTAGACCACATCTGAGGTCACAAAATAACCCCCCTTACCAAATTTAAAAAGAATAGAAATCATGAAAGTATGTTCTTGAATCATTCCAGAATTAAACTAGAAATCAATAGCAGAAAGATATCTGAAAAATTCTTATATATTTGGAACTTTAACACATTTCTGAATGACAAATGTATTAAAGAGGAAATCTCAATAGAAATTTGAAATAAAATAAAAATCCAACATATAAAAACTTCTGGGATAGAGCTAAATCGTACTTAGAGGAAAATTTATAGCATTGCAGGCTTATCTTAGAAAAGGACAAAAGTCTCAAATTGGTACTCTAAACTTCTATTTTAGGAAATTAGAGAAGAAAAACAAATAAACCAAAAGCAAGCAGAAGGAAGGAAATAATAAATCCAAGAGCAGAAATTGATAAAATTGAAAGCACATAAACCACAGAAAGGGCTTCTCAGGTAGCGCTGGTGTTATAGAACCTGACTGCCAGTGCAGGAGCTGTAAGAGACATGAGTTCTATTCTTGGGTTGGGAAAATTCTCCTGGACGAGGGCACAGCAACTCACTCCAATATTCTTGCCTGGAGAATCCCAAGGACAGAGGAGTCTGGTAGGCTGTGGTGTGTAGGGTCGCACAGAGTCAGACACGACTGAAGCGACTTAGCAGGCAAACCACAGAAGAAGAAAAAAAAATCCTAAAACACACAGCTGGTTCTTTGGGGGAAAACAACAACAACAAAGACAGTAAAATTGAATTGGTAAACTACTAGGCAGACTGACTAAGAAACAAAGGAAGACAAATTAGTTTTTCAGATTTTCTGTAAATGTAAAAGTATATCAAATGATAATATTTTAAATGATATAGGGCTATTCTCTCACCATAAAAGATGGCTGTATTATATACTTAGTAAATATTTGCTGAAATAAATTGAACTCAATATCCTAGTAGCATAGGGCAGAGATTAAGATCTAATAATTAATGGTTTACAGGCATGCTCACTCAGCTGTGTCCTACTCTACAACCCTATGGACTGTAGTCTGTCAGGCCCTTCTGTCCATGGGATTCTCCAGGCAAGAATACCAGAGTGTGTTGCCATTTCCTTCTCCAGGGGATCTTCCTGGTCCGGGGATCAAACCCATGTCTGCTGGATTAGCAGACGGATTCTTTACTGCTGAGCCTCTTGGGAAGGCCCCAATTAATGGTTTGCCAAATATGTTACCTCAAAGTTTAAGTACTATTGTGAATTAAGATTTCTACCTGCAATTCAGTTTGTGAAAGTCAATGTTTGGATTACTTACAACAATGTTTAAGTCACTTCATAAAAATGTTAGAATTGTACATTTGAATTTTAATTATGATCTTTTTATCAGAAAATCTAGCCATGAGTCTAACCTAGGGATTCCTAAAAATTTTTTGGAAGTGCACTTCAGTAAATGAGTTCTGGTGTATCATTTGAAGCTCAGTGCATTTAGTGAGTGTTGTCAAATTTTCTTTTGACCTGGGGTTGGATGGGTGTCTATCTTGGATGAATATCTAGAGAAAGTTCCTATTTTATTACCTAGAATTTACATAGCTCTGACCTAATAAATAGCACTCTTCATATTGCCTTTATACATTATAATTGCTTACATGGTTGTCATAGTCATGGCTATATTCATCATTAATTCACCCATCAAAGTGAAATTGTTGCTTGCAAAGAATTCTATTCCCAGTTCCTACCAGGTCCTTCTGTACAGAACAGGTGCAGGCAAATATAAAACCCAGGTCTTGTGCAGTGTTTTTTGTATTTGAGTTTTACTGAGAGGAGCTGTGTTATTTTAACCTTTTCTTACTGTGCTTAGCTTGAAGGATTCTTTGAAGCTGGTCTGAACGTGTTTTGTTCCTCACTGTGGGGTCTCTTTCTCCCACAGCTTCTGTTCTCCCATCCCTTTGGGGGTTGCTCTTGCATGCATTTTTCTCTTCCTCTATTCACTCCCATGCTTTATCATTTTACTTTTGACTTTGGCTTTGTTCCTTAAAACTTTTTGCTTTCATTTGACAAGCCCTCCAGGGGTAAGAACAAAATGATCCAGGAAAGTAGTGATTGAAAATAAATGTTAAATCCTCTGTATCGCTCTGCTATATTAATTTGTGTTGAAATTTTGGGTGATGAGGGGGAAAAACCCTGTATTTTGAAAAGAAACATCTCAAGCAGTATATAATACTATTTTGCCTTCAAAACATTTGTTTCTACAACCTTAAGTAGAAATTTCCATACAAAGTTTCTCCATTGGCAGTCTGTGAGTTAGTTTCACTTGTCTTTAGTTAGCTTTAATATACTCTCTAGCTAGACAAACAAAAGATCTTTGAGCCAATATAGTCCTGGATTGATGGAAATCCAAAGACTCATGTAGATTCAGCTTTAATGTGTTTTGCTCTGCTATCTGGAGTAATACCAGCTTTATGGGAAGAGGGTAAAGGGCTTGGGAGGCAGAAAGACAGAAGGAAAGAAGCCAGTCAGTAGGAAGATAAAAGAGTGAAGTGCCATTCTAACCCTCTATAGAATGTCCCACATCACCTGAAACCCTTTAATTGGATGTTTTTTGTATGTTTTATACCCCAGCCCACAATCAAAACATGCAAACACACATACATTCACAGACAGATATGAGATATATGAAACACAATTTCATAAAACAATATCTTACCTTATACCTGACAAATGCTAATGTTTTCTATTCTATGTCCCTTATAATTGTTGGTCACAGATGACAGGTTAATCTCATGACCCCTTGATATGTGGCAACCTGTGGTTTGCATAACACTGCTGAAGAGATTGCAACTCTTCATTTCTGAGGATAAATTCTCACATTTTCTTATTTTTCAATAAATGTCTTTATCATCTTTTTCTCATCTCAAGCACTGAGCAGTACTATTTGTCGAATGGAAAGTGACTTTTTCTGACCTAGTTAAGGCTTAGAGATGTAAATAAAGGGAAGACTGAAGCCCTGAAAACCCAGGGTTTAAATGTCAGGAAAGTAAATTCACAGACCAAACCTGTTGGAAACAAACAGGAGATTACGTGACAAAGAAAAGGAAGGGATAAAGAAAACCCGTTAATCACAACCAGAATCTGAGAGTTTAATGTAAGCAAAGACCACATTCTGTTCAGCAAAATGCATGAGTTTACAGATAAGTAAATATTCAGATTTCATCCAAAATTGGTACATTGTATAGAAGGAGATATTAGTAACCCTTCCCTCAGTGGTAGAATAAGATACTCTTAAGAATTTAATTGAATCCACCCATGGAACAACAGGGATAAATGCTATTAAAGGTTAATGTCATTCCTGAATAATAGCCCCACCCCCACCCCAACCAAAAAAGCAATGAGATTCTATTTTACATAATGGGGGACTGCTGACTCACTTGGGGGAGGCTTTANGAATATAACAAAACAGAATCTGACTCACAGATCTGTCTCTTATACACATCTAGATGTGTATAAGAGACAGGCCCCACCCCCACCCCAACCAAAAAAGCAATGAGATTCTATTTTACATAATGGGGGACTGCTGACTCACTTGGGGGAGGCTTTAGCTCATTACCTTCTGGAGAAAGAATTTTGTCATTTGTGGAAAAGCACCTATGTTGAGTCCTCCTCCACTATGGGGTGTATGTAGAATCACTGGTGAGCTTTTTATAAATACTGATCCAGATGAGCCATCAGGATGAGTACAATTCAAGTGAAAGGAAATAAATACTGGCAAACACCAAAAAGGAAATCTGAGCTAAGGACTCACAACTGACCATTGGATTTCGCCCTTCTTCCCACCCATTTCCACTTCAGCTGTTCTGATAGGCTTGGGATGCAAAGGGCATCAGACTTTCCATCTGAAGCCCTGGGAAGTCCATACCCTTTCTACTCAAGTGTGGTTTGCACACCAGCATATCAGCATCACCTGGGAGCTGGTTAGAGAGGGTGGAGCAAATGACAACAGCCCTGGATGTTGCTAAGGGAAGAATGGAAAGACCTCTTATGCTACAGGCGTGTTTTCAAATAGAAAGACTCAAGAAAGAGGATAACTCCTACACTGTTTGTGGCAATGTAAATTGGTGCAGCCATTGTGGAGAAAAGTGTGGAGGTGTCTCAAAAAACTAAAAATAGAATTGCCATATGATCCAGCAAACCCACTCGTAGGCATATATCTGAATAAAACTATAACTCAAAAAGATACATGCACCCCAATATTCATAGTAGTATTTACAATAGCCAGGACATGAAAACCTAAATGTCTGTCAACAGATAAATAGATAAAGAAGATGTGGTATATATATACAGTGGACTATTAGCCATAAAAAAGAATGAAAATAATACTATTTGCAGCAACATGGATACTAAACGGATATAACATGGATACAACATACTAAATAAAGTAAGCCAGATGAAGAAAGACAAATGCCATGTGATACCACTTTTATGTGGACTGTAAAATATGACTGACACAAATGAACTTATCTAAGATACAGAAACAGGCTCACAGATACAGAGAACAGACTTGTGGTTGCCTTGGGGAGGGATGGATTGGTAGTTTGGGATTAGTAGATGCAAACAATTATATATGGGATGGATAAACAATGAGGGCCTATTGTATCGCACAAGGAACTATATTCAATATCCTGTGTTAAACCATAATGGAAAAGAATATGAAACAAAAAATAAGAAAGAAAGAGGGTAAGACAGTTCCTTTTACTCATCCATGTATGACTGAGGGGAAGAGAAGTTGTCCAACTGTAAACACTTCCCACTGTAAACACAACTGATAATGAAATTTCTGGATCACATGAAATGAAAAGTCAGAGGATTACTGGCTTCCTGTAATACAATGTAGGCACCATAAGATCAGGAAATTTTGTCTATTTTATTTCTTGTTATAATAACATCTGCATCAATCTTCATTTCCCCTACTCTCATACACAGAAGCAAGCTGTATATATTGCTTTGGTTGGGATAGGCTGTATTGTAGTAACAAACAAAAAGGCTTCTTATTCATATGCAAGGTCAGTATAGTTCATCAGAGGAGTTTTGCTCATAGTGTTAGTGAGGCAATGGAGGTGCATCTCAACGTGTGCTTCTCAAGAACTATGGTAGAGATAAATCAGCTTTCAAAGGCTTCAACCCCAAGTGACCTAACACTTGCACTCAAATTTCTTTGGATGAAGCAAGTCACATGGTCACACCAAATCTTGGAGGGCAGGAGAGTGAAACAATACCATGCATCCAGAAGGAAGAGAAGGAGAAATATCTGATGAACCACACTAATGACTACTGGGAACTAAATAAAGCTGATGAATCAAGTTCTATGTAAATACAGATGTTGTTGTTGCTTGGTCATGTCTGACTCTTTGCGGCCCCATGGACAGCGCATGCCAGGCTTCCCTGTCTTTCACTGTCTTCCAGAGTTGGCTCAAACTCTTGACCATTGAGTCAGTGATGCCATCCAACCATCTCATTCTCTGTCATCTCCTTCTCCTCCTGCCTTCAATCTTTCCCAGAATCAGGGTCTTTTCCAGTGAGTCAACTCTTCCCATCAGGTGGCCAAAGTACTGGAGCTTCAGCTTCAGCATCAGTCCTTCCAATGAGTATTTAGGACTGATTTCCTTTAGGATGGACTGGTTTGATCTCCTTGCTGACCAAGGGACTCTCAAGAGTCTTCTCCAGCACCACAGATTGAAAGCATCAATTCTTTGGTGCTCAGCCTTCTTTATGGTGCAACTGTCACATCCGTACATGACTACTGGAAAACCATAACTTTGACTATGTGGAAATTTGTTGGCAAAGTGATGTCTCTGCTTTTTAATATGCTGTCCAGGTTTGTCATAGCTTTCCTTCCAAGGAGCAAGTGTCTTTTAATTTCATGGCTGCAGTCAACATCAGCAGTGATTTTGGAGCCCAAGAAAATAAAGTCTGGCACTGTTTCCATTTTCTTACCATTCTATTTGCCATGAAGTGATGGGACCAGATGACATGATCTTCATTTTTGAATGTTGAGGTTTAAGCCAGCTTTTTCACTCCCCTCTTTCACCTTCATCAAGAGGTTCCTTTAGTTCCTCTTTGCTTTCTGACATTAGTGTGGTGTCATCTGCACATCTGAAGTTATTGATATTTCTCCCAGCAGTCTTGATTCCAGCTTGAGCTACATCAAGCCTGGAGTTTTGCATGATGTGCTCTGCATATAAGTTAAATAAGCAGGGTGACAGTATACAACCTTGATGCATTCCTTTCCCTATTTGAACCAATCTGTTGTTCTGTGTTTGGTTCTAACTGTTGCTTCCTGACCTGTATACACGTTTCTCAGGAGGCAGGTAAGGTAATATGGCAGTCCCATCTCTTGAAGAATTTTACACAGTTTGTTGTAATCCACACAGTCAAATGCTTTGTGTAGTCAATGAAGCAGAAGTAGACGCTTTTCTGGAATTTCCTTGCTTTTTCTATGATCCAGTGGATGGTGGCAATTTGGTCTCTGATTCCTCTGCCTTTTCTAAAACCAGCTTGTACACCTGGAAATTCTTGGTTCATGTACTGCTGAAATCTGCTTGAAGGATTTTGAGCACTACCTTGCTAGCTTGTTGCATAGTGCAATTGTATGGTAATTTGAACATTCTTTGGCTTTGCCCTTCTTTGGGATTGGAATGAAAGCTGATGTTTTTGGTCCTGTGGCCACTGCTGAGTTTTCCAAGTTTGCTGGCATACTGAATGCAGCACCTTAACAACATAATCTTTTAGGATTTGAAATAGCTCAGCTGGAATTCAATCACCTCCGCTAGCTTTGTTCATAGTAATGCTTCCTAAGGCCCACTTGACTTCCCACTCCAAGATGTCTGGCTCTAGGTGAGTGATCACACTATCATGGTTATCTGGGTCATTAAGACCTTTTTATATAGTTCTTCTGTGTATTCTTGCCACCTCTTGTTATTCTCTTCTGCTTCTGTTAAGTCCATACCCCTTCTGCCCATTATTGTGCCCATCTTTGCATGAAAGGTCCCCTCAGTATCTCTAACTTTTTTGAAGAGATCTCTAGTCTTTCCCATTCTATTGTTTTCCTCTATTTCTTATTGTAAGGGATTTGATTTAGGTTGTACCTGAATGGCCTAGTGGATTTCCCTACTTTCTTCAGTTTAAGTCTGAATTTTGCAATAAGGAGTTCTTGATCTGAGCCACAGTCAACTTCTGGTCTTGTTTTTGCTGACTGTATAGAGCTTCTCCATCTTTGGCTGCAAAGAATATAATCAGTCTGATTTCAGTATTGACCATCTGGTGATGTCCATGTATAGAGTGGTCTCTTGTATTGTTGGAAGAGGGTGTTTGCTATGACCAGTGCATTCTCTTGGCAGAACTCTGTTAATCTTTGCCCTGCTTCATTTTGTTCTCCAAGGCCAAACTTGCCTGTTAGTCCAGGTATCTTTTGACTTCCTACTTTTGCATTCCAGTCTCCTATGATGAAAAAAACATCTTTTTTTGGTGTTAGTTCTAGATGGTCTTATACGTCTTCATAGAATCATTCAACTTCAACTTCTTTGGCATTAGTGGTTGGGGCATAGACTTGAATTGCTGTGATATTGAATGGTTCGCCTTGGAAACTAACCAAGATTGTTCTGCTTTTTTTGAGACTGCATCTAAGTACTGCATTTTGGACTCTTTTGTTGACTATGAGGGCTATTCCATTTCTTCTAAGGGATTCTTGCCCACAGTAGTAGATATAATGGTCATCTGAATTAAATTTGCCCATTCCCATCCATTTTAGTTCACTGATTACTAAAATGTTGATATTCACTCTTACCAACTCCTATTTGACCACTTCCAGTTTACCTTGATTCATGCACCTAACATTTCTGAAAATAAATGATACAACTCTAACACACTTCCAAATGCTGACCTGTTCAAATAAATTGGAATTGTTTTTTTTTCTTTTTTACATAGACTCATATCAATGCAGGAAAATATTCTTAATGCAAAAAGTATTCTCCACTTTTATGAATCTTATGTTTCTCTGCTCTTTTTCTCATTTTATTCCCGCCCCCCCCCCGAATGGGATGTTTCCCTTTTCATTTTTCTTTAGGCGTTTGATAGATTCTTGTGACACCAGTATAGAAATGTGGGCTGGAGCCTATAATGTTAATAGATTTATAGCTGATGAATGATTTGAAATTGTTTGGATGAAGATCTTCAGTAGTCTGCCAAAGTTTTCTCTCTTCTTTGACAATTTTTATCATAGATTTGAATTAAGACACGAAAAGCATAATATACCACATTTTCAGATGACATGACATTGGGTGTGGGAGAGTTAGGTCATGTTATCTATAGAAAATAAAAATCCAGAAAGATGTTGTAACAAATGTATGGAAAAGCCGCAGGATAAATTTCACAATAGGCAAATGAAATCCTTACTTCCAAGTTAAAAAAAAAAATTGTTTGAATACTTTATACAATTACACAAATACTACATATCACTTTGTTCCAATACAGAGATATAATAATTTTTAACAATATATGGAATTACATAAGATCATCTAAATTAGAAGTAAATGAGACAGAATAAAGAAAATGAAAGTTGGGGCAAAGAAGGAACCAAGAAAGGAGGTTAAAAGTCCCTCTAGTGATGATGTATGAGGTATGGGAAAGTGTATAAGAACAAGATTGATAGATACAATGTTCAAGATGACTGGACAAAACAGCATTCAACATGGCTCAGGATGGAGTCAAGGCAGGGCTGACAAGAAGAGGTCAGCTAATATTTAAATTCTAATTGATTGGTAAGTGGATTCTTACAGCAGCATGAGAGGAGGTCTTCTGAGACTGGGTTTAGCAGGAACGGAGGTGGTCATACAGCAGGCATTAGTGGAAATGGGGTGGAGCAGCATTTGTGTTGGATCTTTGGCAATCCTAGGTGAAATCTCTCCATTTTATGCTAGCAAATGTATACACTTAGGGAGGGAGATGTCAAAACAAAATGGTCAGGGGTGAGGAAATTAGATAAGGTTAAATGGAAGGTCCAGTGGTGGGCTCATTCAACACCAATGGCAACTCTCTCTTAGTGCAAGGAAACTACTTGGACCACGTTTTATAGGGTCTGACACCTCCTTCATAGGTAGGGAGGGATTTTGGTGGATGCTAGAATGTATTTGAAACATTTGACTTGGGAAAGTCAGACCTTGATATGCATGCCTTTTACTTTGGAATTCCCCATGCCATCAGAGAATCTTTATTTTTATTATGTTGCCTTCTGCTCCCATTTTCCATCCTGGAGTCCTTAGTCTCCCATCTATTTTATCATGGGTGTTGTTTAAGACAGAGTGGAGGATGATCTCTTCTGAAAGTTGCAAGTCATATCTCTCCACTTTCCACCTACAACTGTCACCCTAGGAGTATAAAAGAGGAGAAGTTTCTTGCACTGTGAATTCTGAGTTTAACTTACACAATTTCTGGGTGGTGCTTTCCTTCCCCAAAGGGTGGAACTTGAAGAGAGATTAACATGGAACAGATCACATAGGATGAAGGTTTACCAATTCAGTTCAGTTCAGTTCAGTTCATTTCAGTCGCACAGTCGTGTCTGACTCTTTGTGACCCCATGAATCGCAGCACGCCAGACCTCCCTGTCCATCACCAACTCCCAGAGTTTACTCAAACTCATGTCCATCGAGTTGGTGATGACATCCATCCTCTGTCATCCCCTTCTCCTCCTGCCCCCAATCCCTCCCAGCATCAGAATCTTTTCCAGTGAGTCAACTCTTCACATGAGGTGGCCAAAGTGCTGGAGTTTCAGCTTTAGCATCAGTCCTTCCAGTGAGCACCCAGTACTGATCTCCTTCAGAATGGACTGGTTGGATTTCCTTGCAGTCCAAGGGACTCTCAAGAATCTTCTCCAATACCACAGTTCAAAAGCATCAATTCTCCAGTGCTCAGCTTTCTTCACAGTCCAACTCTCACATCCATACATGACCACTGGAAAAACCACAGCCTTGAATAGATGGATCTTTGTTGGCAAAGTAATGTCTCTGCTTTTCAACATGCTATCTAGGTTGGTCATAACTTTTTTTTCCAAAGAGTAAACGTCTTTTAATTTCCTTACATAGGTTAACAGAATCAGGAACGCTGCGATATTTGGGATGAAAGCTTTATATTTTCTATTTCTGTATTGTTCTTTACTAAGGTATCCTATCAGTATAAAAGCAAAATGTGTGTTTGGTCAGGCAAAGAATAGAGGAATTAAACTCTAGAAGAATATCATCTAATTATTACCACACTGTCCTGATCTTAAGCTTTGAAGTAAATGGCTTCTCTTTTGGTCATTTACTAATTTCCTCTTTGAAAGTTTTTTATTCCTATATATCATCATTTTGCATACATCTCGCTAGATCTCTCTAGTTGATTGCTATTATAAATTTTACCTTATTTTCTTACATGGTTCAAGCCAGTTTTTTTTTTTTTTTAGTTAAAACACATGAATAAGTAATAAATAATTACATTATTGATCTCTTCTAGACATCTTTGCTGGATGTGAACTACCATTTCCTAAACTTATCATATTTGTGGAGTAAAAAATTTGCTGTAGCTTTACTGGTCTTGTATTAAAATTATTTTTTATGACATTCCCTGTCTTCTTTTCTTAAATGCCTTTCCTATAATTTAATGAAAAAGGACAAAAGTAGAACAGAGGAAAGACACTGAAAAATGGCAATGGAGAGGATAAGAAAGATGCTCTTTAAATATAGTAACGATGAAAGGTTAACTTTTTCAAGTGCAACCATATTTATAAAAGTTAGTTTTTTTGCTACTTTTAAAAACGTAGGATATAATATGTCTTTGAAATGATTTTTAAGGATATTAATTAATTTTGTGCTCTTATCATTAAGTTATTTTAAAGGTTTATCAGACTGTTAAATCTGATGAGCAAACTAGCTTGTGAGCTCATATGTTTTCTGGTTTCTTCCAAATGTGATTAGAATTCAGTAACAGTTTGGAAGCCCTACAGAATAATTTGATGATATTGTTTACCATTTCAGCTATTTACCATTATATGGCCTTTCTTAGAAACTGATTTTGCTTATGCAGCTAATGTCATTAGGAGCCTTAGTGCTTGGTTATCATATTTTTTAAGTCCAGAGTACTCGAAGTCGATGAGTAAGAGTGCTCCAACTGTCTTCATGTTAGTAGTTTTAGCCTGTGGATCAAAGTTTACATGAATTAGGGTCTGCTGATAAACTAGACATTTTCATTTTATATTGTGAAATACATTTAAAAATATAATATATTGTGAGTACATTTTATGTACTCCTTACAAAGTCACATTGTCATCCCTCCTTTGAGATGAAGACTCTGAGACACAGAGAGGTTAAGATATCTACCCAAGTTCACAGGGATAGTAAATGACAGAGCAGAAGCTGACCTTCAGTTCAGTTCAGTTCAGTCACTCAGTCGTGTCTGACTCTTTGCGACCCCATGAATCGTAGCAGACCTTAGATGAGTCTAAATGAGGACTGCCATCTTTCTGGGGGATTTATTGCCTCTGCCTGAATAAGAAGAGTTTCTTTCTGTAAAGAAGCAGTATATAATGCAGAGATGGGCTTGGGCAGCTGGTGAACCTGGAAACAAGGCTTGAGAGCAGGTCTAGAATCCTTCCCTTCTCTCTTCCTCCTCCCTTGCATGGCCACCTTTCTCCAGTCTATCACTTTCCTTTACCTACGCTCCAGTCTCTGAGGAGGGTTAGCATGATAGTGAAGAGCCAAGGTAGATTCTGTAGGCAACAAGTACCCGTGAGAAAATCTATACATCCAAGACAAAGAACACCAGTTAGATTTTGAAGGTACTGAGCCTTGGCAGAAAACCATCAGTTTGCACAACATGCTTTAGGGAAACATGTTTCCAGGCAAAATAAAAACAAAAGCAAAATTTAAGCTGTCTGTAAACCTGGGCATCTATAGACATCTATGTGGGGGATAGATGCAGAAAAGACACCCGGACTGTTGAAGAAAGTAGTAAAGACCAGACACAACAATAAAATCAGGCCAGATGAAACTGGGGCTCTGTGCACAACTGCTCTATCTCTAAAAGCCAGGATAGTGTGCTGCCAAAAGGGCCAGGATGGTGAGTGGCAGAGGAATGAGATTTTCTCATTCAAATCAGAACTTTCCCACTTATATCATGTCAAGTGAAGACAACTCTGTCTCAACTTTTCCATCTGTAAAGTGGGAGGAACAATGACACCTACTTTGCAGACCTATATTATTGGAGTTTAGTATATACTTGGAATGAGACCTGCTACATAGAAAGCGCCATGCGTGGATTGACTCTTGAACCTGCTACTGAATTGCCTTTTCATGTAATCAGTCAATAAAGCCCTGAAAATACAAGACCTTCTTATAATCCTACATGTGACAAAAATTAGGAAGGGTCACTGGTACCATAAAAATGCATTTCTAAACCCCATAGCAATGATATTACTTCTCACTCACTACTTTGATGGATTCTTCAGTGGGCAAGATAAAATGGAAATTGGCATTGTATACTTGCCTGCAGCAACCACTGTCATATGTGGACCATCATCTGTGACTTACCAAAATATGGTTGAACTGATTCACTCCTAATCTTCTGACAGTTCTTTCAATATTAGTTCTTTAAAGTGCAGTCAGTGAAGACAAATACAAGTCAGCATATTTCTCTCTCCTCTCTCACTGTCTCTCCCTCCCAGCTATAAATCGTTATCTATTCACTGGATAAACAGCATCTAAATTCCCTGGTGCCCAACAGCCCACTGATTTCACTCAAAGGTTGTCTCATCCAGCTCTGAATCTGGAGTCTGGTGTCTGAATGGCCAGCAGGATTTATTTTCCCCGGTGGTTAGACACGATCTATTTTACCCAAGCACACCACTTTCAACAGAGGAATAAATACATGAGGTGAAATTATTTGCTTAAAATGAGTGAACCCCATCAATGAACTGCATTATATTTTGTTATCAGAGAACTAGAAGCCTGCTAGCCCTGCCCATCAGCATATGTCCTCTTTGACCTTTCTGACTTCAGTTCACAGTGGATTGTACTTTTCAGTAGTAGCAGCCTAGATACTCAAATCAATGTCATAGCTTCATAGCCAGAGGCTCTGACACCCCTAGGCACCAGACTCATGGGGATAAGGAGACCCCATTACAGGCACTGTTTCAACCAACATGAGCTTCCCACTTGCTTTCTGTTGCTTCATTTAGAGTTGGCAGGCAGTGTGGCTTCAGGAAAGCATAAAGAAAGCTGGGATTATATCTCGGCTCTGCCAATTTCAGGTGGTGACAATGTCAGCAGAAGTTTTGACATATCGGAGCTTCAGTTTCTGAATCTATAAAATGAAGATAAACACTATTTTATTCAGCATTTTTTGAAGATTAATAGAAGTGCTGGAAGTTTTGTCTAGCATAATGCCTGCCACCTAACAGGTGCTGGTCAAATGTTTCCTATCTTGTTTTTCTCCTTCTTGTCCTCCTTTCTCCACCCCACCCCTCTCCTTCTCC
>SJYV01016613.1:179729-234511 GCA_006410875.1 Neotragus pygmaeus | reverse complement strand
CCTTCTCCCCCCCCCCCCAATCTTTCCATCCTCTTTCTTCCTCACATATAATTTTCAGTTTGCCTGGGGCTCCTTTTGTGATTCTAAGTGATCACTTCTGGGGTAATTGTCACTTTGGGAGCCTGAGATGTGGCCCCTAGAGCCTGAACATCAATCTAAGTCTTGCCCATCAGCCTTCAGCCTCCCTTCCCACCCATGGGACGCTCCCCTGCAGATATCAAGTCTTTAAGTCTGATTTTCTCCAAAACTTAATAATCAGTTTACTTCACTCCTAAGATGACTCTTGTTATCTCTTGGACAAAAATTTAGTAGATGTTTAAAAATTGCTTGATAAATTGGACCTTACGATAGCCAAACTACAGGCGCTCATGGAGATACAGATTCTGGGCACTAAGTGTTTTGTAGTCCTGATGATCAAAGGTGTCCACAAGCCTGGCTTCTGGAAAAACAGCTGGGTGTCAGGTTAAGAACTTGGGTTCTAGAATCACATTGGCTCATCTCTGTGTCCTCCAACAAATCTCTTAATTTCTCTGAATTTTCCCATCTGTTAATAGGTGATAGTAAGGTGGTTTTGGAGCAAACAAGAAATGACTGCTAACGTACTTAGCACAGAGTCAGTTGGCTAATGGGAGAAACAAACAATGGCTAGTACCAAGATAATCTGAAACAGATCTGTTACAGCCCCAACCCTAACCCTAACCTAATTCATAACTGTAAACCCTTGTAACTGTAATAGTTAGAGTTTTTAGACAGGTGATTAAGTTGAAATAAGGTAATTAGGGTGAGAGTTAATCCAATATGAATTATGTCCTTAGAAGATAAGATTAGGGCATAGATACAAACAAAGGAAAGGAAGAAGGAAATGGCAACCCACCCCAGTACCCTTGCCTGGAAAATTCCATTGATGGAGGAGCCTGGTGGGCTATAGGCCATGGGGTCACAAAGAGTTAGACATGACTGAGCAACTTCACTTTCACATACAAAGGAAAGACCATATGCAGGCATAGGGAGAAGCCAGCCATCTGCAAGCCAAAGAGAGGGGGTCTCTGAAGAAACCAACCCTACCAACACCTGAATCTTGGATTTCCAGCCTCCAGAAATGTATGAAAATAAACTACTGTTGTTTAAGCTCTCCAGTTTGTGGTATGTCATTATGGCAATCCTAGCACCATCACTCGAAATACCAGGCTGGATGAATCACAAGCAGGAATCAGGATTGCTGGGATAAATATCAGCAACCTCAGATATGCAGATGATATCATTCTAATGGCAGGAAGTGAAGAGGAACTAAAGAGCCCACTGATGAGGTTGAAAGAAAAAAGTGGAAAAGCTGGCTTGAAACTCAACATTCAAAAAACTAAGATCATGGCATCTGGTCCCATTACTTTATGACGAATAGAAGGGGAAAAAGTGGAGGCCATGACAGATTTTATTTTCTTGGGCTATGGATGGTGGATGGTCTAAAATCACTTTGGATGGTGACTGCAGCCATGAAATTGAAAGACCCTTACTCCATAGAAGGAAAGCTATGATAAACCTAAATAATGTATTGAAAAGCAGAGACATCACTTTGCTGACAAAGTTCTGTATAGTCCAAGCTATGGTTTTTCCAGTGCATGTGTGTCCAGTTGTTCACTTGCATCCAATTCTTTGCAGTGCTATGGACTGTAGCCTGCCAAGCTTCTCTCCATAGGATTTTCCCAGCAAGAACACTGGAATAGATTCCCATTTCCTCCTATAGGAGATCTTCCCAACCCAGAGATCAAACCCACGTCTCCTGCATCTCCTGAATTGGCAAGCAGATTCTTTACCACTGAGCCATCTGGGAAGTCCATGATTTTTCTAGTAGTCATGTATGGATGTGTGAATTGGATCATAAAGAAGGCTGAGTGCCAAAGAATTGATGCTTTAAAAATGTGATGCTGGAAAGGACTCTTGAGAGACCCTTGTACTGCAAGGAGATCAAAGCAGTCCATCCTAAAGGAAATCCACTCTGAATATTCTTGGAAAGAATTGTTGCTGAAGCTGAAGTCCCAACACTTTGGCCACCTGATGTGTAGAGGCAACTCATTGGAAAAGACCCCGACCCTGGGAATGACTGAAGGCAATAGGAGAAGGGGTAACAGAAGATGAGATGGTTAGATAGCATCACTGACTCAATGGACATTAATTTGTACAAACTCCAGTAGATAGTGGAGGACAGAGGAGACTGGTGAACTGCAGTCCCTCGGGTTGAAAAGAGCCAGACATGATTTAGTGACTGAACAACAGCAACAAAAAGCCCCACCGTACACCAGGGCTGTTTTCTCCTAGTCCTATGATCCTGAAGAGGACTCTGCACTCAGCCTGGGCTCAATCAATAATGACATGTTTGAATTTAACAAACTGAATGTTTTTCTCTTTCCTCTTGGAGTTTTACTCCTTGGTGACTAACATCTCCCAGTCATAGGCTGGCCATGTTTCAGACTAAGCTCCTGCTTTGCATGTGGAAGCCCCTTTTGAACATCTTTTCAACACCAGTATCTTAATCCATTTACTGTTTGCCTTGGTTTGCCCCTTTATTTCCTTATGAACCAAGAAAACTGAGCTTTGATTATTTTCTCAACAATTTGGCCATCTACCTGTGTGAGTTTTCTGGTTTGCCAGAAATAGGGACCTAGTTGCTCCATCTGTGTTCTTGGATTCTGACCCACTGCCACATCTGACCTAGGTTTTCCATGTGGGCCCTGAGTACTTTCTAAGTTTCAGTGGCTCCAGCACCTATATAATTGAGGAATGGGAAAAGCACGTGCATTCTAACATTAATTTGAGTGGTAAGTGTAGTTAGTATAGCAGTGTCACGCTACCCATGGACACATGAAGAAATTGAGGCCCAGTCAGGATCAGTACCTACATTGTCAGTATCACACTTAAGTTTGCTTCTCAATAGCACCAAGACCTTCCTGTTCCTGCACAGAACCTTTCACTTTGCCTTCCTGCTTCTGACCCTTGACTTTGCTATAACCTCCACAGTCTACCTGGCTCAGCTGATAAAGAATCTGCCTGCAATGTGGGAGACCTGGGTTCAATCCCTGTGTTGGGAAGATCCCCTGGAGAAGGGAACGGCTACCTACTCCAGTATTCTGGCCTGGAGAATTCCATGGACTATACAGTCCGTGGGGTCGCAAAGAGTCAGACACGACAGCGACTTTCACACACACAGCACAATCTACCAGATCGTTCTAATAATTAATTGTTTGACATTCCCAAAACATAGTTTCTAGTTTTGTGTCCATGTCCCAATATATGCCTCTATGTGGTTCCATAAAGATCAGCTACAGTCCAATGCAAGGGTCCCCAACCTCTGGGATCTAATGCCTGGTGATCTAAGGTGGAGCTGATGTAATAATAATGAAATAAAGTGCACAGTACATGTAATGCACTTGAATCAACTGGAAACCACTCCCCCCACTCTCCAACCCCAGTACATGGAAAAATTTCTTTCCACCACACCGGTTCCTAGTGCCAAAAATATTGGAAAACTACTTTTAAGGAATCTCTGACCCTGAAGCTATACCTCTGAGTATGGATAAAGAAGATCAGCATTTGCTGACGAGATCTGGAAGTGACTTAAAACAATTGTTTTGCTACTCCTTGGACACTGAGCTTCTCAAACTTGCCTCTAGGAGTAAGATTACCAGGATACATAAAAAGTTCTATAAATGGCAGAGAGGAATTTATGTCATGAGATCTAAAAATTCCTAGGTGTCCTTGTACTATGATGACTATGCCATATGTCTTGTGTGAGATCGGATTTCCTTAGAGATGCAACATGGTCATTGCATGAAAGTGATTCATAAGAGGAAGGCAAGGAGTCAGAATTTGAGCACTTGAAATAAATCTGGAGGAACAAAAGCAGGCTAGATCTAGGAAAATATCTAGGAGCCAGTAGGCAAGTCAGAATGGGGAACCATTTGGGCAGTCTGATATAGGAACAGGCATAGGAAAAGGAAGTATGTGACTTAGACACATTATTTTGTGAACTTTCTGTGAAGTCATTAATTGTTTCTTGCCTCAGTAAATCCTCTTTAAAAAAAATAATAGGTTGGACAAGTTGCTCTCTAAATTCTATTCTATTTCCCTAACACTAATTTGTTTTATTTGTTAAGTACCACTGTCAGAGCACATTAGCAGTACAGCTAACAGATATAAGATACCAGCACTGTTAAGTATTTGACATCTGAGACCAACTTCTTTTCTAGAAGAAAAATTATTTTTTGTATGGTTTTTACTAAGGCTAGAGCAGGTCAAAATCCAGGTGTAAGGGTTGGTCTTGGAGAACACTTCTGAGAGCAGAAGGTGACCCATGGGTACTCATTTCACACCTCTAGTAACTTGTGAGCTATTTGGCCCCATGGCAGTGGTTCAGCAGTGCTTTGGAGGCTTTGGCACTGAATTTGACTTTGTCAAACTATGAATCAACGCTCAGGAGGATTTAAAAACAGATGACAGCTACACGTGGAGTTTTCTGTCCACAGAATGACAGTAGGGGAGAGGGGTTTGACTACACTGGAAGCAAAATCTTTCTGAACCAATAAGATGAAGTGTTACAAACAGTGAACCATTAGTTCAGGGTGAACCAGTTAGAACAGCCCCCCCTCCCCCCACCCAAATCACTCTTACTGCCCTTGTGTTTACTGCAGAGATTCTTCTTCCTAGGTCACCTTCCTTAATCTTTGCACACCCTCAATATGATATCTCCAGCACTTTTCAGCTTTGACTATGTGTTAATCAGATTTATGCTATCTTTCTCAGGACCAGCTACATAATTTCCTGAGCCTAATGCAAGATGAAAATACAGGGCTCCTAGATAGCTTAGTCAGTAAAGAATCTGCAGATCGCCTGCAATGCAGGAGACCCGGGTTTGATCCCAGGCTTGGGAAGATATCCTGGAGAAGGAAATGGCAACCCACTTTGTATTTTTGCCTGGGAAATCCCATGGACAGAGGAGCCTTGCAAGCAACAGTCCATGGGATCACAAGTGTTAGAAGTGACTTAGAGACTAAACCACCACCACCAGTTCAAAAGTGAAGAACTTAAAGATGGTGCTTGCACAGAATTAGTCCAAGTACAGATCTCTTCTGAGCATGAGGTTCTGTGTGGCTGTACAGGCTGGATGTCTGTGGAGCTAACACTCATCCTGTCTCCCAGTCTTCTGTTCCTGGAAAGGAGCCTGTTCAAGTAGGGTGCTCATTTTCATCTCTGAGCTGTTGGACAAATCCACTCAAGCGAGCTTGTGTATACCATTCTCTGTCTTGTACTGTCTTGTTAGGAACCACAGACAATTTTGCTGAAGCAAGGAAAAGGCATCAGAACAAATTTGACAATGTTTTCTGGTTCACATTTTCCATTGAGAGGCATCCTTAGGTTGCCAAGATGTTCCTATATATGCTGCCTCTAAACCGGGTTCTTAATGATGGGTGAAAATCAGGATTACTTGGGATGCTTCTTTAAAACATACTCCTCAGATATTCTAAATCTGCCAACATAGTTTACATAGGGTATTGAAAGTCTTTGAGCAAAATATTGGTAAAGAACTACTTGAAAATGATTCCGTTTGTTTGTTCTTTTTGAGGAACTTATGTTTATATATCTGTATATTCCACCTACCTCCTTGATGTTAGAATCTGTTGAAACTGACCTTTTTTTTTTTTTCTTCAGAGTGCTTTAACCTTTTCTTCAGTGAATAGATTCTGGGTGGTGATGATTATCCACTTTGACACAGAGTGAATTTATTTGTGACCTGCATTCATGGAGGTCACAAACTAGTTATTGCAACCAACCAAGAAAAAATAAGAGAAATGAAGAAATGCCACAAGTATTGGCAATATTTACTGCAGCATATGGCTAATGTGTAAAGAGGTAACAGAACGACGTATCTCGGGGGATCATTCAAAAGGAAAATTACTTAAATTAACTTCTCAGGCAAACCAAATTATGCACCATGCCCCCTCCTGTAATGCTATACAAAGTCAATGTTTGTGGAGAGTAGAACTGGGGACTATCAATCAAGTCTTTCATAAGAATGGTTGGGTCTACAGGGATTTATTTTTTTGCTTTGCATTTTTGGCTTTTAGATGAATGAAGACTTTTTCTCAGCAAATTATTAATTACTCCTACTTGCCTGTCGAATTGAGTTCACTGTAGTTATGTAGGAGTCAATGGTATTCAAACTGCAGCTTTTGATGAAGTAATCGGCTGCTTCTGGGGCCTCTTTCAGCTGCCCTGGGCGTGCTTCACATGTAAACGACTGCCAAATGGATTCTTTCGACATTCCAGCCAATTAAAATACATTTAAAGTGCAGCTGGTGGAGAGGGAAGCCGGGTGATTGTGTGGAGAACTTCAGGGCAGAGAGACAGAAAACAAACTTTGTGGAACCCAGTTCGGGCAGCCCCGCCAGGGGTTGGGGGGCAATGGAGAAAGTCCCCCCAAAAGGGTATTTTTAGTTGTTGTCATCATCAAAGATGACACTTTGAGCACTACCTTAAAAGACAAAAAGAGGGAAGCATGTTTGTTAGGGTGTCAGTTTTCTCCCCTTGCCTCTTGAAACTCTGTGTTGGCTGGTTGCCCAATGCGGTGCTGCATACAAATATTGACAGAACACAGCAGTGTTTGTTAAACCCGGTCTGGGGAAGCCAGTGATTAAAACTCTTGAAGGAGGATCCGAAAACCCCAGTAACTCTCCTCAATAGCCTTAGAACACTGACCAAATGCAAGAGAAAGCACTGAGTGGGCTAAAGTGAACATATTCACCGTCCCTGCTATGCCTTTTCGGTAAGGTCAGAATTTTCTTTTCTCTCTCTTTTTTCTTTAATGTTTCTGTTGGTGTGGAGGCAAGAGCTTCCAACATGCTAAGTAAGTGCTCTGCTTCAGACCTCCGAATTGCAGAGCATAGGGTTTGCCTGTGATTTTTCTGGAGGGCTTGAGGGGATTGCAACCTGTAAATAGACACAGGGCATCACCCAGCACACATGTGGAGTCCGCCAGTGTTTTTCCAGAATTTAGGATACATTTTCTGTTGATCTATCCCAGTATTCGCTGCCTGTGTCCAAGTGTCCTGAGGTTGATTACAAACAGATTCCTCCTTTGAACCAATAGGTATGCTGTACGTGCTTGTTTCATTTTTATTTTCATCATCAATGTCTTGTACATTCTGCCACCAGCCCCTTGCCTATGCATGCAGAAAGTGTAGTTTTCCTCCTTGGTTAATATTCAATCTGATACAAGTGTTCTGTTTTACTCAAGCAAATCCCAAATGTTTGGAAATGCCTTGCTTTATCTCAACTTTCCTTGGAGAAGCTGCTAACTTGGGAATTTGTTCTGAATCACTCTTATACTGGAAGAGGGCAGCTGTGGTTGCACTATCGCTATGGTTCTGCAAGCTCAGTAAATACCCGGCTCTGGGGGTTGGACTCCCAGGCCCACCTTAAATTCCTGAGAATTTAGGAAGACTAGGGCTGAGCAGGGGTATTGATTGCTATCCATCAATTGACCAATGAAAGACACACAAAGTTCCTGATTGTTTCCGATCCTTGCTTGTCACGGTTCACCTTTTTTGGCTTTGGTTTTGTTCATTGCACAAAGAATCTTGCACATTTGATGTTGAAGGATCACGTTGCAGTGTCCTGAACTCAGTTCAGTGCTCTTTATTAATCTTTAATGTGCCAGTAGCTCTGAGGCTATGCCAAGCTGAGACTTTCCAAAACTCTTCAAGCTACCTGCTGCCAAAATAAATGGTGGTAGGCTCAGAAGGAATATTTTAAGGAAACTTGCAAGAGCGAAGTTTTAGCTATTAAATTTGTTATGGGTCAATGAAAGAAATCTTAAATAAAAGAGATTTCAGAAAGGGCTGCTTCAGTTCTGCCCTTCATGTGAGAGACCTGCTGTTGAAGTGCATGTTCTCACACACACAGTGGTCTATGTTCTGTGTGTGGAGAATATAAGGTGACCTACTGTATGGGTGTTGGGTTGGGTTTATGAAGTGTGTGCTGTGTGAATGGAGGCATGCAAATGCAGAAGGCCTTTCTGCTCATGACAGTGTTGGAGTCCAGGGGTAAACATGGTTACACACATGTGGTGGCTGCTTGTCCCATACAACCATTTCAGACACAACAAATGAGCCAGTGATGGACAGTGCTCATCAGAGTACCTGTGGACAGAAGTGTAACTATGTACAAAAGAAAAATGGCATGGTATACCTCAAAATATTGGGCCCTGGAGGTGAATACAGAACTCAGATGAAATGGAAACTTACTGTGAGGCCTTGGAGAATGGAAAGCTGTGGCCTCTTGGGTCTGTCAGTTGCTCACAAGGATAATGCAAGGTTATCGGTGTCACCATCATTTCTTGGGGATGCAGGTAAAAGTCAAATGGACCCTGCCTATAGACACCAGTTCTGTAAGCAGAGGCTCCATCTGTCACGGTTGTTATGAGAAGAACACTGAATTGAAGTGAGAGGAGCTTCAAAGTCCTTTCTGATTTAGAGTCAGTGATGTAAAGACTTTACACACACACATCTAGACAGTGATGAGAAAGTGGCAAAGGGTGAGGGAATCCTTCATTAAATGGGTTTTGTTGATTTTAGAGTCAAGCCCAGTCTTCTTCCTGTGGCCTAGAATAGGGTTGACAAACTAGGCATCACAGACTAAATCTGATCACCATGACTTTGTTTTATAGATAAATTTTTATTAGAACCAACCAAACCCCTTTGCTGATATATGGTCCACAACTGTTTTTGTGCTATCACACCAGTATTCTTGCCTGGAAAATCCCATGGGCAAAGGAGCCTGGTAGGCTGCAGTCCATGGGGTCGNTGTGGTAGTTCTAGGGAAGGATGTCTGAGTCAAGCAGTGCTTTTTCACAACTGAAAGCTAAATGCTTTATAAGTGGCTGCTACATAGTAAATATGCAAAGGTGTACACTATAATTATTATTTTATGAAAATTATGATAATATGATTATTGCTTCTATTATTAAAATTTGGCTCAACAGTTAAATAAAGCTGACATTTAGCATATGACCAGAAAAACATGGCAGGAAATGAAAGTATGTATGTCTTTCCAATGAAGAAAAGTAATGCTAGATTTGAAAAATGATAGCAAAAAAATGCATCTGGGATAAAGAAGAAATGGTACATGTTAGATTTCATGAAATAGAATTCTGAGAGATGAGACAGCAGCTGCTCAAAAGAAAGTTGAAGGTAGAAGTAGTATTATGGATGCCAGACTTTGAATATGCCACACCAACCTGCTTTTCCAGTTGGTCGGTTATGAAAAAAAATAGAATAGATAAGAAATATAAAGAAAAATGGATATAGGAGGAAACACGGAATCTGAAGTGCAAGATAAAGTTAAAGGGGACTGAATGTTGATACCTGTAATTTGAAGTAGTTCTGGAAATAAACTCGTCAGAAGAGAAAGATGTATAGTAGAAAAGATAGCAAAAAAAGGAGATATTAAAATACTGAGTTTCATTTATTAAAATCAATTCATAATGATCTAAAAATAAATGAAATATTCTGTATAGTATAAACTTTTCTCTATTAATAGATTTTAACAATTGACAACACATTTCTGTGACTATGTATTACTGGTAATTATTATAATGTATCCAAAAGGTGGGAATTATTATCTCCACTTTATAGATGACGAGTTGGGGTTCATTGATGCCATTAGCTCAACACATATGATTAGTAGATGATTACAGACAGGATTTATACCTTCATCTTTCTTGACCATCCAAGAGATCTGCAGATCATCTAGGTAAACTTCATCAGGTTATTTCAACCATAGATAAGCACCAAAGAATTGATGCTTTCAAACTGTGGTGCTGGAGAAGACTCTAGAGAGTCCCTTGGAGAGTAAGGAGATCAAACTAGTCAATCCCAAAGAAAATCAATCCTGAATATTCATTGGAAGGACAGATGCTGAAGCTGAAGCTCCAGTACTTTGGCCACCTGATGCAGAGAGCTAACTCGTTGGAAAAGTCCCTTATGCTGGAAAAGATTGAGGGCAGGAGGAGAAGGGGGTGACAGAGCATGAGATGGTTGGATGGCATCACTGACCAAAAGAACACGAGTTTGAGCAAGCTCCAGGAGATAGTGAAGGACAGGGAAGCCGGGTGTGTTGCAGTCCATGGGTCAGACATGACTGAGAGCCTAAGCAACAACAAAGACAACAACATCAAGGATATATTGGTCAGCACAATTTAGCTTAAAAGAGTCATCCATGTCACTACTTTCAAACATTTACTTCTTCCTTGATGACTATTTAAAAGTTCTAGTATTCAAATCAATGAAAGTCATTCACTTTTATTATTTAAGTGTGATTATACTTTTTAACTTATATATTTTAACTCAATGTTTTTGTTGATATATCTGAGAAATGCAGGCAAAACTGCTTCAATTTATGTTATCTTTAATACAAGAGTCCTGATTCTTACATAGCTTTCTTGAAAACTCATGACTTTGTGTGCCTATGGGTTCAGTCACTCAGTCATGTCCCACTTTGCGACCATATGGACTGTAGCCCACCATGCTCTTCTGTCTATGGGATTTACTGGGCAGCAATATTGGTGTGGGCTACCATTTCCTCCTTCAGGGAACCTTCCTCACCCAGGGATCGAACCCTCATCTCTGTGTCCCTTGTGTTGGTAGGTGTATTTTTTGCCACTGTACCACCGAGAAATCATGACTTTAGATGATAGGGTTATGTGACTTTCAGGAAGACTTCAGGGATACTCCACATTAATTTATCTGTTGAGGCAATGACTGGGTTAGGCTAATTGGATGATGATTGAACCCCGTATTCCAAAGTTTACTCAGTTAAAATATTTTGGCTTTCTTCTTTGAACACAGTCACCTTATTCAGTTGACAAATGACAATATTAATAGCATGTGCAGAATAGTGTACTGTGCTTTTTTTAAACCTTGGTTGTTTTTAATTTAAAATGTCTTTCTTCATCCCCATGGTAGGCATACATCAACAGTGTGAAATTTCCACAGACTTTCTAAGAAAAGGATTCCATTGACCAGAGTTTTCCAATCTTTACTATGCATAAGTCAGTATTCCATTGATTGGTGTTTTCCAATCTTTATTATGTATAAAAAGCAGCTAGCTTTCACAATTCTAATTCCAACAGAGATAAAAACAAGCTGTTGTGTTTAAAATGAAAACCTGGTGACTGTATTCATGTTGTATTACTATTAAAATTATACACATAATTCAACCTGGGTCCATATGATATAGCCAATTGAATTAGAATTCAATGTTCTATTGCAATTCAGAAATGTGGGCATGTTTTTAAGTTATCTGATAGTTAACCATTAGAATTAGCTATTACTAAAAGTTTGCAATACTAAAATAATTTTGAGTAATATTTTGAAAATATGTACATGTTTAACTAATGAAAGAAAAAAAAAAAAAAGAAAGAAAGTGAAGCTGCTCAGATGTGTCTGACTCTTTGCAACTTCATGGACCATAGCCTGCCAGGCTTCTTCATCCATGGGATTTTCCAGGCAAGAATACTGGAGTGGGTTGCCATTTCCTTCTCCAGGACTTCTTCCAGACACAGGGATCAAACCCAGGTCTCTGTCACTGCAGGCAGACTCTATTATCTAAGCCATAGGGAAGCCCTTAACTAATGACATATTTCTTGAACTGATGTCGATCCGTTCCTTGCTCTCTTATCTTCATAGAAAGTTATTCTGAATAGGATGATAACGCATAAAAATATTGTGGCAAATAGCAAAGCTACCTCAAAAATATATGCTAAAAACTTCATTTTATTTACCACATAGTTGCTTAATTATGACTTATATTGTTTATAAATAGATTATTTGTAGGTTTTCCATTTTTATAACCTTAACAATAATTGAAAATTATTAAATATAATTATTATACTCATTATTGAGATGAAAAATGTGATACAGCTAAGTGAGGAAAAAAATCCCATTATAAAATATGCCTAGTGTTGAGGATGAGAAATCCATGCCTACTCTTGGTCTATAATAAAGGCTTTATATAAACAGGCATTTAAAATTTTAATCCCTTTTTTTTTTTTTTAATAAAATGATGCACCTCTTTTTGCCCAGGTCCAGTTTATCCAGCTGTGTGATATGCTTCTATTCTTTATTTCCTTTGTAGGAATTTTGTTCCATTTGTAATTTACAGTCTTTTGTATTTTCAATATTTCCCTCCTTCCAGCTGTTTTCATCAAAATAGTAAAATGCTCTATCATCAAAGTAATCCTCCTTCGAGCTGACAATCCCAGTAGACATCAGCCATCATCATAGCTTTTGTCTTACATTAACACCAATTCCTCTAGAAAGATAATTACTTCATTATTCTTGCTGGATTTTTTAATATCTCCTCCTCATTCAATATTTTATTGACAACTCTGTATGCTACTGTTACCTAATTAGTAGTTCCACTTTGGGAAAAATTTGAAGCTAGCTATATAGACTTGGGAATCATCATAATGTAATTAATTCTTGGAACTTCATAAAGAAAAAATATCCCCCAGGGATTATGTATGGAGTGAAAATCCAGGGGAGAAAATACTGAACTCAAAGTGTCCTGGGGCTTAAGAAAAACAAATTTCTCAATTCCCATTTTTCAAGGCAGAAAGTACAAATGGCATCAGGTTAAAGATGAAACCAAGTGTGGCTGTAATATACTTTTTTAAGATCCCTAAAAATTTTAAAACAGTGGCTGGCACAGTCTCTCAGAGCAGAAAACTTTTTAAAAGTCTAAGGGTGCTATTTACAGCAATCCGGTCACCAAAGATTACAGAGGCCTCTTATCTTACAAATGGCTTTTAGGTCATGGAATGGACTCATCAGAAATCTGCAAAATTTTTAAGGGAGCTGTCCTGCTATCTTGGATTGAAAGGGAATAAGACAGTTCGACATTAAAATAGGCCTCTCTGGTCTTAACTTTCTACCTTGTATAATCATGATTATAAGTCTCTAGAGCTGCAAATGTGGGTCATTTCTCAATAAAAATTGTCCTCTCTAACGGCAGAGGCATGGACCAAAGAGAACAATGGTGTTGAGCTGTAGTCCTAAAATCTTTATTCTCATAAGACTGTTTCAATCCTCAAAGAACTTCTCTGTCTGTGTTTATATCGCTTGCTATTTACTAATTGAATATTAAAAGAGGGTATCTTAAAATCAATTCATTTGAAACATTAATAAGCAATGTGCTAACTGATTAAAAATAATTTTATTTTCTAAAACAAAATAATTGTAGTATAAAAAATGGCCTTGGTTACATATTTTATAGATCTCTTATATTTGGCTAAGTAGAATACCACTGGTTCTCATATATGCTTTTGATTTCAAACTTTTGTGATTTGTTGTCATAGTTGAAGTAAAACTCAGCCACATATGAATATATAGTAGAAAAATAGAAGTGTATTTTAACAATGTGTTCAGATAATTGTACATATTCTTTGATAATGTCTCAAAAGATGATTGATTATGGATTCTACAAAGTTAAAATTGATTCCATTATCTTACAGTTTGAATATTTATTTATTCATGATTTTGTAATATTAAATATCATACACTGATCACTTGAATAACAGTGGTCATTAAGTAATGCATATTTTAAAATGTTGATGTTTCCTTATTGATATAAAATAACATTTGCTAATACCACTATTGATATAATTTTAAAAAGTTTTATATATTGAGATGCTGTCAAGCTCATGCTATACATACAAGTTTTTCACATTCTCACAGGTGCTTGAATGCTCATATTTTGTCACTGGTCACAAGGACAGTCATTTGTCTTCTTTAAATTTATAGGCTTGTTTCATCCATTTTTGAAAAAATATCCACAAATCAAAGCAGTCTGAATTACTATATTTCATTCAGTTATTCGATCAAATAAAAATTAGATCACATGAAAAAAATGCCTAGTTCAAAATGCCACTCAGTTACATGTATGTACTTCTCCTTGATACAAGTGTCCCACCTGAATAGATATTACATTTCTTTATCTGTAATTTCCACATCATCACACAGTATATTAAAAGATTAGGTACCTTCTTGCCATGTGTATTGTCTCCCTGCTTATTTAATTTATATGCAGAGTACATCATGAGAAACGCTGGGCTGGAAGAAGCACAAGCTGGAATCAAGATTTCTGGGAGAAATATCAATAACCTCAGATATGCAGATGACACCACCCTTATGGAAGAAAGTGGAGAAGAACTAAAGAGCATCTTGATGAAATTGAAAGAGAAGAGTGAAAAAGTAGGCTTAGAGCTCAACATTCAGAAAACGAAGATCATGGCATCCGGTCCCATGGCAAATAGAAGGGGAAACAGTGGAAACAGTGGCTGACTTTATTTTTTGGGCTCCAAAATCACTGCAGTTGGTGATTGCAGCCATGACATTAAAAGATGCTTAGTACCTGAAAGGAAAGTTATGACCAACCTAGACAGCATATTAAAAAGCATATTACTTTGTCACAAAGGTCTGTCTAGTCAATGCTATGGTTTTTCCAGTAGTCATGTATGGAATGTGAGAGTTGGACTATAAAGAGGGCTGAGTACTGAAGAATTGATGCTTTTGAACTGTGGTGTTGGAGAAGACTCTTGAGAGTCCCTTGGACTGCAAGGAGATCCAACCAGTCCATCCTAAAGGAGTTCAGTCCTGGGTGTTCTTTGGAATGACTGATGTTGAAGCTGAAACTCCAATACTTAGGCCCCCTGATGTGAAGAGCTGACTCATTTGAAAAGACCCTGATGCCGGGAAAGATTGAGGACAGGAGGAGAAGAGAATGACAGAGGATTAGGTGGTTGGATGGCATCACTGATTCAATGGACACAAGTCTGGGTGAACTCCAGGAGTTGGTGATGGACAACTAAGCCTGGCATGCTGCAGTTCATGGGATCACAAAGATTTGGACATGACAGAGTGACTGAACTGAACTGCCATGTATCTGTGAGNCTATGCAGAGTACATCATGAGAAACGCTGGGCTGGAAGAAGCACAAGCTGGAATCAAGATTGCCAATAACCTCAGATATGCAGATGATACCACCGTTGTGGCAGAAAGTGAAGAACTAAAGAGCCTCCTGATGAAATTGGAAGAATAGAGTGAAAAAGTTGGCTTAAAGCTCAACATTCAGAAAACGAAGATCATGGCATCTGGTCCCATCACTTCATGGGAAATAGATGGGGAAACAGTGGAAACAGTGGCTGACTTTATTTTGGGGGGCTCCAAAATCACTGCAGCCATGAATTTAAAAGACTCTTACTCCTTGGAAGGAAAGTTATGACCAACCTAAAGAGCATATTAAAAAGCAGAGAGATTACTTCATCAACAAAGGTCCATCTAGTCAAGGCTATGGTTTTTCCAGTAGTCATGTATGGATGTGAGAGTTGGATTGTGAAGAAAGCTGAGCACCAAAGACCTGATGCTTTTGAACTGTGGTGTTGGAGAAGACTCTTGAGAGTCCCTTGGACTGCAAAGAGATCCAACCAGTCCATCCTAAAGGAGATCAGTCTTGGTTGTTCATTGGAAAGACTTATGTTGAAGCTGAAATTGCAAAACTTTGGCCACCTGATGCAAAGAACTGACTCATTTGAAAAGACCCTGATGCTGGGAAAGATTGAGGGCAGGAGGAGAAGGGGATGCCAGAGAATGAGATGGTTGGATGGCATCACCGACTCAATGGACATGAGTTTGGGTGGACTCTGGGAGTTGGTGATGGAGAGGGAAGCCTGGCGTGCTGCTGTTTGTGGGGTCACAAAGAGTCAGACATGACTGAGTGACTGAACTGAATATTATGCTTAATAGTAAAAGACCTTCCTCCCTACAATCAAGAAAAGATAAAATTCTGCTATCATTATTTCTATTCAATATTGTACTGTAGTTCTATCCAGAGAAATTAGATAAGAGAAATAAATCCAAAGGCACCCAGTTTGGAATAAAAAGGAAAACTGTCTTTATTTGCTGATGACATAATTTTTGTGTATAAAATCTAAAGAATCCATTTAAAATAGAATTAATAAACAAATTAATGCTACAGAGTACAGGATCAATATACAAAAATCAATTGCATGTCTATATAATAGCAGTGAGCAATTGAAAATGAAATTTTAAAAAAGCAATTCAATTTATAATAGCATCAGAAAGAAAATGTTTAGAAAGAATTTTAACAAAAATGTAGGATTTGTAATACTTGTAATACTAAGTACTGCTAAGGAAATTAAAGGAGGCCCAAATAAATGGAAAGATACTCCATGTACATACCTTGAGCAACTTAATATTTTTAAGATGACAATACTCCCCATATTTATCTAGAAATAGAACACAATTGTTATCAAAATCTAAGCTGCCTTTTCTTTCAGAAATGACAAGCTGATAGTAAGATTTGTAAGAAATGGAAATTACAAGGGGCTTCCCTGGTGGTCTCGTAGTTGAGACTCTGCCTGCCAATTTGTTTTGTCCCTGGCCTGGGAAATATGGTGCAGAGCAGCTAAGCCCCATGCACCTCAGCTACTGCTCTAGAACCTATGAGCCACAGTCACTGAGCCCCTGCATTGCAACTACTGAAGCCCACCTGCCTACAGCCTGTGTCCTGCCACAGGAGAAGCCACTGCGGTGAGAAGTCTGCGCACCACAATAAAGAGTAGCCCCTGCTAGCCACAAATAGAGAAACCTTGCACATAGCAATGAAGACCCAGTGCAACCAAAAATAAATAAATAAATGTTAAAAAAAAAAATTAACAAGAAAGTCAAATCAATCTTTAGACCAAAGTTGTAGCTCACAGTTCTTCATTTCAAGTTACTGCAAAGCAACCGTACTAAGGAAAAAAAAAAGTATGTTATTAGTATAAACCTACATATATAGATCAATGAAATTAAATTGAGAGTTCAGAAATAAACCCTTACATTTATGGTCAATTGATTTTTTACAGTGGTGCCAAGACAATTCAATAATGAGAAAGAATAATCTTTTTAACAAACAGTGCCTGGAAAGGTGTATGTCCACGTATAAAAGAATTAATTTGGAACTCTAACTCACAACTCAAGCAAATATTAATTCAAAATGGATCACAGAGCTAAATACAAGAACTAAAACTATAAAACTCTTGGAGGAAAACCTAGGAGTAAATTTTCGTGATTTTGGATGAGGCAAAGTTTTCTCAGATATAACACAAAAAGCAAAAGTGACAAATGGAAAAATTAAGACTTTATCAACATTAATCTTCTGTATTTCAAAGGGCATCATTTAAGAAAGTGAAAAGATAGCCCACCCAATGGAAGAAAAAATTTGCAAATCATAAATTTAATAAGGAATTTGTATCCCATACAATGACATATTCAACCAGAGTATATTAAAAACTCCTACTATCAAACATAACAAGACAAATAATTCTTTTAAAAAATGGCTAAAGGATTCAAAGTAATTTTCTTCTAACAAGATGTACAAATTGCCAGTAAGCACATGAAAAAGGGTTTGAGATCATTAGTTTTTGGTAAAATGGAAATCAAAAGCAGGAGAAATACCACTTTGCCCCTATTACAATGACTATAATGAGAAAGATGAACAATAACAAATGCTGGCAAAGATGTAGAGAAATGAGAACTCTCCTGTATTGCTGGTAGGAATGTAAAATGGTATGGCCATTTTAGATAAGATTTGACAATTGTCAAAATGCTAAACATAGAGTTCCCATATGATCCAGAAATTCCTCTCTTAAGTATATACCCAAGAGAATCATAAATGTTTGTCCATACAAAAACTTGTACACAAATGTTCTTAGCAGTATTATGCATAATTAACAAAAAGTATGTGGTATATCCATACTATCAAGTCATATAAAGGAATTAAATACTGATACCTACTAAAATATGGATGAATCTTGGAAATATTATGCTAATGGAGAAGACACAAAGGGCCACATATTGAATATATATATTCTATTATATGAAATGTTCAAAATAGGCAAATCTATAAAGATAAGGAGAGAAACGAGAGTAGTTGGACACCTCAGAGTCAAGTCCACCTTTTGAGCATAAGACAAGAGTGCAAATAGAGGTTCACATACCATAAGTGAAATGTTTTAAAATTATAAATCAAGCAAACATCATCTTAAATATTTCTATTCTCCTACTTTGACAAGTATCAAAGTGAAAGTGAAGTCGCTCAGTCATGTCCGACTCTTAGCGACCCTATTGCCTGCCGCCCACCAGGCTCCTCCGTCCGTGGGGCTTTCCAGGCAAGGGTATTGGAGTAGGTTGCCACTGCCTTATCCATTTGACAAGTATACCTTTGTCAAAACCAGCCTTGTACTATTGGCTATGGGAAGGCAGTAAAAAACTTTAAGAACAGTAATGTGATTATATTATCATTTCTGCAACAACCTGCTGGCAGACTTATCCATGTGTGAATAAAAAGGTATCTGGGGATTGCAATTATAGATTCTACCAGACACTGAGGAGCGATTAAACCAACGTCCTAAATATGGAGAGAGTGTTACAGATAAAACAGAGATTCTAAAACCTGGATCAGCAGAAACGAATGTGGAAGGGAAAGGAAGGAGAGAAAAGAGAGAGGCCCAGCTGACCTTTAGCACATGAGTGACTCAGGCTGGTGACATCATTACCTAAGAGGAAAAACAAGCAGTTTTGATGGGAGTGAAGGAGTCTTGCCAGCTGGTCTTTTAGTATGAGAGGCTGAGCTATCTATGGGACCTCTGGTGAAACTGGCAAATTAGCATTAGGAAGCATGTGCGTGTAGCTTGGAAAAGAGGCCTGAGTTAATAAAATGATTTAGAAGTCATCAAAATTATAAAAAAAAAAAAATCCCAAGAGGGAGTAAGATTTCATAAGGGGGAGAATAAATAAAGACTAAGAACCATATGGAAAGAGACACAACAGGGAAGTATCATTAATAATCAGACTTGAGAGACTTCCTTGGTGGAAGGGAAGGAAAGTGGGTGCAGGTTTGATCCTTGCTCAGGGAACTAAGATCCCACAAGCCGCTTGGTGTGGCCTGAAAAAATTAGACTTGAATTGTTTGCTAAAAACAAATGACAAATATAACAGCATTTTTATAATAGAGTTTCAATCACATGGCAAGCTTGATGCTATTGACTAGAAAATGGTGATTATGATAACTAGCAGCAGTTGGGAAGACTAACCAAAATCAGCTGAATCATATTTGGAGAAACATATAATTAGCTTTTAAAACATATAACTGCTGTTGCTAAGTCGCTTCAGTCATGTCCGACTCTGTGCGACCCCAGAGACAGCAGCCCACCAGGTTCCCCCGTCCCTGGGAATCTCCAGGCAAGAACACTGGAGTGGGTTGCCATTTCCTTCTCCAATGCATGAAAGTGAAAAGTGAAAGTGAAGTCGCTCAGTCGTGTCCGACCCTTAGAGACCCCATGGACTGCAGCCTACCGTGCTCCTCTGTCCATGGGATTTTCCAGGCAAGAGTACTGGAATGGGTTGCCATTGCCTTCTCCGAATACATATAACTACTTTTATATAAATATGTATACATATACATTTAAAACTAAAGATGTATGTATAACTGGCTTTAGTTAGGGTTGTTTTTGTGTGATTACCTATGTTTGAAAGAAGAAAAACAGGTTGTTAATTGCCTTAACTGGATGATGATGGTGCTATTTAATATTATTATGGGATTTTATACCTTGAAAGCACTTCAGAACCATTAATTAGGCACTCCTTATCAGCTCTCTGCACTAGATATTACCATCCTGCTTGTGTTCTTTCTGCCATTCCTCCACATGCTGTAATTTATGACAGGGTACTTGGAAGGAATGATGCTAAAGCTGAAACTCCAGTACTTTGGCCACCTCATCAAAGAGTTGACTCATTGAAAAAGACTCTAATGCTGGGAGGGATCAGGGGCAGGAGGAAGAGGGGACGACAGAGGTTGAGATGACTGGATGGCATCACCGACTCAATGGACATGAGTTTGAGTGAGTCGACAGGGAGGCCTGGCATGCTGCGATTCATGGAGTCGCAAAGAGTCAGACACGACTGAGCAACTGAACTGAACTGAACTGATGTGATTGAAGTTCGTGGGAAAAGATCTTAGAACCAAGAAATTGCTTAGTTTTTGTTTGTTTGAAATAGCATTGATTTGAGTTTGAAACCTTGGGTTTGCAGTTTTTTTGTTTGTTTACTTACTGAATGAGTAAAATTTGCATGTTTTCAAAGGCTTAAGCTGTTGTCTGAAACACTCTTCTGTCCTTTGATTGACAAAATGCAGGGCTATGACTACATCTTGTCACCCAAGCCTAGTCTTAGGAGTCACTCTTTTTACATTATCACCACGAAATGGCCCAATATTGGGGCAGTGTTCTTTTTCCTTGATTTCACTGGGATTTAGCATTTCTAAGAGAAGCAGGTAATTTGTACAATAAGTAATTTAACTTGGTGGAATATAGGAAAGTAAGAAGTTAAATAAGTTAATTAGGCTTTCAGTTTTAAATTAGCAGCAGTCACCCATTATCAAGGAACCATGAAGGAACTTGTTTTGGGGACATCTTTACAAGAGATAAACATTTCATACATACCTCTCCATGTTGATTCTACCAAGGCATTGCAATCCTCTTCTGCCCTGGCTTCTAGAAATTCCATAGCACGATTGACCGTCTTCTCCCTCTGTGACTTGTATGTTATGCTGTTTATGTCTTTATCTCTCTGCATCTTGTTTTATTACTGTGACTGGATATAAAATGGGTTGCCCTGAGGTAGGTGATCTCATAATCTGATAGCTGAAGTGTAAATTGGTGTGGCTTTTATGGAAAGCATTTTAACAATGTATGTTAAGCTATTTTAATCTATTCTAATTTAATCTATTCAAAAGAGATAATGTGTGACATATAAATATAGGCTTACAAAATTATTCATTACTATATTAATGCTAAAATGAAGAAAACAACTACCCATCAACAGGAGAGCTGTCAAATAAATTACGGACTAGAGAGAGCTCTTACAAATCAATAAGAAAAAGATCACTATCTCAATAGAAAAACTGTTAAAGGAAATGAAATGCAATTTTCCAAGGAGCAATATAAATTGCCAAGAAGCATTTGAACAGATGTCCAACCTCATTACAAATTAACAGGATATAAATGAAAATAATGAGATATTATTATGTTACCTATTATTAGCAGTGATTAAACCATCCTCATTGGTGAAAAAGTAGAAATTGGCTATTCTCATTTACTCTCAATGGGAATGTAATTGGGATGAATAAGGGGGCAGTTTGGCTGGGAGAAAGCATAATTTTTGACTTAGCAACGCATTGCTAAGAGTATTATTTTAAATATTAAAAGTCTATAGAGAGTATGTATAGGATATTTATTACAGTAACATTTATGCTAGTTAAAATTGAATAATCCAAAGTCCATTGGTAGGTGATTGTTAAATAAATTGTAGTACAACCACACAGTGGAACACTATACAGCCATTAAATACTGGTATAGATCTAGTAGATAGGAATGATGCCTATGAGATGTTAACAGTAAGTGAAAAATGTAGGCTAAAAGTGTGTATTATAAAGTCATTTTTAGAAAATGTTTTTATTCACATGTGTGTGTCTGCATACAAACAAAATTTCAAAGTACTTCCACTAAAATGAGAAGATAATGTTTACTTTCTTGTACATTTTTGTTTTGCTGAATTTGTTTTCAATTCACATATATTAATACCATAATTGGAAAAATGCAGCCTCACCGTTGTAATCAAAGAAATAAAATGTTATACCCATAAGATGATAAATAGAAAGTTAAAACAGGAATTTTGAAAAAGTAGTCAATTAAATGATGCTAAAGAAAAAATAACCTCAGAGAAGAAAGACTGGAAGGAAATGTATCAAATGTTAACAGTTAATCTACAATAAATACAAAAAAAAATACAACCATAACCAAATTATTTGTGATAAATATCTATTAATTTCATATTTGGAAAAAATTTTTTAACAAAATTATTTATTTTAATTGGAGGTTAATTACTTTACAATATTGTATTGGTTTTGCCATACATCAACATGAATCTGCCACAGGTATACACGTTTTCCCCATCCTGAACCCCGCTCCCTGTTCTCTCCCCGTACCGTCCCTCTGGCTCCTCCCAGTGCACCAGCTTCAAGATGTGTATAAGAGACAGGATCATTAGTTTTTGGTAAAATGGAAATCAAAAGCAGGAGAAATACCACTTTGCCCCTATTACAATGACTATAATGAGAAAGATGAACAATAACAAATGCTGGCAAAGATGTAGAGAAATGAGAACTCTCCTGTATTGCTGGTAGGAATGTAAAATGGTATGGCCATTTTAGATAAGATTTGACAATTGTCAAAATGCTAAACATAGAGTTCCCATATGATCCAGAAATTCCTCTCTTAAGTATATACCCAAGAGAATCATAAATGTTTGTCCATACAAAAACTTGTACACAAATGTTCTTAGCAGTATTATGCATAATTAACAAAAAGTATGTGGTATATCCATACTATCAAGTCATATAAAGGAATTAAATACTGATACCTACTAAAATATGGATGAATCTTGGAAATATTATGCTAATGGAGAAGACACAAAGGGCCACATATTGAATATATATATTCTATTATATGAAATGTTCAAAATAGGCAAATCTATAAAGATAAGGAGAGAAACGAGAGTAGTTGGACACCTCAGAGTCAAGTCCACCTTTTGAGCATAAGACAAGAGTGCAAATAGAGGTTCACATACCATAAGTGAAATGTTTTAAAATTATAAATCAAGCAAACATCATCTTAAATATTTCTATTCTCCTACTTTGACAAGTATCAAAGTGAAAGTGAAGTCGCTCAGTCATGTCCGACTCTTAGCGACCCTATTGCCTGCCGCCCACCAGGCTCCTCCGTCCGTGGGGCTTTTCAGGCAAGGGTATTGGAGTAGGTTGCCACTGCCTTATCCATTTGACAAGTATACCTTTGTCAAAACCAGCCTTGTACTATTGGCTATGGGAAGGCAGTAAAAAACTTTAAGAACAGTAATGTGATTATATTATCATTTCTGCAACAACCTGCTGGCAGACTTATCCATGTGTGAATAAAAAGGTATCTGGGGATTGCAATTATAGATTCTACCAGACACTGAGGAGCGATTAAACCAACGTCCTAAATATGGAGAGAGTGTTACAGATAAAACAGAGATTCTAAAACCTGGATCAGCAGAAACGAATGTGGAAGGGAAAGGAAGGAGAGAAAAGAGAGAGGCCCAGCTGACCTTTAGCACATGAGTGACTCAGGCTGGTGACATCATTACCTAAGAGGAAAAACAAGCAGTTTTGATGGGAGTGAAGGAGTCTTGCCAGCTGGTCTTTTAGTATGAGAGGCTGAGCTATCTATGGGACCTCTGGTGAAACTGGCAAATTAGCATTAGGAAGCATGTGCGTGTAGCTTGGAAAAGAGGCCTGAGTTAATAAAATGATTTAGAAGTCATCAAAATTAAAAAAAAAAAAAATCCCAAGAGGGAGTAAGATTTCATAAGGGGGAGAATAAATAAAGACTAAGAACCATATGGAAAGAGACACAACAGGGAAGTATCATTAATAATCAGACTTGAGAGACTTCCTTGGTGGAAGGGAAGGAAAGTGGGTGCAGGTTTGATCCTTGCTCAGGGAACTAAGATCCCACAAGCCGCTTGGTGTGGCCTGAAAAAATTAGACTTGAATTGTTTGCTAAAAACAAATGACAAATATAACAGCATTTTTATAATAGAGTTTCAATCACATGGCAAGCTTGATGCTATTGACTAGAAAATGGTGATTATGATAACTAGCAGCAGTTGGGAAGACTAACCAAAATCAGCTGAATCATATTTGGAGAAACATATAATTAGCTTTTAAAACATATAACTGCTGTTGCTAAGTCGCTTCAGTCATGTCCGACTCTGTGCGACCCCAGAGACAGCAGCCCACCAGGTTCCCCCGTCCCTGGGAATCTCCAGGCAAGAACACTGGAGTGGGTTGCCATTTCCTTCTCCAATGCATGAAAGTGAAAAGTGAAAGTGAAGTCGCTCAGTCGTGTCCGACCCTTAGAGACCCCATGGACTGCAGCCTACCGTGCTCCTCTGTCCATGGGATTTTCCAGGCAAGAGTACTGGAATGGGTTGCCATTGCCTTCTCCGAATACATATAACTACTTTTATATAAATATGTATACATATACATTTAAAACTAAAGATGTATGTATAACTGGCTTTAGTTAGGGTTGTTTTTGTGTGATTACCTATGTTTGAAAGAAGAAAAACAGGTTGTTAATTGCCTTAACTGGATGATGATGGTGCTATTTAATATTATTATGGGATTTTATACCTTGAAAGCACTTCAGAACCATTAATTAGGCACTCCTTATCAGCTCTCTGCACTAGATATTACCATCCTGCTTGTGTTCTTTCTGCCATTCCTCCACATGCTGTAATTTATGACAGGGTACTTGGAAGGAATGATGCTAAAGCTGAAACTCCCGTACTTTGGCCACCTCATCAAAGAGTTGACTCATTGAAAAAGACTCTAATGCTGGGAGGGATCAGGGGCAGGAGGAAGAGGGGACGACAGAGGTTGAGATGACTGGATGGCATCACCGACTCAATGGACATGAGTTTGAGTGAGTCGACAGGGAGGCCTGGCATGCTGCGATTCATGGAGTCGCAAAGAGTCAGACACGACTGAGCAACTGAACTGAACTGAACTGATGTGATTGAAGTTCGTGGGAAAAGATCTTAGAACCAAGAAATTGCTTAGTTTTTGTTTGTTTGAAATAGCATTGATTTGAGTTTGAAACCTTGGGTTTGCAGTTTTTTTGTTTGTTTACTTACTGAATGAGTAAAATTTGCATGTTTTCAAAGGCTTAAGCTGTTGTCTGAAACACTCTTCTGTCCTTTGATTGACAAAATGCAGGGCTATGACTACATCTTGTCACCCAAGCCTAGTCTTAGGAGTCACTCTTTTTACATTATCACCACGAAATGGCCCAATATTGGGGCAGTGTTCTTTTTCCTTGATTTCACTGGGATTTAGCATTTCTAAGAGAAGCAGGTAATTTGTACAATAAGTAATTTAACTTGGTGGAATATAGGAAAGTAAGAAGTTAAATAAGTTAATTAGGCTTTCAGTTTTAAATTAGCAGCAGTCACCCATTATCAAGGAACCATGAAGGAACTTGTTTTGGGGACATCTTTACAAGAGATAAACATTTCATACATACCTCTCCATGTTGATTCTACCAAGGCATTGCAATCCTCTTCTGCCCTGGCTTCTAGAAATTCCATAGCACGATTGACCGTCTTCTCCCTCTGTGACTTGTATGTTATGCTGTTTATGTCTTTATCTCTCTGCATCTTGTTTTATTACTGTGACTGGATATAAAATGGGTTGCCCTGAGGTAGGTGATCTCATAATCTGATAGCTGAAGTGTAAATTGGTGTGGCTTTTATGGAAAGCATTTTAACAATGTATGTTAAGCTATTTTAATCTATTCTAATTTAATCTATTCAAAAGAGATAATGTGTGACATATAAATATAGGCTTACAAAATTATTCATTACTATATTAATGCTAAAATGAAGAAAACAACTACCCATCAACAGGAGAGCTGTCAAATAAATTACGGACTAGAGAGAGCTCTTACAAATCAATAAGAAAAAGATCACTATCTCAATAGAAAAACTGTTAAAGGAAATGAAATGCAATTTTCCAAGGAGCAATATAAATTGCCAAGAAGCATTTGAACAGATGTCCAACCTCATTACAAATTAACAGGATATAAATGAAAATAATGAGATATTATTATGTTACCTATTATTAGCAGTGATTAAACCATCCTCATTGGTGAAAAAGTAGAAATTGGCTATTCTCATTTACTCTCAATGGGAATGTAATTGGGATGAATAAGGGGGCAGTTTGGCTGGGAGAAAGCATAATTTTTGACTTAGCAACGCATTGCTAAGAGTATTATTTTAAATATTAAAAGTCTATAGAGAGTATGTATAGGATATTTATTACAGTAACATTTATGCTAGTTAAAATTGAATAATCCAAAGTCCATTGGTAGGTGATTGTTAAATAAATTGTAGTACAACCACACAGTGGAACACTATACAGCCATTAAATACTGGTATAGATCTAGTAGATAGGAATGATGCCTATGAGATGTTAACAGTAAGTGAAAAATGTAGGCTAAAAGTGTGTATTATAAAGTCATTTTTAGAAAATGTTTTTATTCACATGTGTGTGTCTGCATACAAACAAAATTTCAAAGTACTTCCACTAAAATGAGAAGATAATGTTTACTTTCTTGTACATTTTTGTTTTGCTGAATTTGTTTTCAATTCACATATATTAATACCATAATTGGAAAAATGCAGCCTCACCGTTGTAATCAAAGAAATAAAATGTTATACCCATAAGATGATAAATAGAAAGTTAAAACAGGAATTTTGAAAAAGTAGTCAATTAAATGATGCTAAAGAAAAAATAACCTCAGAGAAGAAAGACTGGAAGGAAATGTATCAAATGTTAACAGTTAATCTACAATAAATACAAAAAAAAATACAACCATAACCAAATTATTTGTGATAAATATCTATTAATTTCATATTTGGAAAAAATTTTTTAACAAAATTATTTATTTTAATTGGAGGTTAATTACTTTACAATATTGTATTGGTTTTGCCATACATCAACATGAATCTGCCACNGTGTTTCTTCCAGTCCAGCGTTTCTCATGATGTACTCTGCATATAAGTTAAATAAGCAGGGTAACAATATACAGCCTTGACGTACTCCTTTTCCTATTTGGAACCAGTCTGTCGTTCCATGTCCACTTCTAACTGTTGCTTCCTGACCTGCATACAGATTTCTCAAGAGTTGGTGATGGACAGGGAGGCCTGACATGCTGTGTTTCATGTGGTTGCAAAGAGTTGGACACAACTGAGCGACTGAACTGAACTGCCCCATCAAATTATCTTAAATTGATTTATTCTTATGAATCTTCTTTTAGTTTTGTCACCTTCTTAAAATATTTTTGATTTTCACAACAATCTTGTGAAACAGGAAGGATAAATATTTAAAATTCACTGCTAAGAAATGAGGTTTAGAAAGGTTAAAACCATTGCTCAAGATCTCAAACTAGAAAAATTGAGGAGCTGGGATCTAAACCTACATTTTCCTGATAATACAGGTTAGTTCCAGTTATTACTGGGACTTGAGTCTGAGTTTACTGACTCAAAATCCATTTATAGCATACCATTCTATCCTTCTTCCAGAAGTTTAAGATGCCTAGGATTGAACCTGGATCTGTCTTTTAATAAAGCAGCAGTGAGCAAAAGAAAAGGAAAATTCCTGTTAGAGGAATGATTGTGGTAAGGCAGTTGTCAAGGGAAGGGGTTTGGATGTAGGAGCAAAGTAGGGAGAGTTTCAAACCCAACATCTGCAAAGGATCTACAGGTGATATAAACAATGTAAGCCTGCCAGGAGTAAGAAAAACAAAATCATGATAATAAATGGAAATACCACTGGATTTCATTGTGGTAGAGACAGCAGGGATTCATGAGGAAGTAAGTGAATTGGAGAGCATGTCTTGTGAATGTCTAAAGGATATAGGTGTTACACAACACCAGTAATTGCTGCCAAAAAAGAGCTAGCTCTGTATTTTAATTTTTTTAAAATTATTTAAAAGAAGCTGGAAATCTGTTTTTTAGGTCAAACCATCCCATTTTTAAATACTAGCATTAATTTAAAAATAATATTGTGTAGGCTGACTAAAATATTGAGTTGGCCAAAAAGTTCATTTGGGTCTTTATACCATATATACAGATATACTCAAATGAACTTTTTGGCCAACTCAATACATCCAAAGGCCATCAAAGCTCTTCGAGTTGCCTCAGTTTGTGATTTCTGGGACGTTTTCTGTCTTACAAGACTTCTTACTGATCAAATTCAGTTGTTTCCTTGATGTCTTAATTGCATCACTATGATTCTTGACATTTGTCCTTACACATTTAGGAAAACATCTCACTTTCATCTTCTTCACACTTACCTAAACCAGCCTCCCCTATCCTGGTTCTTTCTCAGCCTCTATCTAAGTGGTTGGAAGAGGAGGTTGCTCCTGAAAGGATTTCCCCATTATATCCCCAGAACAGTCTGTGTAAACACTGCTGTATGTGAGTGCCAAGGAATGACCCTCAGGGCATGGGAAAGATGTGCATTAATTAAGTTATATTTCTGACTTAAATTGTTGCCTAGACAAGAACTTTTTCCAAGACTGTAAATGTATGGGTGGTGGCTTGGTGATATAAATCACTCAGGTTTTCTTTATCTAGGAAAAATCCCACCAAAAGGGGAAAGTTCAAGAGACATATGAGCAATGATGCAAATCACCATGTTAAATCTGCAGACTAGATTAAACATTTGATTGCAGTCTTGATCTGAAATTGGCAAAGACAAATGTCCTCCTAATCCCACAGGAAGCACCACAACAAAGGCAAAATGTACACATATCTGACTCTCTCTTTCTTTTTCACACACACATTTAGTTTAGTGAACATTCTGGTATATCTTTGGGACCATCTTCACTTTGGAGATAACCATCTTAGGGCTAGTTTATAATATTTAAGTAGGTAATTTTTAATTTATAGTGTGTCTTTAATACTGATTCATTATAGAACATTTGGAAAACACCACAAATTATGTGGAAGAAGATGAAAAATTACATATAATCCCATCATCACCCAGAGACACTCACTCTTAGAATTCTGGCATATGCTCTTCTAACCTTTTGACTATACTTGTATGAAAAAACAGACAAAACAAATGAATAATGACAATAACAGCAACAATAACAAATCCAAAACCAAACAAACTCTTGACTTTATATGGAGAATTTGAATATCGAATAATAGATTTTGTGGTAAATTCATTCAAGATAAGTAAACAACGTGGAAAAATGGTGAGAGGTGAGGCTACATCAAGACAGAATCTAACCCCTAAGTGGAGAGAATGCTTCCTCAGAAACATGGTTTGACTGAAGGGATAAAGGTCAAGGAGGACAGAACTATCTGGGGTATTGGATACACTTATGGCAAATGAAACACATATGAAAACAATTTAGAGCTCCGGATAGAAATATACAGGATTCTTACCAAAAAAGACATCAGTTTAATGGTTTTAGATGGGAAGAATTCTTATCCTAATCTAGCCTGAAGTCTCTTTCATTAGTCCATCATCAAACATCATAAATAAAAGCAACAAAAATCTACATTTTCAACACTTATATGTATAGTTGTATGTAAAGTTTCAATGTGTACATTTTATATATGTACTTTATTATGTGTATACTGTGTCATTTAATTTTTTGGTAACTCCATTGAGATATCACTTATATGCCACTTAGAGTATATAACAGTGATTTTTAGTATCTTCACAGATTGTGCAATTATCACTACTACATAGTTTTTTTTTTAACTTATTTTATTGAAGTATAGTTGCTTATAATGCTGTGTTAGTTTCTGGTGTACAGCAAAGTAATTCAGTTTCATAAATAAATGTATATATGCTATATGAATGCACGCATGCTAAGTTGCTTCAGTCATGTTTGACTCTGTGTGATCCTACGGACTGTAGCTTGCCAGCCTTCTCTGTCCATGTAATTTTCCAGGCAAGAATACTGAAGTGGATTGCCATGCCTTCCTCCAGGATGTATATTATATATATGTGTGTGTGTGTGTGTGTGTGTGTGTGTGTGTGTGTGTGTGTGTGTGTGTGTGTGTGTGTGTATAGTCTTTCCCGGATGGTAAAAAATCTGCTTGCAATGTGGGAGACCTGGGTTTGATTCCTAGGTTAGGAAGATCCCCTGGAGAAGGGAATGGCAACACACATGCGCACACACACTTTTTCAGATTCTTTTTCATTTTATATTATTACAGTGTATGGAATATAGTTCCCTGTGCTATAAGTAGAACATTATTCATTCGTTCTGTGTATAATAGTGTGCATCTGTTAATCCCAAACTCCTACTCCATCCCTCTCCCCACCCACAAAAGGAACCAATTGCTATTACCAATTGCTCTCATTCACTGTTAACAAATCCAGTACATTCTGGTACTGGACCCTTATCTGATGTCTGATTTGCAAATAGATTCTTCCATTCTATGGCTTGTGTTTTCATTTTTTGATGGTATTCTTTGATCCTCAGGAGTTGTGTGTGTGTGTGTGTGTGTGTGTGTGTGTGTGTGTGTTATAAGTATTATGCTTTAATGAACTCCTTAAATAAAAATGTCATGACAAAAATATGCAATTGGAAGAGATAGGGTGTCCTGTATATACTCCATACATATAGAAAACTATAAAGGAAGAAGTAGAAATTGGAATGAAAGAAGCAACAAGAGGAGGTGAGAAGGAGGTCTGTAGGCCATCTTGTTGGCACTGATAAACAGTAGAACTGATTCTCACAATTTACCAGTGCAATATTCAAAATTTCTATCTCAAAGGAATGGAATTGCCCAAAAAGAGGCAGTTGTTTTGGACTGTTTCTGTTTCTTAATTCTTCAAATGACAAGAAATTATTTAAACCAAACAAGGCAGAGTAAGAGCTGCATAAGTTTAGCACCACTCATCTGCAATGGAACCTCAAGTCAGTGATCTTGTTTATGGGTTGGTGTATGAAAGTTGAGGCAGCAAGACCAGGTTAGAAAAACCAAAGATAAGAAAAACAAAACTCTCCCTCACCACAGACCACCCTCTGCCTTGCCCATGAGAAAGCCAGAAATTTCAACAGGATTGGGAGAGAATGGTATTTGGATTTCTTTCCTTGGAATGATCCTCAGGAGATATTCATGGTATCTATTTCCTTATTAACTCCTGAAGATGGGATAGCTTATCCTGGAGGCCAGAGACTGTGGGAGCTGAGAGGCCCATCTGTACATCAGGCCTTCCCCTCAGGTAGCAGCGTCTTCAGAGCCTGATGTGGATCACAGACGTTCAGGCAGCAACAGCCCTGGGGGTAAAGGGCAAGTTCCCCAATGTGAGGGGAGCCCCTAATCCTGATCAACCAGGCTTTCAGAAGAGATAGCAGGTCGAGGGAGCCAATGAAGAGAGACTGGCAGCAGGGAGGGATTGTCCCAAGGACAAAGCTGATTCAAGGATGTCAGAGGCCCTCTAGAGAAGAGCCACACAGAACTGGGGAGCCCAGGAACCATGAAGCTTGGCTGCTGTCTAGGGAGCCAGGAATCTGGGCAGTGTTCTGGGTCATAGCCTCGATTATGAAATTGTAGTATTTGTTCACTGCTGTAGCATAAATTCCAGTCCCAGACACATAGCTGTGGGTAATAGAGTTCCCAGCCAGGAGCTGGGAGTACTCAGCAGTATAAACTTGTGTATAGTTTTTGAACTCACTTTTCATATTCAAGACTCCAGAGGTTTTTAATTTTGATAAGTCCAATTTATCTCTTTTTTTGCTTGTTCTTTTTTATTTCTAAAAATTCACTGCTTAATCCAAGGTCATGAAGATATACTTTCATATTTCTTCTAAGAATTTTATGTTTTAGTTCTTACATTTTGGTTTGTGATCCACTTTTAGTTAATCTTTGTATATAATATGAGGTAGGAAGGCATCAACTTCATTTTTCTACCAGGGCATACCCAATTGTTTCAGTACCAAATATTGAAAAGACTATTATTGCCCAATTTGATGTCTCATTTAATTTGCACGCTAGTCCAATGAAGTAGAATTATTGCCCCTGTTTCCAGAAGAGGAAACTGAGACTTAGCATGGCTAATGACTTGTCTGAGGCCCTGAAGAATTCCAAGTAAGAATAAAAATTTAATTGGGCTCCAAGGGCAAGGTTCTTTCAACAATATTAAAATGGGCATTTCAACAATATTAAAATGGGCATTTATGTCATGCCAGCTGATGGTAAAAGAAAAATACAAAAAAGAAATTGAACCAAAAAAAACATTTTTTTTTTCAGTTAAATACAATCTTCCTGAGGAGCCATGTGTATCGAGAGCTCTAGGACTAGGAAAGATAAATAAGCATAGTTCTTATTTTTAAAAGCTGGCAATAATACAATAAAAATAAGGGATTCCCTATGGATGGAGGAGCCTCGTATGCAGGCTGCAGTCCATGGGATTGCAAGAAGTTGTACACAACTGAGCGACTTTACTTTACTTTTTACTTTAGGATGGCTGCAAAAGTCATAGTTTGGGTCACAGCAACAGAAAGCAGCTTACAGAGCCACAGTCAGTCAGCAGAAACCTGGAGAACCAGCAAACAGACCAGAACTGAGGCAGGTCCAGTCACTCAGAAGCAGGAAACCAGGGGCTGCCTTGAGAAAGCCACAGGGCTAGGACATTAGGGCCATTGTGGAATCCCACTGTGGATACTATAAATGAGCTTCTTTGTCTCCAAGTCTTTACATCAATGTTTAGATCCAGAAAAAGGGAGGGGAATGAGTGGCTGGTTGAGCCTGAGATGTGTTGTCCTGCTGTGTGGGCAAGAGGCCAAGGGGCATTCCATCCAGTCCTTAGTACACACAGTGAAGTGTCCTCCAAAATAAGTGGAAGATGCTGGAAATGGAGGGCTTCCCTGGTGACTCAGTGGTAAAGAATCTGACTGCCAATGCAGGAGATACAGTTTCAATCCCTGGGTCGGGAAGATCCTTTGGAGAAGGAAATGGTAACCCACTCCAATATTTTTGCCTAGAAAATCCCATGGACAGAGGAGCCTGGTGGGCTATAGTCCGTGGGGTCACAAAGTGTTGGACACAACTTAGCCTCTAGCAATAAGAACATTCTGGAAATGCCCACACCCAGAAGAGGGGGGAAATCGCTCTTCCCTCTGCTATTCCAATTGTTTTCATTGTATCAGTAGTTACAGAACCAGTCTCTCTTATTTTTAGTTCTCAGTATTTCACATGACCCATTTTCTAATGAGAATATAATTTCTTAGTGGTTAGGACCTACTAGTATTTTATATGCCACTACTTTGCATCTCTCATTGTATTATAAATATAGGTTCACAGAATGTATTTTTAAATGACTGATGATTCCTAGCCTACCCCAGCGACCACAATCCAGTCTTCAAAATCTACATCTGGATTCTGTATAGCCATTTTCTAATCTCAAGTCTGATTTTCCTTCCTGCTCCATATGATCCTGAGGACCCTACCCCATTGGTTGAAGATATGCATTTGGTTGGGCTCTGTTAGGGGAGATTCTGGACCAAGTCATAGCTTTCACCTAGCACAAACATTTCTACTAATACTACCTTTGTTTTGAATGCTCTAATTCTTTAAGGTAGTTCTTTTTAGGGCTTCTTTCATCCATCAACATTCTGTGGAGTTTTGGGTTCTTTCCCTTGTTTATCACCAGGGGCCAGAACTGTTTGTCTTTTCTGCTTTACTAACCTCAAGGGATGTGAGTGGAATCCCCCAAATAGCTGAGCTCTGACTCAGAGCTTTGAGGACCTTCTGCCTCACCCTCTCCTCACTCCCTTCATCACTTTCCAAAGTTTACAAAGCCCTAAGGTCGTGTGATCCACTCACAATCAAAGTGTCTTGACTGCATGGCAGAGTAACATCAGGTTCTTATTTCACTCATACACATTCAGAGTGAAGGCTGATAGATAACACGAAAAGCATTCATTTGTTGTTGTGTCTTGTCTTGCTATAGTTCTTCTTGTCCTTGGAGCCACAGGCTATAATGTCACTTGACTTTTTTGAGAAAGTAGATGCCCACCATTAGCCTTTGGAAAGAGCATGCAATTTTCCTGAGGGACAGAAGGATGGAAGGCTAAGGTCAGGAAAGATGAATAAATGCAGTCATTAATTTTTAAGAAGTTCACCAAAGGTTCCGTGCTAAGAGAGTATTTTTATCTTGAGCAGCAATGGTTCCCCCTGATGGAGTGAAAACACATTAAATGAGATTCAGCGGTTTGAACTGTCAATATCATTCATTAATGGGTGGATAATACATGTAGCCACCCATCTCCTCTTTTCCCCTAGAACATGCACTCTTGATCAGCAGTTGTATTGCCAGGCTTGTTCTCAGTTACTGAGAGGCCTGCAGAAGGTGGTGGGGGGAAGTTGGTCAGGACACACAATGAGGTGTGTTTAATGTTATAAGGAGACAAAGTTATTCTGTGATGGTGGTGGTAGTGAAGGGAGAATTGGTTGGAGGGAAAGCATCTCTTGTTTATTAGCATTTGAATCAAAGGAGAAATAAAAAGACATCCCCAGTTGTGAAACTTTAAGTAAAATCCTATTTGTATTTAGAGTCCAGACTGTTGAAGACAATCACACACTTGACAACTTTTAATTTGTACTTGGATTGTTGATAATTCTTTACTCCATTAAAACAAGATCCTTTCCAGTACCATGTGTGTCTAGAAAGAAACAATTCTGAAGCAAGGGAGTTGTGAGAAGGAGGGGAGGGGTGAAGATCTATCTTTATTATTTCCCATGATTATTTTAGTTTTCTCTCTCTTGTCTTGGAGGTTACACTCCAGACCTTATGTACCAGGCAACTGTCCTTGTCCCATTGTTCAGATCTACTATAAGAATCCTAATGATAGGATTCCATTAATACTTTCTCATTGAGCACCTACTGTGTACCAGACCCTGTTCTCACAACTAACCATAACAATAGCTACTGTATTAATATTTATCATGTGGCAAGTGCTTTGTGTATCTCACCTCACTTCCTCCTCAAAAGATGACTATTTTGCAAATGGGGCACTTGAGACTCAGTGAAGTTAATTTGTCCAAATCAAATAGCTAATGGGGCTTCCCTGGTGGCTCAAATGGTAAGGAATCTGCCTGCAACACAGGAGATGGGTTCAATCTGGGAAATTCTATGGACAGAGGAACTTGGTGGGCTCCAGTCCAGCAAATAGCTAATGGGTGGTAGAATCAATATTTGAACTCAGGTCTGTTTGACTACAGAAACCATACGCATTTTGTTGACTAACTTTTAATAAGTGCCTTTGTCCTGTTTTTAAGGTGGACATTGCAATTGAATAGGGGAAGGGAGATACCGTAAAACCTTTGAAAATTTCTGAGGCCAAATACCTAACAACAGATCTGACAGAGTAGAGCAGGTTCAGCAGAGGGATCCCTTGTGGATGCTATAATCTCTGATACTTTTGGTTACTAATCTCTGTCCTCTATAGCCCCATTCCTCTAGCCTTGAATATACAGACAGAATGTCTCCAATCTCTTCTGGCCCCTTGTACCTTTGGGGCCCCCATCTGCTCAAATGGGCACCAGAACCATGTTGCTTTATAAATGGAATCTCTTAATTCCTGCTGGGGCTCTGTTCTCTCTTGACATCCGTATTGTTCCCAGGTCCTTGGCTGGTGTTTTCATTGTAATGTAAGACCATATTAGACAACAGAAACTTAAGATTAGAAATGAGTTCTCACTGTGGGCCTTATGGTTTATATTAATGAAATATAATTTCACCTCTAGAAAAAAAATGTGCACCTCATGTTACCTTAATTGATTATAGTAGGAAGTTAAAACTAGGTATTTGTGTAAAAACTTGCAGAAAAGAAAAGGTGAATAACTTCACAGTAGAATAGAATCACCTGTAAGATATGGGGATGTCACTGCAATTGGGAGAGTATTTCTGCATAAGGTTGCCATGATCTCTTTAGCTGTAAGAGTAAATAATTTCCCTTTATTTCCTCATTTATAAATGCCAGAGTTGAGCCCAAAGAAAGAATTAAATGATTGAGTGAATAATGGTCAATGTATATAGTTAAAAGGTCACAGATGAAGGCAGCTTTGGTTGAGTTGGAGTTGTAACTCAGTTGAATTGCCAGGCCTCATGCTTCTGCTATGTGATGCATGAACCTGCCCCAAGACTCCAGTTGAAGGTTATGACACTTCCAAAATACTGAGAAGAGCCTAAGTAGGAACCTCTGTGATGGTAAAGAAGATGGAAAATATGGTACTGATTCCTCCACCAATCTCACTGATCAAACTACTTGTGAAAGCTCAGCACCAGGGAGGAATACCTTATTCATTCAGAAACTATTTAGAAACTACTGTGTTTGATATTGTGCCAGGCACTGGAATGATTTTGTGAATATGAAACAATTGCTGTATTCAGAAATGTACCATCAGATGGACATAAGGAAAAGATAAGACGAGCCCACATAGGCCCAGAATCTACAGAGTTGGGGCTACTCAGGGAGAGCCAAAGGGATGGAAATGGAGCCTTTGGTGGCACAAGCAGGAAATTATTGCACCTGATGCAGGACTGGGAAGAGACTGGGGTGAGTGCTACTATTCCTCAGTCATCTTGGTCATCCTGAGTTTAGAGAGTTGAGGATTTTTTTTTTTTTTGAAAAATTTTAACTTACATATGATGAATCAAAAACAATGCCAGACCCAAAGATCAGAGAACTTTATGTCTAATCATCAACAAAACCATGACAACTGCCCCCTACCCCAACATTTGAGGTGAGGTGAAGTCGCTCAGTCGTGTCCGACTCTTTGCGACCCCATGGACTGTAACCTACTAGGCTTCTCCATCCATGGGATTCTCCAAGCAAGAATACTGGAGTGGGTTGCCATTTCCTTCTCCAGGGAATCTTCCTGACTCAGGGATCAAACCTGGGTCTCCCGCATTGGAGGCAGACGCTTTAACCTCTGAGCCACCAAATGATCAGAACACTCAGGATCTTAATTATTTGATAAGTAAAATGGTAATAATGATATATTCTTCCCTAAAGGTAGAAGTCTGGACCTTCTGATTTTGTCAATTTTCTTTCAGATCTCAGGTCTGTGATCTTATGACTACTCAGTAGATAAAGTTAACACAAAGGTTGAGTTTTTGCAGAAGTGTGTTATTTGCTTGACCAAATACAATACCTACCCTTGAAAATGTAAACAACAGCCATAGAAACTGTTTCTAGTTTCCGTTTCTATAGAAAGTAGTCCTAGATGTTGTTGAATTCATTTCAATCAAGGCTAAAATGGTTTGCAGCTTTAAGAACAAGACAATTTGTAGAAATTTCTGCATGCTATTTAACCATATGCATTTCTTGATGAATTAAAGATAATGTGTAGTAGTGTTATCTTTAAAGGACCTTTTAAGGTCAGGCACTCATAAAAATGTGTTTGATAAATGAGATAGACTCATATTTGTTTATGGAAAATTCTCTGATTTATTTCATAAAATAGTGGGTTAGCAAGTATCTAATGAGCGCCCACTATGTATAAAGAACCAAACTGGGCTTTCTTGTATAGGAGCAAAGGAGTAGAAAACCTTCTTATTATTTTTAAGAACTGTACCATTTATTTGAAATGAGGCATGCATCTGAGAATAATTATAGAGCAGCTTAGCAATACATTCTTTAATATGCTTTGAATCAAAGACACTCGTTACAATTGTTGGCAGAGTAAAGGAAAGAATAGAAAAGGAAAGATTACATTGAGTTTTGAGTCTTGAAGGAGCTGATAAAATGCTTTCCCAAGGCTGTGTATAATATTAAAATTCATTTAACAGCCTTCAAACCAGAGTTGGACACAGGTGGCAGCCAGAAGACAGACCATGGACTAATCCCTAATATTGGGAACATAGGATGCATTAGAACAAGAAAGGACAAGTGAGGAAACTTCCCCTGGCAAAGCCTGATTGTGAACCAGATACTTAAAACTTATTACTGTGGTAATTCCATGTGATAATGTTCTCCCTATTACCGATCAGGAGACTGAAGTCCAGAGGGGCAAGGTAAAAAATTTATCACTTATTAGGACAAGGTTTGGGCTTGTCTCTACATCTACCAGGATGAAAAAAATCTGTGTGAAAGGTGACAAATGATGCAAAGAAAATTGAATGCAGTTCATTGATTTATTCTCATACAATCAACTAAACTAATTGATAACAGTAATTGGCTGAGATCACTAGCCACTCCAACTGTACTGGAAATTTAGATAGAAACTGGGCAGACAATGGATTGCAAGCCTGAGAGACAATGTGTCTGTGCTTCTTATTCCCTTAGTAGGCTTTATAAAGTTCTCTGGCCAAAAGGAAACTGCAGAGCAACTCAAAAGCTATATAAAGCAAATGTGTAATGCTGTTGGCAGTGTTCTGAAGGGAGCTACCAAGAATGCATACTACAGGGAGGAATAAAGAACTGATTTCTGGCTGAAATTCATTTTGGATGAAAAACTTTAATGGACAAATTCCCCGTCAATATGTAGCTGCTTTCCATTTAATTGTCATCATTCACTATTCGATTTTTAAATCTTTCTGCATGTGCATACATGACTCCATAGGGAGGCTGTAGAAATTACATTTTTGAACTATGTGTTCTTCTTCCTTAGAGAGTGAACAACTGTCTAACTCAACACTGTATCCTCTTCTCTTGCCTTTTGATTATTATTGGCTTTATTTAATATTCAATATAGATCTTGGTCTGGCGTTCCACCTTACCTGCTTCCTGAGGAACCTGCATGCAGGTCAAGAAGCAACAGTTAGAACTGGACATGAAACAATAGACTGGTTCAAAGTCAGGAAAAGAATATGTCAAAGCTGTATATTGTCATCCTGCTTATTTAACTTATATACAGAGTACATCATGCAATAATGGATGAAGTACAAACTGGAACTAAGACTGCCAGGAGAAATATCAACAATGTCAGATATGCAGATGATACTGCCCCAGTGGTAGAAAGTGAATAAGAACTAAAGAGCCTCTTGATGGAGGTGAAAGAGAAGAGTGAAAAAGCTGGCTTAAAACTCAGCAGTCAAAAACTAAGATCATGGCATCCAGTCCCATCACTTCATGGCAAATAGATGGGGATATTGGGCTCCAAAATCACTGCAGATGGTGACTGCAGCCATGAAATTAAAAGACACTTGCTCCTTGAAAGANACTCAGCAGTCAAAAACTAAGATCATGGCATCCAGTCCCATCACTTCATGGCAAATAGATGGGGATATTGGGCTCCAAAATCACTGCAGATGGTGACTGCAGCCATGAAATTAAAAGACACTTGCTCCTTGAAAGAAAAGCTCTGACAAAACTAGACAGTGTATCAAAAAGCAGAGATATTGCTTTGCTGGCAAAAGTATGTCTAGGCAAAGCTGTGGTTTTTCCAGTAGGCATGAATGGATGTGAGAGTTGGACCACAAAGAAAACTGAGCACCAAAGAACTGATTCTTTTGAGCTGTGGTGGTGGAGAAGACTCTTGAGAATCTTTTGTACAGCAAGGAGATCAAAGCACTCAATCCTAAAGGAAATCAACCTGGAATTTTCATTGGAATGACTGATGCTGAAACTGAAACTCCTATACTTTGGCCACCTAATACTAAGAAATGACTCATTGGAAAAGACCCTGATACTGGGAAAGACTGACGGCAGGAGGAGAAGGAGACAATAGAGAATGAGATGGCTCCATGACATCACTGACTCAATGAACATGAATTTGAGCTAACTATGGGAGATTGTGAAGGACAGGGAAGCCTGGTGTGCTGCACTCCATGGGGCTGCAAAGAGTCAGACATAACTTTAGCAACTGAACAACAACCAAAGATGTTTCTCTATTAAAATTTGAGAACTTTATTTTCCCTCTTCTGTCTTTCCTCATTAGGAATCACATGGGTGAGTCAGTCTTTCTACTTTAATATGTAAATATGAGAACTAAAGTTTGCATGCTTATCAGGTGCCTTTCATGGCTTTTATAAGGTGGTGAATCACTAAGCTATTCCTGAGTAGTCTTGCAGATCATGTCAGATCAAGAGATCATCCCACTCAGATTTTTTGTTTTGTTGATTTCTGGGGATGTCTCCAGTGATTGTTCTTGCCAATGGGCCATGAACTCTACTAGTGGGAGGGAAGTGCTGGGTTATTGCAAAGGGTGTATAAATTCATATCTAATCCAAGCAGCAATACATGTACTACTATTTTTCATAACAGTAGGGGAAAAGAGTGGGATGGGGTAAATTGGGAGATTGGGACTGACATATATACACTATTGATACTATGTATAAAGTAGATAATTAATGAGAACCTACCGTATAGCAAAGGGAACTCTACTTAATTCTTTATGGTGACCTAAGTGGAAAGCAAATCCAAAAAATAGGGGTTATATTTATAAATATCACTGATTATTTTGCTGTACAGTAGAAACTAACACAACATTGTAAAGCTACTATCTGTGTGTATGTTAGCTGTTCAGTCGTGTCTGACTCTTTGCGACCCCATGGACTGTAGCCTGCCAGGCTCTTCTGTCCATGGAATTCTCCAGGCAAGAATACTAGAGTGGGTTGCCATTTCCTATACTCCAATAAAAACTTTTAAAAAGTATGTAATATATATGTGTAAATACATAATACNGACTCTTTGCGACCCCATGGACTGTAGCCTGCCAGGCTCTTCTGTCCATGGAATTCTCCAGGCAAGAATACTAGAGTGGGTTGCCATTTCCTATACTCCAATAAAAACTTTTAAAAAGTATGTAATATATATGTGTAAATACATAATACAGTATCATGAATTAATGGATTAAAATACCCTTTAAACATGTTGAAGTTTACTGAACTCATAATAGGTTTAAATTATAATCTATTTTTGAATCAGCACATGCAAAAAAAATTAACATGTAGAAGGTCATGGAAGTTTTTGAGGTTAAAATAAGAAACTTCATAACAGAAACAAAAAGAAAGTATCATCTTATGCTCTACCTCAATTCAAACTTGTTTAAAGCACTTATATCATTCATGACCTGGAGTATGGGCATAACAAACTTGATCTACTTACCTTCTTTCACTTTACAAAGCAAAGAAAGAAAAGTCTGAAAAGGTTAATTTCCTCCCAATATTTATATATTTCCTCTCTTTCTTTTTCTATTCTCTTTGTGTCAACTCAAAATGTTTTGTCATTGCCTCTGATACAAAGAGGAAAGATAGTCATGTTTTATTATCTAATATATTTAGCAGTTGGTTTTGGGTAGAACCTCTTTCCTGTATTATGGAAGTATGCTTCTATTCTTGATTTACTTTTTTTTAATAATAAAAAAATCAGAAATAAATGTTGAATTTCACAAAGATAATTTCAGCTTCCTATAAATGTGTATAAACTTGATTACTAAATCTCATATTATAATAGATTATATCATAGCAAACCATTCTTGTTTGTGATACTATCTTCCTTTTCAAACTGCCAATCTTGATTACTCTTTTATTTGAGACATTATAAATGAGTCTGGCTTGTAGTTTTCCATTTTTATTAGTTACTAGCTTCATCAAGATTGCTATCAGGTTTATGCAAGTTCACAAAATGAATTTGGAAGATGTTCATCTTTTTCTGTGTTTTAGAAACTGTCTATATAGATAAGGCAGTGAAGCATAGCCTTTATGCCCATGGTCTTTGGGAATATACACAGATGTCTGTATGATTCTGGGCTGTTCATTTGGAAGTTTCATAAATTTGGGCTAGNACAAAATGAATTTGGAAGATGTTCATCTTTTTCTGTGTTTTAGAAACTGTCTATATAGATAAGGCAGTGAAGCATAGCCTTTATGCCCATGGTCTTTGGGAATATACACAGATGTCTGTATGATTCTGGGCTGTTCATTTGGAAGTTTCATAAATTTGGGCTAGTTATTCAACTTGTCTAAATATCATTTTTGTCACCTATAAAATATAAATACAAGTACCTATCTTAAAATGTTTTGTGCAATTAAATAGGCAAAGCCCTTATTACGGTTCCTGGCTCATTGTAAGCCTTAAATAAATGTGGCTTCTGTTGAGATAATATGATGAAAATGATTATGATGATGATGATTACATTGTTATCATTGCATGGAAATTATCTTTCCCTTGAAGTTAGTCATGTTCAACAGTGCAACAGTTTTCTAAAAAAAGAATTAGGAACAATTTCCCTCAAGTTCTTCTTTAACTTTTCCAGTTTTCCTATTTTTATTCAGTTAATTTTAATAATTTTTTTTTCAAGAGAAACTTGTCTTTAGACTATGGAGCTCTTCAAAATTGTTAGGCCAAGTAAGATGTGTTTTATGAATGATCCCTCTCTTTCTTTATCTCTCTCTATTATATATATATGTTTATATTTATACATATTTCTATATGTATTCAGTGAAATTATGAGCCATACCATGTAGGGCTGCCCAAGATGGACAGGTCATGGTGGAGAGTTCTGACAAAATATGGTCCACTGGAGAAAGGAATAGCAAACTACATCAGTATTCTTGCTTTGAGAACTGCATGAACAGTATGAAAAGGCCAAAAGATATGACACTAAAATAATTCCCCAGGGTGGTAGGTGCTCAATATGCTACTGGAGAAGAGCAGAGAAATAGCTCCGGAGGAATGAAGAGGCTGAGCCAGAGTGGAAACAACACCCAGCTGAGGATGTGTCTGGTGGCGAAAGTAAAATCTGATGCTGTAAATAACAATATTGCATAGGAACCTGGAATGTTAGGTCCATAAATAACAGTAAGTTAGAAGTAGTGAGATAAGAGATGGAAAGAGTGAAAATCAACATTTTTAGGAATCAGTGAATTAAAATGGAATGAAATGGGCGAATTTAATTCAGATGACCATTGAATCTACTATTGTGGGCAAGAATCCCTTAGAAGAAATGGAGTCGCTCTCACAGTCAGCAAAAGAGTCCAATATGCAGTACTTGGATGCAGTCTCAAAAATGAAAGAATGATCTCTGTTCATTTCAAAGGCAAACCATTCAATATCACAGTTCTGTTCAGTAGTCTGTCAGTTGTGTCCCTCTCCTAGTGACCCATGGAATGCAGCACACCAGCATTCCCAATCCATCAACAGATCACAGAGCTTGCTAAAAATTATGTTCATTGGGTCACTGATGCCATCCAACCATCGATCCTCTGTCATCCCCTTCTCCTGCCTTCAGCGTTTCCCAGCATCAGAGCTGGGAGTCAGTTCTTTCTAATGAGTCAGTTCTTCACATCAGGTGGTCAAAGTATTGGAGCTTCAGCTTCAACATCAGTCCTTCCAATGAATATTCAGGACTGACTTCCTTTATGCATAGATTTGTTTGATCTCCTTGTAGATCAAAATGAAGCAGAACAAAGGCTGAGTTTTGCCAAGAGAACACACTGGTCACAGCAAATGTCGTCTTTAAACAATATAAGAGATGACTCTACACATAGACATCACCAGATGGTCAACACTGAAATCAGATTATATTTTTTGCAGCTGAAGATGGGGAATCTCCATACAGTCAGCAAAAATAAGGCTAGGAGTTCACTGTAGCTGAGATCATGACACCATATTGCAAGATTCAGACTCACATTGAAGAAAGTAGGGAAAAACTACTAGCCCATTTAGGTATGACCTAAATCAAATCCCTTATGATTATACAGTGGAAGGGACAAATAGATTCAAGGGATTAGATCTGATAGACAGATTGCCTGAAGAACTATGGATGGAGGTTCATGACATTGTACAGGAGGCAGTGATCACAACCATCCCCAGGAAAAATGAATGCAAAAAAGCAAAATGGTTGTCTGAGGAAGCCTTACAAATAGCTGAGAAAAGAAGAGAAGCAAAAGGCAAAGGAGAAAATGAAAGATATACCCATCTGAATGCAGAGTTCCAAGAATAGGTTGCCACCCCTTGAACTTTAGCCCGCCAGACTCCTCTGTCCATGGGATCCTCCAGGCAAGAATACTGGAGTGAGTTGCCATGCTCTTCACCAGGAGATCTTCCATATTCCCAGGGTATCTTCCTGGGTGTTCCCGTAGAACACGTGTCTCTATGTCTCCTGCATTGGCAGTCATCTTCTTTACCACTAGCACCACCTGGGAAGCCAGGACATATATGAATATACACAAACAAAACAACACATAGAGTCAGTCATTATTGTTTAGATCTTGTTACCTTTTTGGGATCACTTTTTGCTTTAAGAACAACAGAAAAACTGGTAAAACTTACTCATTTTATCTTATGATTTTATGAATTTTCTTGTATTTACAGTATTTTTCTTTATATACTTTAATGCTATGTTATCTGTAGTATTAATATCAATAACAAGTATATCTTACAATACTACTATTACTGATACAGATACTAAAAGCAACTATTAGTTTTTGAGCATGTACTGTGTGGCAGGTGTTGAGTTTGATGTTTTAGATTAATTTTCTTATTTAATACTTATGACACATTTATAATAAGGTTGCTATATCTATCACTTCCAGTGGGGATCCTTGTGGATTTTATTCTTCATTAACAGACATGTAAATAAAATACAAATATTTTCACATAAACGCTTTTTGGTTTACCACTGCTTCTTTAATGTTAATATTGTGATTCTTGCTTTCTTTTTGTCTGCATTTGCCATGTATACCTGTCTCTCTTAACATGTAAAGTTTTTGTCACTGAGCTTCCCTGGTGGCTCAGTGCTAAAGAATCCACTTGCAATGCAGGAGACACAGGAGATGCGGGTTCGATCCTTTCATGGACAGATCCCCTGCAGGAGGGCTTGGCAACCTACTCAAGTATTCTTACCAGGAAAATCTCGTGGACAGAGGAGCCTGGCAGGCTATAGTCCATGGGATCTCAAAGAGTCAGACACGACTGAAGTGAGAGATCACGTAGTCACTTAGTGTGGTATTGGTATACAGGGGATATCCTACAAAAATGACTGTAGGATGAACAGATAGATCTCTTGGAGTCATTTCAGACTGGTTCCAAATAGGAAAAGGAGCACGTCAAGGCTGTATACTGTCACTCTGTTTATTTAACTTCTATGCAGAGTGCATCATGAGAAACGCTGGACTGGAAGAAATNCCCTGTCCTTCACCATCTCCTGGAGTCTGCTCAAACTCATGTCCATTTACTCAGTGATGCCATCCAACCATCTCCTTCTCTGTCATCCCCTCTCCTCCTGCCTCCAATCTTTCTCAGCTTAAATGTCTTGATGAGTCAGCTCTTTGCATCAGGTGACCAAAGTATTGGAGCTTCAGCTCTAGCATCAGTCTTTCCAATGAATATTCAGGATTAATTTCCCTTAGGATGGATTGGTTTGATCTCCTTGCAGTCCAAAGGACTCTAAAGCATCTTCTCCAACACCACAGTTCAAAGATCCAAACTGTACTAACCAGAAAACTGAGCAAACACCACTCTCACTGCATGCAAAATGACCAGACAGCAAGAACCTCTCCCTACTACGAGGACTCTCTTCCTCTCTTCAGAGGATGTGACTTTGGACAACAGGGTGGACCTCATGGAATATGTCCCATGGTGTAAGTCCAGATGCAGAGTTTGAGATATCGATATAGACTTGTAAAGCTTTACACTGGATACTTATGGAGGATGTGACTTTCCCATGACATCAACTTATTGTTGTTCTAGAGGCAGACTCATTTTTCTGTATGTGATTTATTAAGATTTCCCTGGAAATTCCAATGAAGAAAATACCTAAGAAAGAAAATGGAAGGAAACAAAGATGAAAATTAACAGTACTTAAAATTTCTATGTTCATGCTGACATTGCCACTTTAGGTGTTTCATTTCATCTACTATGAGAGCATATTTGTTGAACTGTTCTATTTTTAGACTACAGTTGACCCTTGAGCAATATGGGGATTAGGGAGGCTGACCCTCTGTGCAGTTGAAACTCCCTATTTAATTTTACTTGGCTTTTACTACCCATGGTTCCTTAGTATTTACAATTCCTCTGCATCAGTGAATTCAACCAAGTATGAATTGTATAGCATTGTTGTGTTTACTACTGAAAAAATTGTGTGTAAGTGAACCAGCCAGCTCAAGCCTGTGTTGTTCAAGGGTGAAATGTATTTTAAGGCACCATTTGAAGCCTTAAGTGTCCTTTGATACTGTTCAGTTATGCTGTTGTTTAAATTTTGTCATCTATTTCCTCCCCCCTCCCCAATCCCACTTTTTTTTTTTCTTTTTAACCCTTGACATCATGAGTTTACCTTCAAGCATGTACTGCCAGGTGATTTCTTTATCTCTTTTTTTATCACCACCCAACACTAGCTGCAAGTAAGGGAAAAAAAGAAAAAAACAAGTTTTCTTCCTAGGAACTGTACAGGACCATAATACATCTAATATTTCACTGAAGTTGCATATAATTATGAGAGACTTGCAAAGAAAAGAAAGTCATTGAAGAACTACAACACTGTAAGATTTGTGTCTAAATTTTCTCATTAGCTTCTCATTTTCACATGCACTGTAATTCTCATCATTTTTATTTTTTAAGTTTCCGGTCTTGATGGTAGTATTTTTGCCTTTAACACATTTTTTTGATACAGGAAAGTGTTACTAAAGATTTTAATTTTTAGATTATTTCTTTTTTAATATACAAATACACTAAGTCAGGCAACCCATGAAATAGAATAATAAATTGTAGTTCAGTTCAGTTCAGTTCAGTGGCTTAGTTGTGTCTGACTCTTTGTGACCCCGTGAATTACAGCACGCCAGGCCTCCCTGTCCATCACCAACTCCCGGAGTTCACTCAGACTCATGTCCATCNCCGGTGCAGCGCCCAGGGAGGGTGTCGGGTGGGGGGGAGTGTCAGCACTTCTTGGGGCAGGCCCGGCACCCCCAGGACTGGGCCCGGGCCTCCGGGCGGAGGAGATAGGACGCATGCCCGGCGCAGCGCGCCCATCCAGGAGCACCGTGAGCGGCTGTCCTTCCTACCACCCCTCTCCCTCTCTCATTCAGATCCCCAGCGCGCCCGCCATCTGCGCGCCCACCCAGGAGTTTTCCGTGGTACCAACAGGGCTAGGTCAGCATGGCAGAAACTCTGGAGTTCAACGACGTGTATCAGGAGGTGAAGGGCTCCATGGTGAGAAGGGCCCCGCGGAGGGAGGGGAGTGGACCTGCAGCGCCACTGATCATGCACAGGCTCTGAATGGGCATGCTGGTTTGGAAAAGGGGTCAGAGGACCCGTGTGTGCTTAGGGCTCCCTGCAGCTGAGAAGCGGTACGCAGGGAGAGGGCCAGAATCAGGTCTGCCTGAAGGGCCCCACAGCCGCTATACCCAGTCCCGGAGCCTGGAAGCTCTGAGACCCTGCAAGGGTTGTGGATGCCTGAGCCAGGATTAGAGCCCAAGGGCCCTAGCGGGCTTGTCTCCCTTTACCGGCCCTCAGCGCTCCCCAGGGCTGCTGCTGCTCTGGTCTGTGGATGTCAGGCGGGCCCAGACGGGGCGCGGGGTGGGCCTGACCCTGGTCTGCTGCGCTGCGGCGTCCCCACACATCTGGGCCTGTTTCCCCCACAGAATGATGGTCGGCTGAGGCTGAGCCGCCAGGGCATCATCTTCAAGAACAGTAAGACGGGCAAAGTGGACAACATCCAGGCCGGGGAGCTGACGGAAGGCATCTGGCGCCGGGTGGCTCTGGGCCACGGGCTGAAACTGCTCACGAAGAACGGCCACGTCTATAAGTACGACGGCTTCAGGGAATCGGTGAGGCACCCTGTCGCCATCGCCCCCTCTTGACTGTGTGTCTCCTTTAGTTTTAATCCTCTGGACAGACAGTTACCCCTTCTTCTGGTAACTGTGCGATCGCTGGTTTGGGCTCCTCACAGCGGGACCAGTGAAGCCGTTAAGCAGTCAACGTTCAGTTTTGGGTCAGTCTCAGGACTTTTGTGCCCTGACTCCAGAAGTTTTTCTACTGTTTGGATTTTTTTTTTTCAGTGGCTTCTGCCTGTTGTCTTTATCCAGGTTCTGGGTCTTACGTAATGCTTCAGTTTGGGTTTTGTTTTTCCATTGTGACCTGCGTGCATTCAAGACTTAATTTTCGTTTCCATTTTCACTAAAGGAATACCTGTACAAACTTTCTAAGACATTGCGAGACCCCTAACTGGGAATGTCAGCCCCTTACTTTATTCCTCCCCCAGGCTGAGAAATAATCCAGAAATAATCTCTTCCAACAGTCTTTTAAACGGTTTTATAGCTGCGATTCTTAAGTCAGCAAAGATTTCTGATACAAGGTATACTGGGACAGCTTCTCAGAAACAGGTAATCTCAGAACGTTCAAGTTTGTGTTCAGGCCATCAGGAGTTTACTGGGCTGGTTCTCTTTCCTCTCCTTACAGGAGTTTGAGAAACTCTCTGATTTCTTCAAAACTCACTATCGCCTGGAGCTAATGGAGAAGGACCTGTGTGTGAAGGGTTGGAACTGGGGAACTGTGAAGTTTGGTGGTGAGTTCTGCGGGAGGTTTGAGTTTTTGGGGGAGGCGGAAAGATGAAAGATTTCCCCCTTTAACTTGTCTTGCTCTCTCTGCCACTGCCTCTGATTGCCTGTCTGTTTGTAAATAATTGTGTTTATCGAGGACCAACGGTGTATTAGGGCGTCTGGGATAAACAGCCCCCGGGCCCTCTCCGTAGGGAACCTGCAGTCTGGTGGGAGCGCAGTTTATGCTGAGCCAGGGAAGAGCCTGTGGATGGGTCCTCCGCCTTTTCCCTACAGGGCAGCTGCTTTCCTTCGACATCGGCGACCAGCCGGTCTTCGAGATCCCTCTCAGCAACGTGTCCCAGTGCACCACCGGCAAGAACGAGGTGACGCTGGAGTTCCACCAGAATGATGACGCGGAGGTCTCCCTCATGGAGGTGCGCTTCTACGTGCCGCCCACCCAGGAGGACGGCGTGGACCCCGTCGAGGTGAGGCTTTCCGCGGCGCTGGGCGTGCCCCGGGAGCCCTGCGGCCACCTCCCAGCGGCTCCATGACCCGCGTGCGCTTCGGCAGGCCTTCGCCCAGAACGTGCTGTCGAAGGCGGACGTGATCCAGGCCACCGGAGATGCCATCTGCATCTTCCGGGAGCTGCAGTGTCTGACGCCCCGAGGCCGCTACGACATCCGCATCTACCCCACCTTCCTGCACCTGCACGGCAAGACCTTCGACTACAAGATCCCCTACACCACGGTGCTGCGGCTGTTCCTGCTGCCCCACAAGGACCAGCGACAGATGTTCTTCGTGGTGAGCCGGCCCCGGGGCCGCCGCGTCTCGGGAGGCAGGCGTCACCCACGTCCGTCTAGTTCACCTGCTGGTCCTCCGAGCCCTGGCTGGCGCTGAGCCCGGTCGGTCCTTCTCCCGCAGATCAGCCTGGACCCTCCCATCAAGCAGGGTCAGACTCGCTACCACTTCCTCATCCTGCTCTTCTCCAAGGACGAGGACATCTCCCTGACACTCAACATGAACGAGTGAGTGAGGCTGTCCCCGGCCGGGGTGGGGCGGGCAGGTGGAAGCCCGCAGTGCTCCTGCCCGCCTCTTGCTGTCCTCAGGGAGGAGGTGGAGAAGCGCTTCGAGGGGCGGCTCACCAAGAACATGTCGGGGTCGCTCTACGAGATGGTCAGCCGGGTCATGAAAGCGCTGGTGAACCGCAAGATCACGGTCCCGGGCAACTTCCAAGGGTGAGCCGCCGGCCTGGGCTGCTGCCTGCCGTGGGGGGCGGGAGGCGGGGGTGCTCCCAGGTGAGCCCCTGCTGGGAACGCCGCCCCGAGGGGCCCTGGGTGGGCGGTCGCTGGAGGGGGCAGCCCCCTGAGGCTTACACACCGGGAGGCCAGGGCACTGCCCAGGTGGTGCCCAGGCGGCGCTGACCGCGCCCCTCCCCAGGCACTCAGGGGCCCAGTGCATCACCTGCTCCTACAAGGCCAGCTCAGGGCTGCTGTACCCCCTGGAGCGGGGCTTCATCTACGTCCACAAGCCGCCCGTGCACATCCGCTTCGACGAGATCTCCTTTGTCAACTTCGCCCGTGGGACCACCACCACGCGCTCCTTTGACTTTGAAATTGAGACCAAGCAGGGCACTCAGTATACCTTCAGCAGCATTGAGAGGTGAGCGCCCCTGCCCAGCCCCGCCGGGCACCCTGGCCTCGACCCAGCCCCGCCAGGCACCACCCACTGCCTAGCCCCGCTGGCACCCGCCCAACCCCTGCCCAGCCTCCTCCCCCAGGCGCCCGGCCCCTCCAGGNTCTTCTGTGTATTCTTGCCACCTCTTCTTAATATCTTCTGCTTCTGTTGGGCCCATACCATTTCTGTCCTGCTAAGGAGCAGCGACTGTCCTTTGCTGGAGCAGCCGTAAAGAGATACCCCACACCCAAGGTAAGAGAAACCCAAGTAAATAAAAAATCTTGAGTTAGTCTTAAGTATTTACTGATGGTCTACAAATAGATAAAATAATGATTTTCTTCCCATTTACTTTAATCTTAAAAACAGCTTGGATTACCAGATTTATTATTTAATAATGACACTAACTGAGGGTAAAATAATGAAATTCTCAGTCTCATTAATAACTGTCTGTTGATTTTTTTTTTAAATTTTAGTAAATATGTTGAGTTTCACAAAGAATTAGGGACCCAGTTTGTTATATATATATATATATACACATATATATATCTTATTTCAAAATCCCTTGAGGACTGACTAATTAATTAGGAAAATCAGATCTAGATTTCAAAACAACTCATATATCTCCTGGAGGTTTAAGTAGTTTACTCTTCTAGAAGTAGCAAATTATTTTTCGTACGAGAGCACTGCTTTGTGAATGTGGATGTTAAGTCACTTCAGTCATGTCCAACTCTTTGAGACCCTATGGACCATAGTCCTCCAGGCTCCTCTGTCCATGGGATTCTCTGGGCAAGAATACTGGAGTGAGTTGCCATGCCCACCTCCAAGGGATCTTCCCAACCCAGGGAGGGCACCCATGTCTCTTATGTCTTCTGCATTGCTGCGAATTCTAGTGCCACCTGGGAAGCTAACTTTATGTGCCTTTATTCTGTTGAGCAGACTTATTTCTTTTGATTTTAAGGCTTTCAGGTTATGTGCATACAGTTTCACAGCTATTAACAAATAACTTATTTGCAAATAAGGAGATCAATTTTAATTCCTGTAATCAGTATCAAGAAGTTGAACCCTGATTACTTTACAGTGGCTTGTTCTCAAAACAAGGTGATGCCATGTTTCAGATGGCTGATGGCTTGTGTTCCCCAAAGTATATTTGGGGAAATACAAATTTTCACACTTTTGATGGGTTCTCAGTCTCTCCCTTTTCAGCACTTTCTACTGATTTTTTTTTTCATTAAAATTATTTTACAAGACTGAAGTAAAGCTATAGGACCTGATATTAAATGGCAGTGTTTCTGATTTCTCATAGTCTCCAATTTCTAACACAGTGAACATTTCTAGTGATCCTGAGAATGAAGGGCCCTGGGCACGGTACTTTGGAGAGGTTTCTCTCCCTTAAAATGCAGCTGACATGCTTTTTGTATTATTTTCTGTTGTTTTGAAACTAGTCATTTTTCCATCTCAACTATTTGTCCATGGGGAGACTTTGATTTTCCAATTTGGAGAAATTTTGAAACATTTTATAGAAAATTACAAAAGGTTTTACACATCAAAATAGTAAAAGCAAATGCTTGGGAGGATTAAGTGTGACCTCCCCCCTACCCCCCCTCTCCTCCGCCCAGAAGGTTAGAAATAACACTGGAGAGAGTAAGACTAAAAAAGAAACATGTGAAGTTAGTCTAACATCATGTTAAATATTGAGCTTTCTTGAATTCATGGAGAAAGTTAATTACTATTAAGTATACTGAACTCTATTTAATATCATTCTTCTAGAATTTTGACTGAAATTTTGAATAATAGTGGAGGGTCACATGAGTCCTCTTTTGGCTATCTCTTGATAGTTGGTGTGGTATCAGAAGTTCATAAAAGAAAAACTGTAATTGTTAGTGTTAAAAGCACTTGGAATCCTTTTTTTTTTAACCTGGACTAAATATTCAGTTCTAGAATATCCTTTAAAAAAATATCAAAGTCATCTGGTGAAGTTTTCTAATCTTTTCACCTATTTACTGATTGGATTAATCACATTTATTTTAGTTATTTGTCTATTATTTCCAATACCTGGATAGTATGTGTGTCTGTCATTATTTGGTCTTTCAGGTATGTTGTCCAATATCTTTTCATGTCCAGTAATTTTTAATTGAATATTGGATATTGCATATGAAAAAATTAGATAGTTGGATAATGGTTATCTTTCTCCAGAGAATACTTTTTTTAGAAAAGCAGTTGGTGTACATGTTAGGTTCCTTGATCCAGGCGAGTTTTACCCATCTTCAGTATGACCAAGTCCTTTGACATAGCCCTGTCAAACTGACATTTTAGAATATTTACTAGATCCACACTTTCTTTCCCCAGTCCACGAAGGTTGATAAAACTTGCTTTTGGTGTGTGAGCCTTAACCTGTTTCTTTGTTATTCATAGGCTGTCCTCTTCTTCTGTAAATCATGAGTTGGCAAGTGATGGGAGGGAAAATTGAACACAGAATATAAGATTTTACCTTTTTTTCCCCAGAATATTTGTTCTCTAGGCCTGGTGTTGGTATCCATGAAATCCAGTGCATTTTCTCTTCGGCCCACTGAGGTTGCCACAAGCAAGTTCTAGGCCTCCCTCGCTTTCCTTCCTGTGTCCATGTCCCATGAAAATCAGCACATTTCTGAGGGGTGCAACATCTTTGAAACTGAAGAATTCATTTAGCTATATGCTTCTTTTCTTTGGGAACTTGGCTCCTCAAGTCTTGAGTCCTAATACTGTTAAACTGTTGTTATTGCATATTATTCAGTATACTTGAAAGTTGTTATCTTTGGTAGCACTATTCTAATACCAGTTATGATTTCTAATATTCTATATTATTTTTAGCACAACTTGGGAAAATTCTCTTCTACTATTTTTAGAATAATAGTATTAATAATTGAAATTCTTCTTTGCATTCTTTTTCTTCCCAGGACTCATATTCCTATACATTAGCCTTCTTAACCTACTGTGCTCGTCTCTTCTGTTTTGGATATTATTTTTATTCACCTGCTCAGTTCTGAGTATTTAATTTACACTGCTCTCATAGAGAGTGTGGAGAAGGAAATGGCAACCCACTCCAGTATTCTTGCCTGGGAAATCCCAGGGACAGAGGAGCCTGGTGGGCTGCAGTCCATGGGGTCTCAAAAGAGTCAGACATGACTTAGCAACTAAACAACAACATAGAGAGTGTGGGAACAATAGTTTTCACGGTCATCTCTGTGCTCTGCACTTTGAAAATCTAACAGCCAGAAATTTTGTAAATTTTTCAAGGTACCTGAGAGGAAGATGAACTTTTATGTTTAAGAAAAATTTTGAGAGTGGGCATATGGGTATGTACTGCATACTTTAGCAATTATATTATTCAGAACCTTTATATTATTGGCTTGGCATATTCATGCGTGAGCATAAGCTCAAGTGTCCCATTAATAACATCTATCAACAAAGATGTATCATTCACTTCTTATCATGAGCAATTTCTGTTTTAGTATTACTCTTTTGTTGTTTAGTCACTAACCTGTGTCCAGTTCTTTTGCAACTCCATAGACTGCAGTCCACCAGATTCCTTTGTCCATAGAATTCTCCAGGCAAGAATACTGGAGTGGGTTGCCATTTGCTTCTCCAGGGAATCTTCCTGACCCAGGGTTCAGATCCACATCTCCCACACTGGAAGGTGGATTCTTTATAACAGAGCCACCAAGGAAGCCCGTTATTCTATTTGGCATATATTAAATCATGACATCTATTCATTTGTTGAAGAGTGAATGTTTAATCACTCTTTAAAATGTGATCTTTTGGCACAAATACTTTTTAAATTCAAGTCTGTTTTTCTCATGTTAGTATTGCAGTTCTTGCTTCTTTTGTTGGCATTTGGTTGGCAGTTCCTTGTCTAATTATTTTCTTTCAGAATTTGAGGGTAAGAAGTAAATGCTTCCTCTCTGTGATCAGGGACACATCAGGATTCGAGTAGTGATTCAATCCTCCTTCCCTAACTTAAAAGAAAAAAAAAATCCATTAAGGTTTTAAAATATGAGAATCCAATGAAACTTCCACTGTACAGAATCAAATACCTGTAGCTCATTGTCAGGATTGATTATTGAGTAATAAGCAATTGCAATTGATGAATCTATAATATTGAAAACACACATCTGTACTGAGAGCTGGACACTCTTCATTTAGGGGACTGTTCTGTGGCTAGAAAAATGTGAAACCTGAGGGATCCCAGGTTCATTAATAACAGTGGTCTACATCTCCTAGAACTATGGAATGAGGTTCATGACATTGTACAGGAGACAGGGATCAAGACCATCCCCGTGGAGAAGAATTGCAAAAAAGCAAAATAGCTGTCTGGTGAGGCCTTACAAATAGCTGTGAAAAGAAGAGAAGTGAAAAGCAAAGAAGAAAAGGAAAGATAAAAGCATCTGAATACAGAGCTCTAAAGAATAGCAAGAAGAGATAAGAAAGCCTTCTTCAGAAATCAATGCAAAGAAATAGAGGAAAAGAACAGAATGGGAAAGACTAGAGATCTCTTCAAGAAAATTCGAGATACCAAGGGAACATTTCATGCAAAGATGGGCTCAATAAAGGACAGAAATGATATGGACCTAACAGAAGCAGAAGATATTAAGAAGAGGTGGCAAGAATACACAGAAGAACTGTACAAAAAAGATCTTCATGACCCGGATAATCAGACATCCTGGAATGTGAAGTCAAGTGGGCCTTAGAAAGCATCACTACAGTGGAGGTGATGGAATTCCTATTGAGCTATTTCAAATCCTGAAAGATGATGCTGTGAAAGTGCTGCACTCAATATGCCAGCACATTTGGAAAACTCAGCAGTGGCCACAGGACTGGAAAAGGTCAGTTTTCATTCCAAT
>SJYV01016613.1:138278-179643 GCA_006410875.1 Neotragus pygmaeus | reverse complement strand
TTTTACTTCTAACATTTAGTGTCATTTTTTTTTTTTTTTTTTTTTACTGTTTCCTTTATTTTTCTTTTACCCTTGCCGTATGGCTGTGAGCTCTGATTAAATATACATACAAGTTGGTGTGGAAAGGGTACATCTTGTTTTCATTTCACTTTTGATTGACATCTGGCTTGTCCTACAGCTGAGTACATTCACACTCTTGGCATGATAGTTAAGAGTTTCCATTGCAGCTGCTGCTTCCCTAGGCTTTACATTCATGTGCCAGTCTACAGTGAATTATGTTTATGGTTCTGAATTTCTCATTTTGTTTATGATCTCATCTGAAGTAATTTATTCATTTGAAAATGAAACATATTTGTTACATTGTGTAGTCTTTGTTAGTTTTATCCTCATCATATAACAAATGTTAAAGGATATGTATTGGTTACCTCTTATGTACACTGTGGCAAACTGTGTGAACTCAGAGAAGAAAGAAGAGGAATGCAGAGTAGTTCTGTTACTGTTTTTAAGTTGCTTAAAGTAACTTGGACCAAGTTATTTTAAGCATGGCTCCTGCCACAGACCAAGCAATTGGCAGGATACTAGATATATATCTATAAAAAAGTTAAATAACTCAAAAGTTAAAATAGAAATGATGTCAATGTGTAGAAATAAATTTCAAAAGAGAAACATATGCAAAATGTGCCATGAATTCAGAGGTCAGAATTACTGCCTAGGGTTGAAATGTTCAGAGAAATCTTTAAGGAAGAAGGAAACCATCCCAAGATGAATGAATAGTGTGAGCACAGGTGTGGAAATGGGCATGTACAGGGTGTGTTTATGAGATGACAAGCAATGATCATGGACACATCAGAGATTTCATGCAATTGGAGATGTTTGTTAGGGTAAATTATTCATTCTACATATCTTAAGCACATAGTACCCAGAGAGAGTACAGGGGGCACTGAAGCCAAGGTATAATAGGGGCAGAGGTGTGTCTGGGAAGGCTTCCATGTGAAAGTCCTAAAGGACAAGTAGGTGTTCAACAGGCAAAAGTTTCAGGGAGGGGTGGGAGAGTTGGGAAAAGAATAGGGGAAGCTAAAGATATGAAAGCTTATAGGTAAGAGAGAACTTGGTGCTTTCAAGAGCTGTAGCTATTTTCCTGTGGTTGGTCTATGAAATGTGAATGGGGAAACTGGGCAAAGAATTTGGAGGGAGAAAAACTAACCCAGGTTATAAAGGATTTGAGGTACCATGATGGCTTTTGGACTTTATTACAAGACCGGGGGAGCCTCAAAATGACTAGGATAGTGGAGTTGGACTGTAGACAGCAAGGTTAAAGGTGGGGAGATTGATTGGGAGGATATTGGATTAATTTAGATGAAAGATACTGAAGAACAGAACACAGGGGTTGTGTGGGTAGCAATGGGGATAAAATTGAGGACAATTAAATGTTAGAAGCTACAGTTTCTAGGTCATGGAGGAATTGTGGGGTAGGTTGAGATAATTTCATATAAATGTGTGTGTATGTGTGTATATATATATATATATATATATATATGAGTTTCTCATTCTTTGTGACCTTTTCCTACTGAGTTTAGAATAGTAGGGTTTTAAATGGTAGCATTGCTTTAAGACTGTCATGGGTGTATAGTAATTGTAAAATTACTAGGTCAATAAAGTGTATACAAATGTACAGACTTGTTGATTAAACAAACTTTTATTTAGCTCCCAATCCCATAAATGGCCAAACAATTAACAATGATAAAGTTTGTTTCAGTAACAAAGCCTTCCAAAGAAAGGGAGATTTGGATGCCTTTCAACAAAATAAATTCCTTTCTTCTCAGATGACATGTAAACTGATGTCATTTCTCATTCCATTAAAAAAAAAGAGAGAGAGAAAGATGAAACTTGCTATGGTTTGCAGTATTCCAGTGATGACATTCTTCCTCAAAGTAATCTAAAAAAAGACATTGTGAGCAAACTTGTACTTCCCCTGCCAGAAATGCACGCCTGACTACAATGCAAGTCTTTCTTATTTAGCCATTTAGATAATGGTTTCTACATGAACTTTCATAACATTTATTTACTGCCATAAATTAATGGACCAAGCTCTGTTAGAAGCCAGGAATCCAGTTCCTCAGCAGCTGGATTTCTCACTACTTTATCTCAACATTATAAAGAGTGCTCTGAAAGTGGTCTTTCCTGTCAGTAATTCAGAGGCAATGTGAAATGTATGAATATCTCAGTTTTGCACTTTTACAATTTTGCCTGCTTGTGAAATATTTCAGCTTCACTCTATGAAGACTATGCTCTAGTTATAAATATTTCAACTCACCACCCCCACTCTTTAGGGTGTATCAAGCACATTTTCTTTCCCCTCCCCTCTGACTGACTGATTCATACATTCTCTGAGTTGTTGCTACAAGAAAAATGAATACAGGCAGAGGCTGCCTGATTGTAAGACAAGTCTTTCTATATATTAATCTTTAAAAATGGTCAAATATTACTTGGGCTGAACTGCTAATGAGAGTTTAACCAGTATAGATGTGTTAATCAAAGAATGGAGAAAAGCGTCTTGCTACAATAGGTTTTCCATTTACATGGTAGACGTGATGGATGATGATTCTCTCTGAAAGAATTTGAATTCTTAGCAAAGATAACTTTGCTAAGCAGATGTCTGACTTGTTGAAGTCCCACTACCTCCTCTGGTCCCTACATGCTGAGGCGTGGGGTTCCCTCAGGTTGAGCTGGTTAAACTGGACAAACCACAGTCTCCCAGAGCAGGCTCTCAGTCCGTGGCCTCGGGGCTGGCTCCTGCCCTGGCAGGAAGCTGTGCCCACGTGCTTGCCTTCATCATTTCCCACTCTGTTAGCTCCAAGCGCAGCCAGGCAGGAGCAGGGGATGGCCATGCACAGGGCAGTCAGTGTCTGACTTAAGCCTGCTCTAGAAACATTATTCCAGGGTGCTCCCAGATCTTGGCTGGCATTCTGCAGTGGACTAGGATTAGAGATCAAATTTCAGGAACCTCACTCTTGGTGGCCAGAAAACAGAACCAGATGCAGCTGTGGAGGAAGATGGTGGAGAAAGGTAAAAATAATTGATCTTTTAAAATAAAATTAGAGTTTATTTTTAAATGTGGTATTTATAAGATATTTTTATACAACAATCTTCTATGTTTTCTCTCATAAAGTAATTGGATTGCTTGAAGGCATGGGTAGGGGAGAACCTCAGTAAGACAGGCAGAAGGAAAGAAAACAATTAGAACATTTTACTGTGGGAAAACAGAGAAATATCTAGCTAACATTTGCTGCTCTTATAGCTATTAAGAAATCTCTGCTGTCCATATGAACAGAGATGCACATATGTGCATAAGATCCTCAAATACCAGAGAGCCTCCAAAGAACTTGTATTTGACTCTACAATTTAACTGTTGAATTTATCCACTGTAGCTATGCCTAATTACTGAGGAGGGATAAAGAGAAATGGAGCAAAATCCTTGTTTTCACAAAGGATACAGGAGAATAGGGGAGTCGTTACCTTGAGAGGTATGACTGTTATGGTGCAAATATGGTGTAGATTCTTAGGAAGCAGTTTAACTGTCTTCACATCTCCACTGTTTAACACAGGGCTTAACTGGTGGGGTGGAACTTCATATTAGTTGAAAGTTGTACTTTGGTTGCAGTCAGCATTACTTTGAATCTTTTCAGCACACACTAATTCTTTAAGTGGTTTTCACTCATTCTATTTATTCATCCATTCACTGGGAAAATACTTACAGAGAGAACTACCATACAAGACCAGAAGTATGTATTTATATATATATATAATTATATAATGAATATCAGTGCAATTCCAGACTAAATTCTGACATTTGTGTAAGTAATCTAGAAACTTTTTTTTGCAAGTGAAGTGATATTGTGTATAGAGGTTGTTTAGTAGTGGGTTGGCCAAAAAAGTTCATTCAGATTTTTCCATAAGGTGTACAGAAAATCCCAAATGGAACTTTTGGGTCAACCCAGTATATTGAAAGATTGGCAAAATGGATTACTTGTTGAAGAAGATTGCTTCATTATTTAAATATATATATAAAAATTATGGGACTTCCCTGGTGGCTCAGAAGGTAAAGCGTCTGTCTACAAGGCAGGAGACCTGGATTCGATCCCTCTTTCGGGCAGATCCCCTGGAGAAGGAAATGGCAATCCACTTCAGTACTATTGCCTGGAAAATCCCATGGACAGAGGAGCCTGGTAGGCTACAGTCCATGGGGTTGCAAAGAATTGGACACGACTAGGGTTAACTCTAAAGAGCCCTCTCTGAACTGAACTGATGTTAACTATATAATTCCTAGGCCAGTGAAGATATTTTATTTATAATCATCTCAGTGCTGTAAAATGATTCCAGAATATTTTGAAGAAAGTCTCCCTTTCAACTCCCCTTCAAGTGATCTCCCAGAGATTCTACATCTCCCTAACCTAAGAGAAACCTTCTTCAATCTTTATGAATTTCCTCCTTTATAAGAGTGATATGTTCTAACTCTACTTCTTTACTTCATACCCATTCATTCAAAATATTTATTATGAAATATTTCAGAAACATATGAAATATTATGAAATATTTCATAAAGACCCATGTTTTACTACTCAGGCTAAGAAATAAAACATTACCAATAAAATTGGTGTTCCTGTCCCCTTGCATCTTACTTCCTTCAAATGTGCAATCATGCAACAACTATCTTAAATTTGGATTTGATACTTATCTTTTCTATATCATTCTTTACAGTCATACTAGATATGCATGCATCCCTAATCATTACATCATATTGTTTTCTATATTTTTAAACTTTACATGATGGTATTAGGTGTATGTATTATTCTATCATTTGGTATCTTGGTACTTTCATTCATTATTGTGTCGGTAAGGTTCATCCATGATGATGGTGTTCCTCTGTATGAACTTCCATAATTTGTTTCCACATTCTCCTGTGGATGGACATTTAGTTTGCTTGCAACTACTGTGTCAAGGGGTCAGGACAGATATCATTAGTATCACTTCGTGTAAAAAGGGACTCATTGGCAGCAAAGTGGTCAGAGTCTCATCATCCTTTTCAGAGGTGTGCTTGAGCTCCAGGGCATTTGGATGCACTGTGGAATGGGTCTCCTACAGACAGAGTCCACCAGTGGGATGTTCCCCCTCTTGCTACTCTTTCTTTCTGTGAATTGAATAGAGTAAGAGCCTTGTAAGACCTGCAGGCAGACTGCTTTGGTGTCAGTATGAAGGTGAAGTGTGAACTGTTTGCAGTCACTGGGGACATTAGTTACCTCACATTGAAAGTTTAAGGGGGATGCCTGTAATGCACTTAGTTTCTTACCAGGCAATATGGAGGGAGCACGTTATGGATTGTCATTTGTCACTACAAATCAGTTTTTTCTTGTTTCAAATACTATTGCCATGATCATATCCCCTGTGTACATGTACAAGAGTTGTGAAGGATATGTAACTAGGAGTAGAACTAATGAATTGTGGGGATTGTACCTTGTCAGATTCCCTGGAGATTGCCATTTGTTCTTTAAATCGTTGAACCAATTTATACTCCCACCAGTCATATGCTAAGAGTAATACATTGGTCCACCTCCTCTCTGACAAATAATAATGTCCAAATGTATTAACTTTTTCTAATTTGACAGGAAGTATGATAGTACCCCAGAGATATGTTTTGCTTATGATTAAGATTGAGCAGGTTGAGGGGGTAGGAGGAAAGCTCATCAGGGAGGGGATATATGTATCAGTTCAGTTCAGTTGCTCAGTCGTGTCTGACTTTTTGCTACCCCATGAAATGCAGCACGCCAGGCCTCCCTGTCCATCACCTCAAACTCATGTCTATCAAGTCAGTGATGCTATCCAACCAGCTCTTCCTCTGTTGTCCCCTTCACCTCCTGCCTTCGATCTTTCCCAGCATCAGGGTCTTTTCCAGTGAGTCAGTTCTTTGCATCAGGTGGCCAAAGTATTCGAGTTTCAGCTTCAACATCAGTCCTTCCAGTGAATATTCAGGACTGATTTCCTTTAGGATGGACTGGTGTGATCTCCTTGCTGTCCAAGGGACTCTCAAGAGTCTTCTCCAACACCACAGTTCAAAAGCATCAATTATCTGGTGCTCAGCTTTCTCTATGATCCAACTCTCACATTTATATATGACTACTGGAAAAACCATATCTTTGACTAGACGGACCTTTGTCGACAAAGTAATGTCTCTGCTTTTAAAATATGCTGTCTAGGTTGGTCACAGCTTTTCTTCCAAGGAGCAAGCGTCTTTTAATTTCATGGCTGCAGTAACCATCTGCAGTGATTTTGGAGCCCAAGAAAACATACTTATAGCTTATTTACAGTGTTGTACAGCAGAACAATTTTTAATTTCAATAATTATACATTTATTTATATCAATGATTATATTTTAATTTGTTAAGTCTAATTTGGTTTTTAAAGATTTCTTATTTGTATTTTGTATCTTTCACAAACTTTGATATACGAACTTCTAGGAAGTCTACTTTTGAAGGTTTTATTTCTACAAATGCTTTCCCCTAGTGGCTTGTTTACTTAGATATATTTTTTGAATTAATCTCTTTTTTAATTGAAGTATAGTTGATTTACAGTACTATATTAGTTTTAGGTGTACAATATAGTGAGTCATCATTTTTTAAAGTTATTTTATATTGAGAACTTATATCTGACTGCTCTTTATCTGTGAGAATCCTGAGAGCTCTAGGTGAGTGTACATTTCTTTGCATTTACTTCTACCACACATCTTGCAATGCTGACCAATTAGAACATCATTCAGTTAGCATTTTGGTTTGTGGGCTTCTAAACCCTGGTGTTTGTGTAAATTTGAGCCCCAAGCTCACATGGAATAGGCCTATATTTAATAACTTTTGGTTGCCGGGAAGGGGTGGGAAAGTCAATAAATTTATCAGGAAACAAAATATTTTTTTTCATCTAGTTAAATTTGATTTTCAGGTAGATAATAAGCACTTTTTTTTTTAGTTTTAATTTTTTTATCTGGCTACTTATGGCCAGTGGATGGAGAAATTTTGTTTTCCTAAGAATAGCTGAAACTGTATGATAAATTTACATATTGTCTTCCTTTGTAGATGAAGAGAATCTTTTTCTGATCTGTCATTTCACGGAGCATCTAGTCTTTCAAAGTTCTTGGGTTTTCATCTAAGTCCCAACTCCCCACCTTGTGGAAGCTTTGTGTCCTGTTCCCCAAGTTCCAGGTCCCTGGAATGGGAAAATTCTATCAGCATAGTTACTGATCCAGCATTTGCTTTCCTTTCTGGTTTTCTGTTTCCTTTTTTGTTTGGTCATTTGGTATTTTTAGTGCTTAGGATATTTCCCTTTCTTTCAAGTGAGACATGCATTTTAAAGTACATTTGCTATATTTTCATCAGTTATATTACTGGAAACAGAAACACTTCCATTCACTCCTAAACAAGCCTTAGCCTTTGCCACTGTTCTCAAATTGCCCTCTGAAAGTTTTACCTGGGATGCTTTATTGCTAAATCCACTGTCCCTTCTTGAGAGCTGCCTACTTGAAAACTTCCGTTCCTTGACTATCCTTTCTCATTCACTGACTTTCATGACTCTAGTTTTTCATGTTGTTCTGCTTCTCTGACCAGCCATCACCACCCTTCTCTAATGGGTCTCTTTCCTTCTGCTTTTCTTTGGTATAAATATGCCTCTTGGATAACCAGTTTACTCCTAAACTAGTGTCCTGATCTCTAAACTTTGCAGACTTGTTACAAACTGTTTTCTGTGAAAACCTTTTTAAAAAACAGATCTTACGAGTATTCTTGTCTTTGAAAATCTTTGATAGCTTTTAACTGCCAAATCTATCATTTTAGCCTTAAAATTCCTCCATAATGTGACTCTTAAGCTATACCGTATCCAGCTTTCTCAGCTACTAAGTTCTGTGCTCATTGTACTGCTCTGTGCTTCTTGGACCATGTTGCCATTTCACTCCTTCTTTGTTCATAACCCTAGAGTAGCTGCTGTTTGCTGTCTTATGTTGAAATCAGACCCTTCCTTCAAGGTTAGGGTCAGATTTCCCCTTGGTGAAGGTGGAATACGTTCCCACCTTCAGCTGGCTGTGCATTTGTGCTTTATTCATGCTTTTGCTATTAATACAACATATATATTTTGTGCTATCTTAGTTATTTTTGTATCTCTCTCACATTTCGGGGGTACAAACTATTGTTTATTCATCCTATCACTTTAATTTTGAGCACAAGACTGTCTATTTGGTAGCCTTCAACAAATTTGTTTTTAATCAAGGTGCTCTTCCATAGTGTTTATGAGGACATATTAGATAGGCTTTGTAATATCATACCAGGTTTTATTCAAAAACTGAAGATCAGCTTATAAAAATTGCTAGAGCTGCACAGCAGTATGGATCTTCATTTTCAGTTTGGAAGAGTATTTCCCTTGATCTCCTATATTATCAGAAGGTTCAGCTTCTATGTTGTATTTTCATGCAGACTGATGGTCACAAGTCTAGAATGTCATGAAAAGGTCTCCCAGAAAATGTCCAACCTCCATGGCCTTTGTCTGTTCATTCATTTCTCCAGACTCCTTTTTTTCTTCCCCTACTTTAAAATCATCACAGCTTATGCCTGTTTAGCACATGTTCTAAAAGATTGCACTATTATATCACCTTCAAATATCTGTAACACCTGTGATACCTGGGAATCTTGTCCTTCCTTTTTCTGTCTAGGGTTGCCAGATTTTTCAAATCAAAGACATCAGCAAAACTTGATTTTCAGATAAAAATCACACATTTTTTAGTATATATTTCAGTGTCACATGGGACATCCAATAAAAAAACTCATTACTTATGTGAAATTCAAATTTAACTGGGCATCTTGTATTTTATCTGGCAACTTTATGTCTTTACCATTTCCAATTCTTGTTGCTTGTCATTGAATCATCTAAAAATACACAAAGGCTCTCCCTATTTAGAAGTGAAGTTTCCCTAAAAGTGATTCTTCCTGTAAAACTCTCAAAGATTTCCTAGCTTGCAAATTTTAAGTGTAGAGAAGAATGTTAACATGGCAACAGGGTAATTAATTCTAAAGTGGGGTGGTGAGAAAATAGTTACCATAGTGAAAAACTGGTCTCAGCTATGGGAGTTGATTAGCATAAATATGTCTCTGATCGTTTTTCCAATACAATTAACGTATTGTGGCAAGCACATCTGGGTGACACACATTCTGTAACTCAGTAAAAATGCTTGGGAGAAAGCGTGCGTGTGTGTATGTGTTGAGTTAAACAGCCTTTTGTTATGAGGGAGTGGAAAAGGGCCATGAACATTGGGCTGAAATGCAAGCTAATTGATGGATAGTATAATCACCACCTTAGTTAGCACCCCGGGACTCTTTTCATACCAGTAAGCTGTAAATTTAAATGGAAACCAAAAGGCTAGTACTCAGCCCATAACTCTGCATTCCATTACTTCATGTATGAAATATTCAGTGAATAAGAAAGTGGCTTAACAGATAATAGCTGGAGAGGAGCTGCATGGTGATTAAGGTAAGACTGAAGTGGTTGGTAAAAATCTCCATCTAACCATGTACAGATAAGAGCTTCTGTTTGAGGGATTAAACTGTATTCTTTGCTCAGAATGTACTTATGAGTGCTGAACAACCCAGCGATCTCTTCAATTCAGCCCTAGTCCAAGACAGTATGTTCTTTTTGAGATTATATGATTTTGGATAAGAGGGCTCTATTCATGAGCCCAGTCAATCATGGTATATTTATTTTTTAGAGGCCTGCTATTTAGTGTCTTTGAAAGAACCCGAATTTTCTAATCAGACTGCATGTGTGGGTACATGCTAAGTTGCTTCAGTCGTATATGACTTTTTGCAGTCCTGTGGACTATAGCCCACCATGTTCCTCTGTCCATGATATTCTCCAGGCAAGAATACTGGAATAGGTTGTCATGCCCTCCTCCAGAGGATTTTCTTGACCCAGGAATCGAACCCATATCTTTTCTGTCTGCTGCATTGGCAAGTGGGTTCTTTACCACTAGTACCACATGGGAAGCTCCTAATCAGACTGATTTGGATTCAGATCCCACCCAGCTCTACCCCTTGAATCATAATATAAACTTTCTCAACCATTTTTATATTCATCTATAAGATGAAGTTGATACCATACATCTTTCAGGATTGGAATGTGGATTAACCAGGTTTATTACACACAAACTGGATTTTGTTCATTACATCATGAAAGGTAGGCTTGTCCTTCTCCATCTGTATGCTTTCTTACATTTTTCTCTTTGCTTAAGCTTAACGGCAGGGATGCTGCTTTCTAATCTCATACACTTCCTGTTTGTATTTCTCATTTTTTTTGAGATACCTTAATTTGAAGGTGTGTTACTGAGCACAAGTCAGGTGAGGCAAAACAAACCTAAATGTCAGAATTTGGAGCAATGAAAGAATTTATTGCAGAGCCAAGCAAGGATAATGGGTAGCTTATGTTAAAAGACCAGAACTCCCTGCTTATTTGGGGTGAGAAGTTTTTTATAGGCAAAATTTAGGATGAGGTCTACAGGGTATGTGACTTCTGATTGGTTGGTGGTGAGGTAACAGAGTAGTGCTCTAGGAATCTTATGCTCAGCATGAAGTTACCATCCTTCACCTGCATGGGGGCATTGGTCCCTACAGAAGAACTCATATATATATATGTGTGTGTGTATATATATATATGTATATGTATATATACATATATATATTTGCATATATGTATTTCTTGAAGCGGAATCAGGACCTGCCCCACAGTTATACTGTTGTTTTCTTGGCTGGCTGCTCCTCCTTTGTTTTTGCATCCCCTCCCTTCCTTGAAAAGCAAGGAAGGAGTTTGTTTGAATTTACCCTTTGAAACTCAGGGAATGTAGAGTGGCTGATTGAAGCCCATTTTCTACAAATAAAAAATGGGGGATGCAGAAAGGATTTGTTTCCAGGAGGGCCCCATACAGTCCTGCTCCATTTCAGGGGCACCACGGGTGAGGGAGAACATTTACTCTAGGTTGGAAATGGCAGAAGGCTGTTCTTTCCCAGTCTGACTCCCATCAGTGGACGCTGGACACTGGCTGCCCACCACAGTGTGTTAGGTAAGATCATGAGACTGCGTGGGTATGCTGAGAGATAGCCCCTGGCTGGCTGATGAAGGCTTCCATTTACACAGGGAGGAGAGAGCTGTGTAGTTGTTGATGAGGCGCCCTTGGTCAAGTTACAAAGCAGGCAGCTTGCCTTCAGGAATATTACCATCCCCACTTCCACTCTTTCATCCTCTTTTTGTATCACCTTCCTAGGTTCACTAGTGTTCGTAAACTGGCTGTGGACAAACTCATTCAGTTCTTTTAGGATCTGGGAACTTGGCAGTCACTTCTTTCTGTAGAGTGCCCTGAAGGGAAAGCCAGTGTGCTCTGGATCAGCCTTAGCTGCCAGTTTCCCCAGACGCAAACTGGTGGTCCTTAACTTGTACATGTGGCTGCTACATGGCAGCCCTATGCAGGACTATGGAGGAAAGGAAGTCTTTCCAATCATCCATCAGGTCCTTTGAGGTTCTTATCTCTGAAAAAAGGTTCAAGGAATCTGGCTTTATATGCAATGAAGTTTTAAAAGAAAATTCAATTATCCAGGGGCCTGTAAGGATAATTTCTTAGTTTCCGGGAAAGGCCAAACAATGCTGGCTTTTGGCTATTGACTAGATTCTCACTGATGATGGCTGCATTTCTTTAACTTACACCTCTGTTAAAATTTAAATTTTCCTGAAAAAAACCTAGGGTGGCAGCATTGAATAGAATATTTTATGATAGAATGAAGAATGAGAAAGAGAAATTATATCACTTTGAATGCAAAATATAGACTTTCCAAGAGGAGATGGAGACCCTCTGAAGCAAGTAGGGTTAGATAGAAGAGTTCTGGGGAGCTTCAGCCTTTCACACAGCTACACATTATTCTTTTTCTTAAATTGGATGATAATTACTTTACAGTGTTGTGATAGTTTCTTGCCTTACATCAACATGAATTGGCCATAGGCATACATGTGTCTCCTCCTTCCTGAATCCCCTTCCCACCTCCCTCTTCATTCCATCCCTCCAAATTGTCATAGTATATTATTCTTAAAGAAGGCTATCTGATAAGTTTTTTTTAAGTAGCATTTTTTTTCTGATTATTATGGTAGAAATTTTGCAAAAATGTGGAAAGAATACAAAAGAAAATAAAAACTTCTAATAACCCCACAGCAAGGATTGACCCAGTTGGCTAACATTCTGGTGCATTTCCTTCTAATTTTTTTTTCCTGCATAGACATTTACATATTTGCATATAAACTATCAACCCCAGCAGCAATTGTTTCCCTGAGGCTACAAAATAAGGTGACCTTGTTAGTTTTCTTTAACCCTCATTAAAAACAAAACAAAACAGTAAACATTGATTGTCTCACAGTTTTTATGGCTCAAGAATTCAGCAGTGCCTTCGCTGGTTGGTTCTAATTTAGAGTCTTTCATGGAATTGCAATCAAGATGTCAGTAGACTGTAATTGGAATGCTTGACCAGGGCTAGAGGACCTGCTTTCAAAAAGGCCCACACCCACAGCTGCCGGCTGGAGTCCCAGATCCTCACCGTGTGTGTCTCTCCATAAGGCGGCTTGCATGTCCTCACAATGTAACTACTGGCTTCCTCAGAGTGATGATTCTCGAAATGGCAAGGAGGGAGTCCTAGTGTCCTAGTCTTGGAAGTTACACACTGTTACTCGCATCTTGTTCTGTTTGTTAGAAGAAAGTTGGGAAGCCCACTAGGTGACCTTGCAGTACCTCAGACTTGGTCTGTGGCCGGCTTGCTTTAACCATCATTTTTAATGTCCAATTATGCTAACCTCAGATATGCAGATGACACCACCCTTATGGCAGAAAGTGAAGAGGAACTAAAAAGCCTCTTGGTGAAAGTGAAAGAGGAGAGTGAAAAGGTTGACTTAAAGCTCAACATTCAGAAAACGAAGGTCATGGCATCCGGTCCCATCACTTCATGGGAAATAGATGGGGAAACGGGGGAAATAGTGTCAGACTTTATTTTGGGGGGCTCCAAAATCACTGCAGATGGTGACTGCAGCCATGAAATTAAGACACTTACTCCTTGGAAGAAAAGTTATGATCAACTTGGATAGCATATTCAAAAGCAGAGATATTACTTTGCTGACTAAGGTCCGTCTAGTCAAGGCTATGGTTTTTCCTGTAGTCATGTATGGATGTGAGAGTTGGACTGTTGAAGAAGGCTGAGTACCAAAGAATTGATGCTTTTGAACTGTGGTGTTGGAGAAGACTCTTGAGAGTCCCTTGGACTGCAAGGAGATCCAACCAGTCCATTTTGAAGGAGATCAGCCCTGGGATTTCTTTGGAAGGAATGATTCTGAAGCTGAAACTCCAGTACTTTGGCCACCTCATGCGAAGAGTTGACTCACTGGAAAAGACTCTGATGCTGGGAGGGATTGGGAGCAGGAGGAGAAGGGGACTACCGAGGATGAGATGGCTGGATGGCATCACTGACTTGATGGACGTGAATCTGGGTGAACTCCGGGAGTTGGTGATGGACAGGGAGGCCTGGCGTGCTGCGATTCATGGGGTCGCAAAGAGTCGGACATGACTGAGCGACTGAACTGAACTGAACTGATGCTAATTTGTATTCCAACAATGGAGTTGTGAGACAGTGTTCCTCAGCAGTTTCTGAGAGTTTTTCAGAGGCTTAGCCTCATAAAAGCTTAAAAATAGACTTGCTCTGCTGTGGCCTCTACTGTATACAACCATGCTATGGCAGGTGCTGCCCACGGGACCTGATCAATTAGGTGTTTCTTCTCCTGGTCCTCTCTGATGACTGCTAGTGATATGGCCACTCCACCTTTCAGAACAGGACACAGCTCATTCTGTGGTCTTTCCCATCAATTCTTGGGACAGCCCTTCCCTAATTCCCTGATGCACAGCTGAGGAAATAGGGCATTTTCCAGAAGAGTTTTCTGACATTTAGGGGATACAGAAAAGAAATCTGACATAGAGAACAGCTTAAAACTGCTTCTAGAAATGCCTGCTCATAAAACTGGCCACAGTTTTTAATGGAATGGAAATCCACCCACTCCAGTAGAGTCCAAGAGCAGCCTTCTTGACTCTTTATTGAATGCCTCTGTGTTAACCCTTTTACAGAATGATTCAAAGTAGGGACTTCCATTCCCTTCAGAGAATAGAAGACCCCAGCCCCACCCACAGGGAGATGATCTGTCTGACCACTGGGGCAGATGACTCATTTGTACCACTCTTAGAGTATATTTCCCAAAGTCAAAATTATTGCTGCATGAAGCCCAACATGGACCTTGATTTCCAGATATCCTCCAATGTCACGTGAACAGAAGATCAAATCTTTCCATCTTTGACCTATTCCTCACAGAACAACAGCATCTCTCTTTAAGGACATCTCTCTTTGATGGTATATAGCCATCTAAGTCCAAGTTTAAAGAAAAAATACTCTCTAAAGGAACTGATCTTCAGAGATATAATTTTAAAATGCAGCTGTTTTGTGTTTATTAAACAGAACATCTCAGTCAGAACATTCTGCATGTAGATTGCTTCAACACATTTACATATTCACTCTTGCTTTAGGTTGTATAACTTCAAAGGACCACACAGAAGTCAGGAGTAATCTCCCTAAAGACAAAGTGAGATCTTGCATGAAAATTTGAAAACAGTAATTTTTTAAAATAAGTCTTCAGACCAAGTCTCCATCTGTGATACAACACACATATTTGCATAATTGGAAATCATATTTTACATATAATTATAATCAGCTGTAGTCAATTTTCTCTTGCAAATATTTTAATATCATTAAATATTTTATCATTGATCAAATCATCAATGATAAAGTATCATTACATTTTGAAAATATGATTTTTAATGATTTATGATCTCAGATCTGTAGTTATTATTAACCTAATTCTTTCTTGTTGGACACATATTGTTTCCAGTTTATTAGTATAGATGATATTAAAATGAACATCTTTGTACATGTAATTGCCCATTTTTTCTGATTACTTTTCAATAATTTAGCTTTTACTAAGAGACCACTTCAAACTTAATAGTTTAAACCTACAAACATTTATTATTTTTCATGATTCTGTTGATTGACAAAACATAAGTTTTTCTGGTCTGGGTTGGCTGTGCCAGGACTGAGTGGTCTAGGATGGCCTAACTCATGTGTCTGGGGTGACTGGCATTGCTGAGGTCATTGGGCCTCTCCCCATATTGTCTCTCATCCTCCAGGAATCTAGCCCAGACTTATTCATGATGGCAGAAGGGTCCCCAACAGAAGGAGAGGGCATGCTGCATGCTAAGTCACTTCAGTCATGTCCAACTCTTTGCACTGCTATGGACCGTAGCACACGAGGCTCCTCTGTCCATGGGATTCTCCAGGCAAGAATACTGGAGTGGGTTGCCGTGCCCTCCTCCAGGGGATCTTCCCAACCCAGGGACTGAACCTGTGTCTCTTTATGTCTCTTGCATTGGCAGGCAGGTTCTTTACCACAAGCATCACCTGGGAAGCCAGGTGGTTTTCAATTTTCAGCTTATGTCACATTTTCTCAAGTCCAACTGGCTAAAGAAAGTGCCATGGCCAAAGTCATATTCGAAGGATAGACAAATGGACTCCACCTCCTGATGGGAGGGGGAGAAAATCACTCTGAGAAGGGGCCTGAAAACTGGGAGGAATGATAGCAACTGCAACCATTTTTGCATGCAACCTACTATGTGTGCATGTTCAGTCTCTCAGTCCTGTCTGACTCTTTGTGATTTTTTGGACTGCAACCTGCCAGGCTCCTCTGTCCGTGAGATTCTCCAAGCTAGAATACTGGAGTGAGTTGCCATTTCCTTCTCCAGGGGATCTTCCCAACCGAGGAATCGAACCTGTGTCTCCTGTGTCTCCTGCATTGCAGGCAGATTTGAGATTCTCCAAGCTAGAATACTGGAGTGAGTTGCCATTTCCTCCTCCAGGGGATCTTCCCAACCCAGGAATCAAACCTGTGTCTCCTGTGTCTCCTGCATTGCAGGCAGATTCTTTACCTACTGAGGCATCAGGGAAGCCCTTGTAAGCTGCTGTACTTTCCTTGAATTTCTGAAAGTATTGGGTTGGCCAAAAAATTGCTTTGGGTTTTTCCATTTGATCTAATGGAAAAACCCAAATGAACATTTTGGCCAACCCAACAGAATGACTGCCTCAGAAAATATAAATATTTGTTTATAAATGTTTATTACTATATATTGACATACTTACCCTATAGAAAATTTCTCCTGGTTTGCATTTTTAACAGCAGTCTATTATAGTGTCTATAGAAAACATTTATGGCAGCATTAAATATTTAAAAATTTAAGTATGTAAATTGTACATATTATTTATTTTGCATGCATTTCCTTAATTACCTACCCATGGAGACTGATATTTTCATAAATATTATCCATTATATTCTCTGCTTTGTGAATTTTCTTTTTGTGCCCATTTTCCCTGAGGTCCTTGTATTTTTCTCATTGATTTGTTCATTGCTTTTATGAAGGAATAATATTAACCATTATTCTGTCAGAGTTTATGCAAATATTTTTTTGTTTGTTTTTAAGATATAGGAATTTTAAGCTTTTCTGTAGTCCATATATTTTCCTCTGTGATTATTTCATTGCTTTTAAGATGGGAAATTTATTACTGCCAATGTAAAAATATTTATTCATCTATATAACCTTTACTTTTTGTGTGATATCCTTTTTTAAACATTTAACTAATTCATCTGAAATTTATTTTGGTGTGTGATATGACATAAACTATTTTTTCCCTCAAAAGCTACTTATCTTCAATTTCTTTTAAAATATATACACCTTTTTGAAAGACTTATCCTGAGTAATTTCAAACATATATAAACTGAGAATAGCATAGTAAATCTCTATGCATCTATTTCCCAGATTAAAAACTTATCTATAAATACCCAAAATTAGTTTATCTGTTCTTATTTCCTCACAATTTTCAGATTATTTGTGTCAATTAAAAACTTAATAGTCTAAGAAAGAAATGGAAAATTTTATTCAAGACAACCTGAGGATTATAAGCTGGAAGACAGTCTTTCAGAAGACTATTCCAAAGAGGTAAAAGGGGAGGTCAGAATATACATGATTTTTGGTAAAGTGTTACGTGCAATCAAATACATTTTAGTAGAAGGTTGCTACAATTTGGGAAGAGCAGATATCTTGGTTAATGGTTTTGGTGCTTTTCTAAGTATGGGAAGACACAAGAAACTGGGTTCACAAAATTTTCTTCTGAAATATCCAACTATCTGAAGGTCAGTTCTGTCAGTTTTCTGAGAGTACAAAATGCCTCATCCTGCTCTTAGCTCTGAATTCTTTTCAGAGTGTACTATAGGTCAGCGACTGCAGTAGCTAATGACTTGATTCTTGTAGAACTGGATAGTGAGCAACATTCTTCATTTTACAATGCCTTCCCTTTTAGTCTTAATTTTGACCAAGATTTGAGAAACATTTCATGAGCAATTTTCCCTGGGAATGCTCACTCCTAGGTCAGGAGAGGATTTTGATAAGCTATTCAATGTACTATTATTGGACTAGACCTTTTAACAGTAACCAAAAGCCTCTGAATTGCCTGTTTTACTAGTCTGGAGCTTCCCAGCTGGTGCAGTTGGTACAAAATGTGCCTGTCAATGCAGGAGATGCTAGAGACATGGATTCAATCCATGGTTGGGAAGATTCCCTGGAGCAGGAAATGGCAACCACTCCAGTATTCTTGCCTGGAAAATTCCATGCACAGAGGAGCCTGGTGGGCTACAGTTCATGGAGTCACAAAGAGTTGGACGTGACTGAGTACGCACACACACACACACAAACATCTGTTACAGTTTGGGGAATGTTTCCCTCTTATATCGGCTTCTTCCTGTATCTAGAGTTAGACACTATTACAATCAGGGATCTTATAGGAGTATATATTTGATCAGTCTCTTCAAGTTGCCTAGTCATCATTATTTTAATTGGAGGCTCAGTCACATATTTGCTAATGCGAGACAGAATGATCTTATAAAATAGGCAGAATAATGAGTAATATAACTACCAAAATTAATAAGGGCATAAGTAAATATTTCAGTTAAGAACTTCCAATGGGTGCTGCCCAGTATCTCCCCAGACTGTCTGACTAGTTTGTTCTGCACCAACCCCTGTCTTTAAGGGAAACAATATATTAGCATTGTACATAAAGTTCACCAAAGATGGCTGCACATACAAGGTAAGTAGTGGGTCGTTAAGGACTGAGAAAGGTATGTTATCATGTAAGGATTTACATGGGTGATGCCAGAAGGAGAAATGTAGATCTTTATAGTTGAGCAGGTATTTCTGCCATTGGGGAGTTCAGGTTAATGAAAGATGCAGATGAGAGAGGGGAGGGAGGAGGCTGAAGGGCAGTGAAAACATTTTAAGCTTTCTTGTCCTGCTTTCAAATATGAATTTTTATTCCACTGACAGACATTCTATTATTTCAACATCTATTTCTGAAAGATAAAGACCTTTTAGAAGCATTGTAAGGTCATTATTATACCCCTGCTGCTGCTGCTAAGTCACTTCAGTCGTGTCCGACTCTGTGACCCATAGACAGCAGCCCACCAGGCTACCCCATCCCTGGGATTCTCCGGGCAAGAACACTGGAGTGGGTTGCCAGTTCCTTTTCCAATGAAGGAAAGTGAAAAGTGAAAGTGAAGTCATTCAGTCGTGTCTGACTCTTAGTGACCCCATGGACTGCAGCCCACCAGGCTCCTCCATCCATGGGATTTTCCAGGCAAGAGTACTGGAGTGGGGTGCCATTGCCTTCTCCATATTATACCCCAGGTATTAATAATTCTTTAATACAAAATTTTCACACGTGTGTCATAATTTCTTTACACTTCAAATAGGAGTCTAAGTAAGTAAATACACTGTGATTGGCTGCTATGTCTCTTAATTCTCTTTAAGCTGCTAAGACNCAGGCTCCTCCATCCATGGGATTTTCCAGGCAAGAGTACTGGAGTGGGGTGCCATTGCCTTCTCCATATTATACCCCAGGTATTAATAATTCTTTAATACAAAATTTTCACACGTGTGTCATAATTTCTTTACACTTCAAATAGGAGTCTAAGTAAGTAAATACACTGTGATTGGCTGCTATGTCTCTTAATTCTCTTTAAGCTGCTAAGACCCTTTTATTTCCCTTGCAATGTATTTGTTGAAGAAAATAGATTATCTTATGAAATCTTTCCTTTTCTAGATTTTGCTGATTGAATCTTATGGTGTTGTTTACCATATTTCCCTATGCTTACATTTCCTTTAACTTGGTATTTAGATCTAGAAGCTTGATTAAGTTCATTTTACTTTATTTTTGAGCCAGAATATGTTCTAGATGATATCATTATATATTTCCTTCAGTATGCACATATTATTAGGTTGTCTGTCTTTGAAGAATAATAATCACGAATGATTATTACCTAGATCCATTAATTCTTTATGGATCTAGGGAGCGATATTCTAATTGTATCCCTTGATCCTCATTTACTAGCAGAATAATTTGATAAAAGGAAACTTTCCCTCACCTATATGTTACCTGTGGTACAATTTATAAAGGGGAACATTGATTCTTTGCTTTTGTTTAATAGTTTTCAAAGTGATAAGTTAATTCTTTAGCATCCTCCTATGGTGACTAAGCATTTACAAATACTATTATGTACTTTAACATTTAAAAACACATTATGTTTTAAACCATTGCAATAAGGCTCATTTTTTTCTCATGTTGGTCAGTAGGAGCCTCCTCTTCAAACTGGTACCTGAATCTTTTTGACATGAGCTTAGAGATCTTTGGAAGCTTCCTTGCTCTCTGATATGACAAGATATTTCAGTCTTTCTGTGTCTACCTCCTGCCTCTGAATGGGATCTTAATGAGAAACCTTGGTTCATTTTGGTGGAAATTGGTATTTGGAAAGCCTGATTTGATTTTTTGGAGGACTCATTGCTAGAGGGTTGGTCATTGTTTCCAGTTGTTGTTTTTTTCATCATTCAGAGCTAAGAAAATGTATACTGTAATTATATAATTTTATAAAGATAAAGTATATCTGCAATTTTTTAAGGAATCTCCATACTGTTTTCCATAGTGGCTGTACTAGTTTACATTCCCACCAACAGTGTAAGAGGGTTCCCTTTTCTCCACATCCTCTCCAGCATTTATTGCTTATAGACTTTTAGATCGCAGCCATTCTGACTGGTGTGAAATGGTACCTCATTGTGGTCTTTATNAAGGAATCTCCACACTGTTTTCCATAGTGGCTGTACTAGTTTACATTCCCACCAACAGTGTAAGAGGGTTCCCTTTTCTCCACATCCTCTCCAGCATTTATTGCTTGTAGACTTTTGGATCGCAGCCATTCTGACTGGTGTGAAATGGTACCTCATTGTGGTCTTGATTTGCATTTCTCTGATGATGAGTGATGTTGAGCATCTTTTCATGTGCTTGTTAGCCATCCGTATGTCTTCTTTGGAGAAATGCATATTTAGTTCTTTGGCCCATTTTTTGATTGGGTCATTTATTTTTCTGGAGTTGAGCTGCATAAGTTGCTTGTATATTTTATTAAAAGCTTCTGCACAACAAAGGAAACTATAAGTAAGATGAAAAGATAGCCTTTTGAATGGGAGAAAACAATAGCAAATGAAGCAACTGACAAACAACTAATCTCAAAAATATATTAACCTACTTTAAAAGACATTAGAGGAAAGTCTGAAATCAAGGCTAGGAAAAATTCATTAGGCAATCGAGTTAGTACCATTCTATTTTCTCTTTTAATCAGGCTAATTTTCCTACTAATCAAATCCAACTTGGCCTTATGACTGAATGTAGAAATCAGCTTGTATTAAAGAAACACAGAATCCAGAGTAAAATATTCAAATATCTATTAAGATATTATATTTATTCTCTTTACTCCTTCCTCTTTAAATTTTCTGTTGGTAATGGTCAGAGCAACACTGAAATACACATGAAAAAGTGTCTTACCATGGTGCCAACATAGTTGTTATTCAATTTTGGAAGTGAATTTGAATTATATGGGGTCAATAAAGAAGCACAGAGACTAAAACATGTGTACATATAAGACATTTCATATGAATCTGATAAGTTATCCTCAGTTTCCTTATCTTCCACTTACACTGATTAGAACTGTAACAATTAGTTAATTCCTTTTTAAGGCTATTTTGGTCAAGAGGTGTGTGTTTTTGTTTTCTTTTTTTGGTGGGAACTAAGCAACATAACATAAATGTGGGGTTTATTAGAAGGCTACGAAAGCATTTCATAGAAATAAAGCCAGGATTTAGAACTGGAATTGGGAACATGGCAGCAATCTAGGGAACTAACACTCCTCTCTCTCTGTTTCTCTGGCAGTGTTTATGTGTTAGTCGTTCAGTCATGTCTGACTCTGTGCAAGCCCATGGACGGTAGCCCACCAGGTTCCTCTGTCCATAGGATTCTCCAGGCAAGGATATTGGAGTGCATTGCCATGCCCTTCTCCTAGGATCTTCATGCCCCAGGGATTGAACCCAGGTCTCCTTCATTACAGGTGGACTCTTTACTATCTTGGTCACAAGGAAAACTTTCTTTGGTAGTGCAGGCAACTAATGTTTAATCACCAGCTCTCAGGGACAGGAAAACTCTGATTTGGACTATTTGCCAGGGACCATTGTGTTAGATACACCACCATAAGAAGATTTCAAACTACCAGTTGAAGTCGACCAGTCTCCAAGAATTCCCACAAATTAGCAAAAGATTCCTAACTGGAATAAGCTGACTTCATATACTATTGCTCCCAGTCACAATGTCTATTGACCTTTTCCTTCTCCATGTTCAATCTATCCTTCCGATTTTCTTTGAAGACAGCATTCTTTAATGATTTGCCACTGTGCACATGCCTGAAAAATGTCCCAGCCCCATTTAAATTTCAGTGACATTTCAAAGACAATGTTTCTAATTTTAATTTTCAAGGGGTATTTTATTGGTTTAGCATATACTTCATGTGTTGTTAAATTTAAGGGTAGGAGAGGTGTTGACAGCAGGAAGCCTGAGCATTACTAGCTGAAAATTGAATGCTGCTTAAAGTGTACTTAACTCCTGTTTTTGGAATATTATTATACAAGGAGAAAAAAGTTGAGAAGTCACAGAATCATATGTATGAATTTTTAGCCATGGAAATATATTATGGCAGCACATCTGAATTTTTAAGTGCATTACTGAACTTTTAAAGAGAAGAATGCTTCCGATGCAATCCAACTATTAGTGCAACCATGGTACCAGCTTCTTGCGTTATTATTTGACATTTTTAAACCACCAAAAAAATTGTGAATTTGTACCTAATTCATGATTTTCCTTTGCTCTTGGGGTAAATAATGACATAATAATCACATACATGAGCATTCTTTGATATTAAACTTGAAAGCAGAATAGGTTACAGTTATTTCTAAATCAGGTAAAAGAAAAATATTCTGGGACAAATCTACATATATATAAAGAAAAATAGGTTACATACAAAGAGATATGAATAAGATAGTATTATAAATATTTTTCATATATTACATCAAATAATATTATCATCCTTTAATTTTTATCAACAGCAGGATTTCCTTTATCAATATATTACATCATACATACTACATACATATATTTTTCTATATTAATCATAATGATATTATTATAAACTTTCCATTTTCATAGGCTTACATATAAATAATTTCATATAATTAATACTGCTCCTCAATGGTTCTTAACGTTATTGGTGACAAACTGCATATCCTCTATCTGGATGATACAGTCTGTTACAACAAGCTTTCAACTTTTTGTCACTGTCATGTGTCCAGCAATGATATGTTATATACAAGCTAATAATGAATCACTCAATTTCTTTGATGTCAGGAGAACTTTGTCAGCCTAAAGATATTTGTGCTGTTTTACTTCCACTGAAATATATTTTGTTTCATAAAAGCATTAACCACTCAGTATAAAATTGGAACACATAAAATCAATAGATTTCTATGCTTACCAGACCAACTTGATGTATAACAGCAGGTAATTCTAAAATCCATTAAAACTCGTGTACACCTGTGGTGGATTCATGTCGATGTATGGCAAAGCCAATAGAGTATTGTAAAGTAAAATAAAGTAAAAAAATAAAAAATAATAAAATATAAAATAAAAACAATATGATTTTTTTTAAAGTGTAAATTCAGTTGAAGGCTATGGGCATTATTTTATGACTATGTGTCAAGGAGATGATATTGTTAAGTATAGAGTCACATGAAATTCAAGCTGACTCCTTAGAAAGGACAAACCTTGGTACAACTGAGAAACATTTGAGATTAGCTCAAATGAAAGAGGGCTTAAGTAAAGTTCCTACAAGATTGTTGTTTTTTCAATAAGATACCATGACTCATGTAAACTTTATAGTAGTAATTTATAGATTATAACTTGTCTAGTAATATAAAATATGCTAATTATCCCACTTGCTATTTGAAAACTTATCTGTAAGCAGGCTTAGTTCCTGGCCCAAAATATGTCCTAATTAAACAAACAGTTAACAAAGAAACATTCAACAACATTACTAAGCATCAGGTGGTTATAAGTTTGCTGAAAATGTACCGAAAATATTTAATGTTTGTGTAGGATATACCAATATACCTAAGCATCCAAAGAGTTTGAAAAGCATACAGGCTGATGACTTTTTGTCCTTCAGTATCTCAATATATCTGTCCAGCATTATTTTAGAGCTGGAACAGATGACTCTGCTTAGGAAAAGTAAAGAAATGACTGTGAGAACAGTTACCATTTGTCTTTTGTCCTGGATTGCAGCCCTACCCTAGCATAACCCTTTCAGTAAAAAATTGAATCTTGCTATCAACTGGATCCAACCTCTTTAGAAGGCATTTATAGAGCCTTCTGTTGCTACCTGAACTTCTTCACTGAACAAAGTCTCTATAATATTGTTACAAGGCCATCCAGCCTAGAGGACAAGTGACGGTGGGCAATCAGTTTGCATTTAAATTCCTGAAGCTGTACAACATGTTCAACTGGATCCAGCTAGAGGCAGAAATGTGTACTGAGGTGCCATGTGGGCTAGAGCCAGCCCAGATCTTTAAGTTCATCTCTTCTTCCCCAAAAGACTTATGAAAATAATCCTTGAAGCTACAGGCAGCATTATCCTTAAGAAGAATTTTGTAAATCAATCTTCTTTATCTCAACATGTTCCTAGTGACATTTTAGTGCTATTCTGGGATTAGCACCTTGGATAACTGCTCAGCAGGTCACTACTTAAATCCAGCTCTTAAAAGTGTGTTTGTGAATTCTTCTTAGAAAAAGGAACACAGTTTTTTTTTTTGTTTTTTTTTTTAATCAGATTCTCTAAGGAGTTAGTATCTCAAAATAATTGGAAACTACTTGCTTAAGAGTATTGTGAGGTTTAAGGATATCATCCGGCCTCACTCTTTAAAGTAGTAGGAAGGAAATGGGCAATGTCTTTCATTTGAAGTGGTTTATCACAATATATTGAGAAGAATATGAATTTCAGTTTAACTTCATTTTCTCTCAATAGTTAGTTGATCTTGAGAGGACATAGTACTTGTAAATCCGTTTTTGTCATTTTGAAAATTCTAAACTAATAAATGCTAGTTTATTAGAATTAACACTTTGAGAGTCCCTTAGACAGCAAGGAGGTCAAACCAGTCAGTCCTAAAGGAAATCAACCCTGAATATTCATTGGAAGGGCTGACATTGAAGCTGAAGCTCCAGTACTTTGACCACCTGATGAAAAGAGCTGACTCATTGGGAAAGACCCTTATGGGGAAAGAGGAGAAGGGGGAGATGAAGGATGAGATGTTGGATGGCATCATTGACTCAATGGACAGGAGTCTGATCAAACTCAGGGAGAGAGTGAAGGACAGAAAAGCCTGGCATGCTGCAGTCCATGGGGTCACAAAGAGTCAGACACGACTTAGTGACTGAACAACAATAGTAAACATTTTAAAAAAGTATTTATCATCCCAATTTAGGTTAATTCTATCTTTTACATGCTAAATATTATTTAGATGCTAACCTTTATTTTCATTTATACTATAAAACTATTTGGGGCAGTATAAAATGATATGTTTGACTTTAACATACCATAAATGTGGTATTTAGACTTTGAAAATGACTAATAGTTATATTGCAGTTGGAACATTGTTTTTGTGGCTTTGACTTCTGATATTTCATACAGACTCTGGTCTGGGCTCAGCTTACTACTATGTATGTTCCTGGTTTTCTTGGAGATACTGCCACCTACCACAAGCCCGCTATTTAATGACCCTGATGACATGTGCCCAGAGGAAGGAACAGGTATAATCATTCTATGTATTTCAGTAACGCATTTGCTAGTTTTCCCTCATAATAACTCTGCAGGCAACATGCTAGAGTTAGCTGGTAAGCTAAAAGGTATTGGAAGTGTGGGCAAGAAAGAGAGGTGCAGAGTAATGGTTCAGTGTACATTTCTTAGCAGCCTGGCTTGAGTCTGCTCCCTTCCTAGTTTGTGTTTTATCACTGATACAGAAAGAACAATAATCAGATTCACAAAAGACAAATATGAGAACCTAGCTAACACACTGGCTAACTGAATAAAATTTCAAAAGATTGCTTAACAAGTTGGAGCACAGGTAGATTCTAACATGAAATATACTATCGATAATGTTAAAAATAGAAAAAAATGTATAAGGGTTTTATGAAGATGAACAGCCCTTATACAAATATTATTAATACTTAAAATTTTAAGTAAATAGCTCCATGAGACTCCACAAAGCTAATGCAATCCTTGTATTAATCAGTGGTATCTAGAATAATTGAGATAATAATGTTGATCTACTAGTAACTATAAGAATTCAGACAAGGAAATGAAAATGTATTAAACTACTGGGTATTGTGTTGGAATATCTCAGACACTTTAAATTTAATTCTCATAACAACCTCTAAGAGATATTCATTGCTAGCACATTTTATACATGACAAAAATATAATGTTGGAAAGGTAAGCAATCTTCCCACGATCATGTGTACTAAAGTTAGGAAGTACTTTAAGCCATGGCTGTGTTGTTTCTAAAACATAAAGGTATCTATCACATTACACAAGTGCGTGCTGATACCGTAGGGGCTCAGCAGTAAAGAATCCTCCTGCAATTCAGAAGACCTGGGTTCAATCCCTGGGTCAGGAAGCTTCCCTGGAGAAGGGAATGGCTATCCAATTCAGTATTTTTGCCTGGGAAATCCAAGTCTATGGGGTCACAAAGAGTTGGACACGACTTAGTGATTAAATAACAAGGAAACCGAAAGCTATTTTCCCCTCTTCCCCCAAATAGAAAAGGCAAGTGTTAAGCCTAGGCAAGAGAAGATTTATCCTAGACAAAATTTTTATACTGAGATGCTTCAAAAGATAGAGAATTACCAGTCTCCCGGAGGTTTAGCACAGGCTGAATGAGCATCTGTCAAATGTTCTGTACACATCAGCCAATTGATTAGGCAGTTTTTAAGGTACTGTCCAACTGAGAGAATCTCTTGATTCTAGAATATTTATGACTGACACGGTTCCAGAACTGAACCAGAAAGATTAAGTATGAGGAACAAGGACAAATGATATTCCAGTGCATGCCTCAGTAATATGCATACTGAAGCTTTACAGCATTCTGAATCAGAAGTTGTCAGGTACTCTGAAACAGGTTTGAAAGAACCGGAAGACTTTGAAATAATCCTTTGTATATAAAACTGCTCTGGATCAGTAACTGCAAATTAAATCTTAATCCAGTATGATCATTTAATGATTTTATTCAAGTGAATGAGTTTGTACTCTTAGCACCTTAATTATTTGATACAGTATTTAAAGATCAAAATGAAGGTTAAAAATTTGTAATACTCCTTTCACTGGAAAGTTTTAAATGGACATTCACTGTGTTCGAACCATGTGCCAAACACTAAAGGACATTAACATAACACTAAATAATACACATTTCTCGGTATGTGAAGTAACTACCAAAGGTAAGGAATATATTCATGTCTTTTTTAAGATTAGTATAATTATGCAATACCACTCATCTAACACCTGGTTTCTCCTTGTAACCACATTAGTTTCTAGCATAAAAATCTTGTGAGATTTATATGTGCAACGTGTAGCTGATTACAAATGAACATAGCCAAGCCTGAAACCTTGATTTAAAAAGCATGATCCTCTATCATACAGAGCGAAGTGAGTCAGAAAGAGAAAGATAAATACCATATTGTAACACATATATATGGAATATAGAAAAATGGTTCTGAAGAATTTACTTACAGGGCAACAATGGAGAAACAGACATAGAGAATAGACTTAAGGACATGGGGAGAGGGGAAGAGAGTGTGAGATGTGTGCCAAGAGTAAAATGGAAATTTACATTAACATATATAAAATAGCCAACGGGAATTTGCTGTATGTCTCAGGAAACTCAAAGAGGGACTCTGTATCAACCTAGAGGGGTGGGATGATATATATATCTCCCTGCTGCTGCTGCTGCTAAGTTGCTTCAGTTATGTCCGACCCTGTGCGACCCCAGAGATGGCAGCCCTCACCAGGTTCCGCCATCCCTGGGATTCTCCAGGCAAGAGCATTGGAGTGGGTTGCCATTTCCTTCTCTAATGCATGAAAGTGAAAAGTGAAAGAAGTCGCTCAGTCATATCTGACTCTTTGTAACCCCATGGACTGCAGCCTACCAGGCTCCTCCATCCATAGGATTTTCCAGGCAAGAGTACTGGAGCGGGGTGCCATTGCCTTCTCCACATATATATANGTGAAAGAAGTCGCTCAGTCATATCTGACTCTTTGTAACCCCATGGACTGCAGCCTACCAGGCTCCTCCATCCATAGGATTTTCCAGGCAAGAGTACTGGAGCGGGGTGCCATTGCCTTCTCCACATATATATATATATACATACACCTACAGCTGTTTCATGTTGAGGTTTGACAGAAAACAGTAAAATTCTGTAAAGTAATTATCCTTAAATACAAAATAAATTGATTTTAAAAAAGCACGATCCTCTAATCTAAAATAAAGTATTTAGAGTTAGCTAGCATTTTGAAATTGGATCTATGCAAATAATTTTCCCAAGCTTTTTTTTTTTTTTTTTCTCCCTTTCTCTCTATATGCACTTGCTGTAGAAGAACATCCTCTCGGTTATGAAAGGCAATCAAGAAGAAAGTTCCAGTGTAGGTTCATCACTATTTGTCTTTGGGCAAACTCAAAAACACTTTATATAATTTATCATCTTTTGAAAGACCATTTGGTATTGGACTAGCTCAGCTGGTAAAGAATCCACTTGCAATGCAGGAGACCTTGGTTCTATTCCTGGGTTGGGAAGATCCTCTGGAGAAAGGAAAGGCTATGCACCCCAATATTCTTGGGCTTCCCTGGTGGTTCCGTTGGTAAAGAATCTGCCTGCAATGCAGGAGATCTAGGTTTGATCACTTGGTTGGGAAGATTCCCCTGGAGAAGGGCATGGCAACCCACTCCACTATTCTTGCTTGGAGAAGCCCCATGGACAGAGGAGCCTGGTGGGCTGCATTCCATGGGGTTACAAAGAGTCAGACATGACTAAGCAACTAAGCACACATTCTCTTTTTTTAGGGAATTACATAACAGGGTGATGCTATTCAAAAGTGCCTTTATATGCAATTATTTGATATGTTTAGATAAAATATAAGGACAATACCTCTAAAATACCTCCAGCATCCTAAAAGGCCTTACATTCAATAACAAAATGATGAAGTATATATGGTATAATGTTAAATGAGTGTATACAATGAATGCAACTATATAAAGGGACATGTGTGCACAAAGAATACCATATGCGTCCTCAGCTCTTTTCTCTCTCTATTCTCATTCTCTTTCTTTTCATCCCTCCCTCACCTCCCCAGCTACTCTTAGCATTACACCATTCATTCCAATGTTTTCAACTGCTGCATATACCATGATGCTGAGTTACAGATGCAAATTCCAAAATTCATATAGAACAAACAGATAGGGTTGTTCTAAAGTCACATGGACAATGACGCCATTTTAAAAGTGAACTAATATTCCCTGCCACTTAGGTTCCTTCTCCCCAATACATTATAGTAATTACTCTATCACCATTCACACATTTAAGATAGAAACTCGAACATTCTTCACCTCTTCTTTCCTACATTTGTTTTATCTGCTTAGCAATAAATATCTGTTAGTTTTATTTGCCTTCATTCATAATTCAGCAATGTCATTCCTGGATTATTTAAACTGCCTCGTGTTTAGGCTTTCACTAATATTTTGCTCTAAATATACAAAACTTCCTTTCTGAAGTAAAGATATATCATTCCTTTTCTCAAAAACAGAACAAAAAAATATTTAAGAACTATCCATTAAATACAAGACAAATGCATTTTATGGCCCTTTAATAACTGATTTAATTCCAGTCCTGTCATGCTCTACTATCCAACACATGGCCTATTTCTAACTATATTCAAGTATTCTTCACACACACTGGTGAAGTGGATCAGAATTGAGGCTTATCTTTCGAGGATCAGCTCAAATATTACCTCATTCATTCACTCTACTTTTCAGTAAATCTTCTGTCAAGAATTAGTTCTGCTTTCAGTGTTCTCAGCAGCATGGTTCACAGGACCAGAGAGCATTTACCCAATTATATCAGATCAGCTTATATATAAACATCTTTCACCATGCTTGTGAGAATTTGGGGATAAAATAATGCATATTTATTTATCTTTGAATTACCTAAGTGTACAATAGGAGATCCTAAATGGTATTGAATGAATGAGTGGAATCACAGCTAAAAAAGATATTTTATCTTTCTATGTGATTTTTTAAAATTTATTTATTTTAATTGAAGGTTAATTACTTTACAATACTGTATTGGTTCTGCCATAGATCAACATGAATCTGTCACAGGTATACAACGTGTTCCCCATCCTGAACCCCCCTCCCTCCTCCTTCCCCGTACCATCCCTCTGGGTCATCTCAGTGCACCAGCCCCAAGCATCTAGTATCATGCATCGAACCTGGACTGGCGATTCGTTTCATATATGATATTATACATGTTTCAATGCCATTCTCCGAAATCAACCCACCCTCGCCCTCTCCCACAGATTCCAAAAGACTGTTCTATGCATCTATGTCTCTTTTTCTGTCTTACATACAGGGTTACCATCTTTCTAAATTCCATATATATGCATTAGTATACTGTATTGGTGTTTTTCTTTCTGGCTTACTTCACTCTGTATAATAGGCTCCAGTTTCATCCACCTTATTAGAACTGATTCAAATGTATTCTTTTTAATGGCTGAATAATATTCCATTGTGTATATGTAACAGCTTTCTTATCTATTCATCTGCTGATGGACATGTTAATCAATGAACTAAATTATACAAAGATAGAGAGTTATAAAAATAGTCAATATATCTTAAATGGGAAGATAGAAGGGGCTAGCAATTATCATTTATTTATATTTACTGAGAGAAGAGATAACTTGAAAATGAAATGATACCAAATATATAATCATTGAAGTAAAATTCTAAAATTGTAAAATAACAAAATTGCACTGATAAAAATCTAACCAGATGCTCTCATATGGGCTATTTTGTTGTGGAGAAATGACATGGGAAGGGACATGTGAAATTAATTAGTAGTCAACATACAAGTCAGTCATATTTCCTGGTGAAATAAAAAATCTTTATATACAAGGACTTGCCTCCATATCAATTTATAAAATAGTCACTTGATGTTACTTAAAGATCTGTATCAAAGTTTTCAGATCCCTTTTGATGCAAACTAAGCTTAATTATTATAAAACGTGATTGATGTGGCAACTACTTCCCTAAATGTGGTTCGGGTTTATGAAATATCTGATTGGAGGTACAGAGAGGAAGGGGCCTTGTCCATCAAGGAATACTCTATGGTAACTGCTTTTGCTTTACCCAGTTTTATATTTTGAGAGAATAGCATAATAGCAGCAAACTTTGTACTACAGATAGTATTAGTGTTGTGTCAGATCATCCCCTCATGGTGATCAGGAAAAGGTTACCTGTCCCAAGATATCCCAGGCAAGATCAATAACATTTTTGCAGTATATAGGAGAGAAAACACTGAAACTTGTCATATAAAATGAAATAAAAAGTGATTAAATCTCTCATCATCTCTCTCGTGACTCTAGATATGCAAAAAATATTATCTTTGTTTTACTTTGTAGGTGAATTATGAAGAATAAGAAATATGGTGCATTATTTTTCACTAGATTTTTTTTAAAGATTTAATTCTGTGTGCCTGACAATAAGAAATAGAACAACTTATACCTTTAAAGTACCCACACCTCACGGTTATTAATCTAACTCATACACGTTAGAAAAAAAGAAGGATACAATACAATAAATATCACAATAGAAAAACAGATGCAATGCTGTGAGGGTTAGGAGGGGCAGAGGGATGCACAAAGAGGGAGAGGAAATGGAGAGAGAGAGGGAGAGAAGGAGAGAGAACCAGAAGGACCTAAAGAAGTTAGAGAGGGAAAAGGGGGAAAGAGGGAATGAGTATGAATGAATGAATGTGAGAGAGACATTAACAGGTATTACTTCCAGGTATAAAAAAGAAAAAAGCTAAGGAAGATTTTTTTTTTTTGGTAGATACTATAGTGTGCCACTCAGATCCCCTTCTGTGGATTGAGGCTTCCATTATGTCAGCTGCTAAGAGAGGTGGCTACTGGTAGAACACAGCCAAGTACCTCCTGGGAACGCCCCCTCCACCAAAGGGGATCTGCCCATGCAAAGTGGGGTCTACAGCTCACACAGAGGACCTGTAGATGAGGGGCCAGGACATCTCCTTGCCTCTATAAGAGACATCTCTGAATAGCCATTTTATAGCCTTCAGAGCCACCTGTGAGGTTGGGGGAGGCCTCTTTGGCAACTTTATCTCAATTCAACTTCTCTTTCTGCCTGTCACACTTTCCTCATTTTCTCTAGTCCCCTAGAGGGCTTCCCAGTAAATTTTCTGAATGCAAATACTGCCTCAGGATCCTCTTCACAGGAAATATGACCTGAGAGGATATATCAAAATCAAAAGAATGATGATAGAGGTTATCTTCAGAGTACAATAACTGAGGGATATATCTATTCTGGACTATCTTTCTCTATAGTATATTTCTGGGCCAAGTGAAGCAGATGCTGCCAAAATTAAGGCCTGACACAGAGTGGAGACTCCAACTAATAGCTCTTTCTGCAGTGAGTAACTAAAAGCAAGTCAAGTATGTTACAAGTATAAAAACAGTAAGCTAGAAAAAAGAAGGTGCTGAATTCTGAGGTTCACTAACAAGATTGGGTAGAGAGAAAAACAATGATTCTCAATGAATTGTGAAAGAGAACACAAAGGTTATCCTGTCACTTATGTGTAATGATAGTTGAGAGCACTTATTGATATGAATTCTATAGTGCAGACTTCAAGAGGAGGGAAAAAAATTGAATGTGATCCACGTTAAGAAGACCATAAAAAAGAGACACAGTGCCATGTCTGAATCCTCTGAACAAACACCTATGAAATATTGCTTGGAGAAAAAAAAAGAAATTAAATGCATGTTAAAGTACCTGTGGAGTCTAGAAGAAGCTCTCCCGTGGTGTATTTTTTCAGCCAGAACGTTAGAGTATGTTGATCAAGCTCCACATAAAAAGCTGACTTTTTCATGCACTTAGGGGACAACAGGAACTATTATCACCTTTGGAGCAACAAAATTTTCAAATCCAAAATAAACTCTGCAGAAATAGCATTTAGCTCTTCCTCTCCTTTCTAAGGTCGCTAAATGTGATTTCTGTTCCAATGTAATTAGTCTGATAGGCCTAAATTCTGTATTAGAAAAGATCACCAGAGATACCAGACTTATTTATCTAATGCTCTTTTAATTGCAAATGACATCATTCAAGTCTAAAGTGGGATTAAATTTACTCAGAGTATCAAAGAATTCATAAATAGTTGTGCTCTTTTAGTAAGTGATACTCTTCACATAAATTATTATCTCAGGCTGACCTTTGCAAGTTTCAAAATTAAAGACATGCCAGCACATAAAATACCAAAATATTAATATCACCTATACACAAGCAAATTGAGAGTAGAAAAAAGATAGAGATTAAAATTTCTTCTTTGGTTACTATTCATGCAAATCATCAAATTAATACCACATCTTTAAAAACCATATAATATAAAATGAAATGCTTGATTTTAAATGACAGATTTTAAGTTTCAGGCAGCAACACTGAAACATGATTTTGAAATATAGTTAAGGCATTTTTATGCCTTCTTGGAGATGAGGAATGTATTTATTACAATTTGTGATAAAATATAAAATTACAAAATGGCAATAAGTAATAAATAAATGATAACTCATATTTCACTTTGAAACTGAGTTAAAATATAGCACATTTAAAATCCCCATCCTCATACTATAACCTTTCCTCAGTCAAGGTGACCATAAGAACCTTCCTTACATGGCAGTCTACTTAGAGCTTCAATTCCCTTGCTTGCCAATCAGATGAATGTAGAAGAGCAAAGTCTCACTTACAATGCTATGTACTGAGCAATTCTGTCCTTCAGGGATATATTTACACAAATATCATGGAGTTTTACTATGAAATAAGCGTATGTTGCTTGAATGAAGAAGAGTAAAACAAATGGAAAAAGAAAATTCAAAGGATCTTGGGAAAGTTGTAAATTAAGAGAAAATATGGTACAATAATATAAATAAAGCTTTCCAGTGTGCATTTAGGCAGAAAAGCAATTACATTTTTGTTTTCAGGGAAAAATATAATTTTAACTATTCATTTAAATGATGGTGACCTGCCCACCCAGAAGCTGCTTTTTCCTTCCTTCCAATTTATCTGAAGATGAAAATATGCATTACATATTGCCACACAGCTGTCACTCTCTACTTGGCAGGAAAATTGAAGCTATGGTAGCACATATTGCTTATTATGTTAAAAGCTGAAAACAAGTACTTAACTATGTATACGTCAAACATAATATATAAAAAAGCATTCATAACAAATGAACACCAAAATAATAGATCTTAAAAACTCAATTCAAATGATATATCCTATGACATGGAAATAAGAAATTCAAGAATAAGAATTAATTTTTTCATATAAAATTCTACATTTGTAACTGAATTATTGCTGCTACTGAACATGACCTCTAAGGATGTTCATGATGAAAACCTCAAGGTGTATAACTTAGAGCCTTTAATTCCTCAGTTTCAGGAAGTTTTCACTAAGAGCTATAGAAGTTCATCTGGTTATCACTTTATAAGTAAAGTTCTCCCCAAATGTTTTTCTAAACATCTCCAATAATAAAATTTATTGCTGTTGTTTAGTCACTAAGTCATGTCTGACTCTTTTGCAACCCCATTTCACAGGAAAAATATTGTCTTCTCAGTAGCATTCAAATTATTGTTAATTATAAATATACATAATAATCATATACTTTGCAGTGCTTCCTGAAACTTAAAAAAAACTATAGTCTAAACTTAGTAAGATTCTGAACAAGTCATAGTATCTCTGAATTTCAGTTTCCTCCTCTATAAAATGAAGAGCTCACATTGGTGACCTAACAGTTCCAGGTTCCTAAATCAACAACAATTACAATAAATGAAATATGAAACGATGTCTTCAACAAGTAAAATACTTTTTGAAAATGAAGTGAATCAGATAACAATCAAAAGGAGTTCAATTTGACTTCTGACTGCCATTTATCTGTGTAACTGTGGGAAGTTAACCTGATTTTCTCTGAGAAGAGCTGTGTAAGTGGCCTACTACTATCACAAAGGCACTACTGACCCATGTCTAAGTAACCTTTGACTATCATCCAATCTCATTTGCAAATATTTCAATCACTTTAATTCCTATGTGCAGCCAAAGATGGACAATCNCCATCCCTCTGGGTCATCTCAGTGCACCAGCCCCAAGCATCTAGTATCATGCATCGAACCTGGACTGGCGATTCGTTTCATATATGATATTATACATGTTTCAATGCCATTCTCCGAAATCAACCCACCCTCGCCCTCTCCCACAGATTCCAAAAGACTGTTCTATGCATCTATGTCTCTTTTTCTGTCTTACATACAGGGTTACCATCTTTCTAAATTCCATATATATGCATTAGTATACTGTATTGGTGTTTTTCTTTCTGGCTTACTTCACTCTGTATAATAGGCTCCAGTTTCATCCACCTTATTAGAACTGATTCAAATGTATTCTTTTTAATGGCTGAATAATATTCCATTGTGTATATGTAACAGCTTTCTTATCTATTCATCTGCTGATGGACATGTTAATCAATGAACTAAATTATACAAAGATAGAGAGTTATAAAAATAGTCAATATATCTTAAATGGGAAGATAGAAGGGGCTAGCAATTATCATTTATTTATATTTACTGAGAGAAGAGATAACTTGAAAATGAAATGATACCAAATATATAATCATTGAAGTAAAATTCTAAAATTGTAAAATAACAAAATTGCACTGATAAAAATCTAACCAGATGCTCTCATATGGGCTATTTTGTTGTGGAGAAATGACATGGGAAGGGACATGTGAAATTAATTAGTAGTCAACATACAAGTCAGTCATATTTCCTGGTGAAATAAAAAATCTTTATATACAAGGACTTGCCTCCATATCAATTTATAAAATAGTCACTTGATGTTACTTAAAGATCTGTATCAAAGTTTTCAGATCCCTTTTGATGCAAACTAAGCTTAATTATTATAAAACGTGATTGATGTGGCAACTACTTCCCTAAATGTGGTTCGGGTTTATGAAATATCTGATTGGAGGTACAGAGAGGAAGGGGCCTTGTCCATCAAGGAATACTCTATGGTAACTGCTTTTGCTTTACCCAGTTTTATATTTTGAGAGAATAGCATAATAGCAGCAAACTTTGTACTACAGATAGTATTAGTGTTGTGTCAGATCATCCCCTCATGGTGATCAGGAAAAGGTTACCTGTCCCAAGATATCCCAGGCAAGATCAATAACATTTTTGCAGTATATAGGAGAGAAAACACTGAAACTTGTCATATAAAATGAAATAAAAAGTGATTAAATCTCTCATCATCTCTCTCGTGACTCTAGATATGCAAAAAATATTATCTTTGTTTTACTTTGTAGGTGAATTATGAAGAATAAGAAATATGGTGCATTATTTTTCACTAGATTTTTTTTAAAGATTTAATTCTGTGTGCCTGACAATAAGAAATAGAACAACTTATACCTTTAAAGTACCCACACCTCACGGTTATTAATCTAACTCATACACGTTAGAAAAAAAGAAGGATACAATACAATAAATATCACAATAGAAAAACAGATGCAATGCTGTGAGGGTTAGGAGGGGCAGAGGGATGCACAAAGAGGGAGAGGAAATGGAGAGAGAGAGGGAGAGAAGGAGAGAGAACCAGAAGGACCTAAAGAAGTTAGAGAGGGAAAAGGGGGAAAGAGGGAATGAGTATGAATGAATGAATGTGAGAGAGACATTAACAGGTATTACTTCCAGGTATAAAAAAGAAAAAAGCTAAGGAAGATTTTTTTTTTTTGGTAGATACTATAGTGTGCCACTCAGATCCCCTTCTGTGGATTGAGGCTTCCATTATGTCAGCTGCTAAGAGAGGTGGCTACTGGTAGAACACAGCCAAGTACCTCCTGGGAACGCCCCCTCCACCAAAGGGGATCTGCCCATGCAAAGTGGGGTCTACAGCTCACACAGAGGACCTGTAGATGAGGGGCCAGGACATCTCCTTGCCTCTATAAGAGACATCTCTGAATAGCCATTTTATAGCCTTCAGAGCCACCTGTGAGGTTGGGGGAGGCCTCTTTGGCAACTTTATCTCAATTCAACTTCTCTTTCTGCCTGTCACACTTTCCTCATTTTCTCTAGTCCCCTAGAGGGCTTCCCAGTAAATTTTCTGAATGCAAATACTGCCTCAGGATCCTCTTCACAGGAAATATGACCTGAGAGGATATATCAAAATCAAAAGAATGATGATAGAGGTTATCTTCAGAGTACAATAACTGAGGGATATATCTATTCTGGACTATCTTTCTCTATAGTATATTTCTGGGCCAAGTGAAGCAGATGCTGCCAAAATTAAGGCCTGACACAGAGTGGAGACTCCAACTAATAGCTCTTTCTGCAGTGAGTAACTAAAAGCAAGTCAAGTATGTTACAAGTATAAAAACAGTAAGCTAGAAAAAAGAAGGTGCTGAATTCTGAGGTTCACTAACAAGATTGGGTAGAGAGAAAAACAATGATTCTCAATGAATTGTGAAAGAGAACACAAAGGTTATCCTGTCACTTATGTGTAATGATAGTTGAGAGCACTTATTGATATGAATTCTATAGTGCAGACTTCAAGAGGAGGGAAAAAAATTGAATGTGATCCACGTTAAGAAGACCATAAAAAAGAGACACAGTGCCATGTCTGAATCCTCTGAACAAACACCTATGAAATATTGCTTGGAGAAAAAAAAAGAAATTAAATGCATGTTAAAGTACCTGTGGAGTCTAGAAGAAGCTCTCCCGTGGTGTATTTTTTCAGCCAGAACGTTAGAGTATGTTGATCAAGCTCCACATAAAAAGCTGACTTTTTCATGCACTTAGGGGACAACAGGAACTATTATCACCTTTGGAGCAACAAAATTTTCAAATCCAAAATAAACTCTGCAGAAATAGCATTTAGCTCTTCCTCTCCTTTCTAAGGTCGCTAAATGTGATTTCTGTTCCAATGTAATTAGTCTGATAGGCCTAAATTCTGTATTAGAAAAGATCACCAGAGATACCAGACTTATTTATCTAATGCTCTTTTAACTGCAAATGACATCATTCAAGTCTAAAGTGGGATTAAATTTACTCAGAGTATCAAAGAATTCATAAATAGTTGTGCTCTTTTAGTAAGTGATACTCTTCACATAAATTATTATCTCAGGCTGACCTTTGCAAGTTTCAAAATTAAAGACATGCCAGCACATAAAATACCAAAATATTAATATCACCTATACACAAGCAAATTGAGAGTAGAAAAAAGATAGAGATTAAAATTTCTTCTTTGGTTACTATTCATGCAAATCATCAAATTAATACCACATCTTTAAAAACCATATAATATAAAATGAAATGCTTGATTTTAAATGACAGATTTTAAGTTTCAGGCAGCAACACTGAAACATGATTTTGAAATATAGTTAAGGCATTTTTATGCCTTCTTGGAGATGAGGAATGTATTTATTACAATTTGTGATAAAATATAAAATTACAAAATGGCAATAAGTAATAAATAAATGATAACTCATATTTCACTTTGAAACTGAGTTAAAATATAGCACATTTAAAATCCCCATCCTCATACTATAACCTTTCCTCAGTCAAGGTGACCATAAGAACCTTCCTTACATGGCAGTCTACTTAGAGCTTCAATTCCCTTGCTTGCCAATCAGATGAATGTAGAAGAGCAAAGTCTCACTTACAATGCTATGTACTGAGCAATTCTGTCCTTCAGGGATATATTTACACAAATATCATGGAGTTTTACTATGAAATAAGCGTATGTTGCTTGAATGAAGAAGAGTAAAACAAATGGAAAAAGAAAATTCAAAGGATCTTGGGAAAGTTGTAAATTAAGAGAAAATATGGTACAATAATATAAATAAAGCTTTCCAGTGTGCATTTAGGCAGAAAAGCAATTACATTTTTGTTTTCAGGGAAAAATATAATTTTAACTATTCATTTAAATGATGGTGACCTGCCCACCCAGAAGCTGCTTTTTCCTTCCTTCCAATTTATCTGAAGATGAAAATATGCATTACATATTGCCACACAGCTGTCACTCTCTACTTGGCAGGAAAATTGAAGCTATGGTAGCACATATTGCTTATTATGTTAAAAGCTGAAAACAAGTACTTAACTATGTATACGTCAAACATAATATATAAAAAAGCATTCATAACAAATGAACACCAAAATAATAGATCTTAAAAACTCAATTCAAATGATATATCCTATGACATGGAAATAAGAAATTCAAGAATAAGAATTAATTTTTTCATATAAAATTCTACATTTGTAACTGAATTATTGCTGCTACTGAACATGACCTCTAAGGATGTTCATGATGAAAACCTCAAGGTGTATAACTTAGAGCCTTTAATTCCTCAGTTTCAGGAAGTTTTCACTAAGAGCTATAGAAGTTCATCTGGTTATCACTTTATAAGTAAAGTTCTCCCCAAATGTTTTTCTAAACATCTCCAATAATAAAATTTATTGCTGTTGTTTAGTCACTAAGTCATGTCTGACTCTTTTGCAACCCCATTTCACAGGAAAAATATTGTCTTCTCAGTAGCATTCAAATTATTGTTAATTATAAATATACATAATAATCATATACTTTGCAGTGCTTCCTGAAACTTAAAAAAAACTATAGTCTAAACTTAGTAAGATTCTGAACAAGTCATAGTATCTCTGAATTTCAGTTTCCTCCTCTATAAAATGAAGAGCTCACATTGGTGACCTAACAGTTCCAGGTTCCTAAATCAACAACAATTACAATAAATGAAATATGAAACGATGTCTTCAACAAGTAAAATACTTTTTGAAAATGAAGTGAATCAGATAACAATCAAAAGGAGTTCAATTTGACTTCTGACTGCCATTTATCTGTGTAACTGTGGGAAGTTAACCTGATTTTCTCTGAGAAGAGCTGTGTAAGTGGCCTACTACTATCACAAAGGCACTACTGACCCATGTCTAAGTAACCTTTGACTATCATCCAATCTCATTTGCAAATATTTCAATCACTTTAATTCCTATGTGCAGCCAAAGATGGACAATCTCTCTACAGTCAGCAAAAACAAGACTAGGAGCTGACTGTGGCTCAGAGCATGAACTCCTTATTGACAAATCAGACTTAAGAGATGGGAATACCAGACCACCTGACCTTCCTCTTGAGAAACCTATATGCAGGTCAGAAAGCAACATTTAGAACTGGACATGGGACAACAGACTGGTTCCAAATAGGAAAAGGAGTACATCAAGGCTGTATATTGTCACCCTGCTTATTTAACTTATATGCAGAATACATCATGAAAATGCTGGGCTGGAAGAAGCACAAGCTGAAATCAAGATTGCCGGGAGAAATAACAATAACCTCAGATATGCAGATGATACCACCCTTATGGCAGAAAGTGAAGAGGATCTAAAAATCCTCTTGATGAAAGTGAAAGAGGAGAGTGAAAAGTTGGTTAAAGCTCAACATTCAGAAAACGAAGATCATGCCATCTNACTTCTTTGAGGTAAAGGAATACAGTTTAAAGCAAGATCTGTGAAGAAAGAAAGTTATCTTCTCAATTCCGAAAACTCCCCCTTTGCATCTTCAGAGCAAAGCTCTTCAGAGATTTAATCATGGATTTTATTCATTGTGGAAAATGAGATGTAGAAAAAGTCCCCAGCTGATCGAATAAAAGGGAAAAAAACCCCGCAGAGTCCTGGATAAAGGGAAAAATACAAAGAAAGACCAAGAGGTGAGAGATGAATGCCCTGGCTCACCCCTCAGGATGTGTAGGTTGTAGAAACATGCAGAAGGATTAGGGCTAGAGAAAAATGTGACAGAATCTTTACACAGATCCTTAGACTAGTTAATGTAAAAATCGGAGTGCTGTTGGACTAGATTTTTCTTTTACATTCATACAGTACAAAGCTCCATAAAATAAAACATGGAGATGAGAGACCAGCAAGACAGGCCTAGGTGAGGACTTCCGATTCTCCCTGAGCCTAGGTTAGGTGGGGGAGACCTGGCAACCCAAACTTGTTTTGTGCAGGATACAAGGGAAGGAGGGTGAGTAGCTGACAGTAGAGAATGATGGGGCTGCCATAGTGAGGAGCAGTGGGACTCTACAGCAGAGGATGTGATGTCCCAGTCTAGGCTGAGCCAAAGTAGGCTGAGGGCGGGACCCAGAGGATCCCAGAGGAAAGGTGGAGCTGGATCGAGGTGGAGAGATGATCGCCAGACTCCAGACCATATTGAGAACAGGAGAGTAGTCTTCTCAGAGTCCAGTGAAGGAGACCATAAGGATTTGCACAAAAAGTAGCTGCCTGCCAGCCATTGTCCAGAGGATACATGGATTGGGTTGGCC
>SJYV01016613.1:91265-128537 GCA_006410875.1 Neotragus pygmaeus | reverse complement strand
CGGGGCACATCATGGGCTGTGACTGAGGTTTGGGAGTGTGATTAAGTGATTCTTGAGGAAGGAGAAATGAAACTTCTCATTCTTGAGATCCAAGCTGAAGCCAATTAGGGGCAAAGTAGAACTGGAATAAAGCTTGTAGACTCTGAGGGAGAAATTTTGATTTAAGGTCAGTGAACAGTGGGCACCCCAGGAGGAGGCGGGAGGGAGGTGCGGTGTCACAGGGCCTGTGGGCGTGCTAGGCACTGCTTGACCTCTTTCTCTAGTCCTGGCTTGGAGTCTTGCTTCCTCTAGGGCTCGAGGAAGAAAAGGCAATTGCTCTTTATTTTTTTGTTGTTGTTTTTCAGACTGCACCATGCACTCCAGTAGCTTCCCTAGTGGCTCAGACGGTAAAGAATCTGCCTGCAGTGCAAGAGACCTGTGTTTGATCCCTGAGTTGGGAAGATCCTCTAGAGAAGGGAGTGACCACCCACTGCAGTATTCTTACCTGGGAAATTCCATGGACAAAGGAGCCTGGTGGGCTACAGTTCATGGGGTCACTAAGAGTCGGACACGACTGAAGTGGCTTAACACACACATGCACGCAGCATGTGGGATCCTGTCCCTCCACCAGGGAAGAATCCCCCAACCAATGCACTGGGAGCATAGACTCCTAACCAGCGGACTGCCAGGGAAGTCCCAGAAGAGATGCTGCTCAGCACCCTGAGCTACAGTTGAGACACCCGTGCAGGGAGTTCTTCAGGGAAAGCTCAGTATTAATGTTATGTCTCAGATAATAGAGGACCATGTAGAAAATAGCAATAATCTGGTTCACTCTGAACCAGCTGAATCAGGTGATTCAAGGCCAGCAATATTTCTCAGAAGATGTGTATAAGAGACAGCCCCCATCCCACCCATCTAGGTCACAAAGCTGAGCTTCCTGTGCTTTATAGCAGGTTCCCACTAGCTATCTATTATTTACATGATGTATATATGTCAGTCCTAATTTCCCAATTCATCCCACTCCTCCTTCCCCCTACTGTGTCCATACATTTGTGTTTCTATTCCTGCCCTACAAATAAGTTCATCGGTACCTTTTTCCTAGATTCCATGTATACGTGTTAATATACAACATTTGTTTTTCTCATAGTTTCTTCTTTAGGAAATTCTACTTTAAAGGATTTTTGAAACTATATCAGAATTTGATTTGAGCTATGTTTGGTCACTACTAGCAAGGCCAAGGTGAGGACTAATGCATGTGAAAAATAGCATTTTTAAAATTAATCTGCTGATGCAATTATGGCACTGCAAAGAGATAGCCTCAATTTTAGTTATTGTATTCCTTGGTACTTTTTAACATTTTATTATGGTTCTTTGGCTCATGTAATCTTCTGCTGTCTTTTTCTACTTCATTTACACAGGTCATTGCAGCTTGGTTAAGACGTGTGCTAAAGTAGCAAAGAATTAAATTTTAAATATGCCTGAAGAGCTGAGATGCATTTGTAACACTTTGTTCTGAGTTTTCTCAAGAAATAAGATGCCCACACGGGAACAAACCAAATCAACAAAAGCAAAGCATGGAGCTAGGCAAAACCCTGATGCAAATTATTTATATTGATATATCCTAGATAAAACAAGATTTTACGAATCAATGAGCAGATTTATTTCTTGCAGCAGTTTCTAGGTAGGACCCTATGAGTAATTCAGGGACCATGCTTTCAGGCTATTCTACCCAGTTATCAAATCCATCCATATCCTCCAGCCCTGCTCCTTCTCCACTCTGGACCCCTCCCTCATGCCTTCAGCCACTCCATGAGTTTCTCAGAAACCCAGCCAGGAGGTCAGGGACTATAGCATTGCCTGTCAGAGTCACTTCAGGATTGAGCCCCAGCTCTGTGCCCAGACCACACAAACATCCCTACCTCCCCTTGCCCAAGGCAAGGATCAAGGATTTTCACACTTAATTGTACCAGGCAGAGGATAAACTTAAATTCACACAGACCAGCCAACCAATTTAAAGAGGGCAAGGAGGCTGTTATATGAGATGAAGGGGCAGTGGCTGAGAGAATTGGTTTGAAAGATCCAGAGCCTAGCTTATTTGGTGAGAACACAGTGCCTGTCTGCTAAGAAGCTTAAGGCCACTGGGTAGGGATTAATTCTACAAACAGCCCTGGGAGGTAGATAAATCTGTATTAATTAAAACTGCAAAATGTTCCCTACCTGCCTAGTTTCAGTCTTGTGAAAGAAAATATCTTTCCCAAAAGGCATGGGAAGAAAGGAGATGATGATGGCTGTAAGACTGGTTCAATTTTCACCTACATTCTCAGTGAGAAAAAGAGAAAGGGTCAGTCCTTGGTGCTGGGCAGGGGGACTCCTTGGACCTCCAGTCACTTCTTCCATGTCCTTTTAGTTAGTCCCCAGGATGTGCAGAACAGGAAAATGCAGAGGAGAGCACTGACATAGGACATAGGATGACACAGGTCTGAGCCCTGCACAGAGACTGACCGTCTAATGCTTGTGATGGTCCATGTAGTGGGCTCTGTTATTACCTACCCTTCTTGCACAGGGAGAAAGCTGAGATCCGGAAAGGGGAAGTGGCATGATCCAGACATTGTGACATTCAAACCTGATTGCTGTGTCAAGTCCTCTTTCTGTGTTACTGAACTGTTGCCTCTCACTGATAACCAGGGTCAGTAAGACGAGGTAAAAAAGGAAAGACTCAAAACCACCCTGTGTGTTCTAATATGAAATGCAATGTCCTAAAGACTGTTCTTATTTCTTGGGGAGCCTGCTCCTTGCTGTCATTAGCTGATTTTCATGTTTCTCTCCCCATCTAGACATTTCTCACCTGCCTTGCCTGCCCTTCTGAACCCTCCTTTTCCCAGGAAGCATTCCCAGACACTGTAATAAGCTGTCCCTCCCAGATCCTTGGTATTTCTTGCCTCTCCCATGACTTAACAGTAAAGAGTGGATTGCACCACATGGTCTGTCATGGTCCTTCAGTGTCTAGTCCAAGGTTATAGAATTGGCAGGTACTCAGGAAACAGGTGCTGCCAAATTGCCAGAGGACCAGCATAAGCTATGGGAGAAGCTAGGCAGTGGATGAAATCCCTGAAGTCATCAGCACCACCAGCCCACTTCTAGGTGTGAAATGCTCTTCCGGGAGTAGCGCAGAAGGCTGTGCCATTCTGCAGTTCTCTGGTCATTCTTTTGCAGCTGACTCCATGTTTTGTGTTTTTGGCTGTCTAACAAACATGAATGTGTCTTCTCTTTGTCCTCTTCTCTCTGCATGCATTTGTGTGAGTTCATGTGTAAGTTTGCAGCTTAAACCACCCCCCACCCTTTGCTTGCTCTTCATTTTAGCTAAGGAATAAAACCTGTTACTAGAAGTTTTTGAATCACCCTCTGCCCTTCTGCACTTCTGCTCTGCCCCTGCCTCCCTTGACAGTTTGCACAATGCCTCTCAAATCTGTGTCCTCGCTTCCATCTTTGATCTAGCTCAGTCCTCCATATCTTCTGTAGAGCCAGCTAACTTTTCTCCTTCCTCTAATCCAGGGGCTGGCAAACTACAGCCAGCAAGCCAAATCCTGCCCAAGGCCTATTTTTGTAAGTTACATTTGACTGTAACAAAGCCACACCCTTTGTTTCTATATTTGTCCAGGGCACAGAGTTGAGTAGTTGCAAAACAAAACTTGAAGCCTAAAATATCCGCTCTCTGGTCTTACAAAGTTTGCAGACCTCTGCTCTACTGTCTTCTCAGAGCTTGTCCTCCCCACTGCAACCATGACTTCTGTGCTCTTGCTTCCCTCCTGAGAAAGCCTTCTCCCTCACTCATGACATAGAAGACTGATATTTCTGCCCAGCATTGAGGCCCTCACCACCTGATACTCAACAGCTTTCCTGACCTCATCTCCTTCCACCTCCCTTTCTACACCCAGTCTCCAAAATCACCTCACTGTTAAGCATCCCAGAACAAACCCTGTTCATTCCTCTACTCATTGCTGTACCCAGATCTCTCAGGCTCGACTCAAATGCTGCGTCCTCAGTCATCCCCACACTAGGAGATGCTTTGATTCTCTGGTTCTGGACATTGTCTTCTTTGGATTCCCAGCAGTTTTCCAAAGACACTTTCTATGATGGTCCACACTAAATAGATGGTCCTATAATAGCTCTTCATTGGTTTCCTTTTCTATTCTTACTCTCTTGCAATCTGTTTTTTCACAGAGTTGGTACATGAATATTTTTTATTTATTTTGACTTTTTGGCCCTGCCCTGTGGCATGTAGGATCTCATCAATTTTGACCAGGGGTTGAACTTAACCCTCAGCTTTGGAAGTGCGAAGTCTTAACCCCTGGACCACCAGGGAAAGTGAAAGTGAAGGTTACTCAGTCGTGTCCAACTCTTCGAGACCCCATGGACTGTTGCCTGCCAGGCTCCTCTGTCCATGGAATTCTGCAGGCAAGAATACTGCTCTTCCCAACCCTCAGGTCAAACCCAGATTTCCCACATTGCAGTGCAGATGGATTCTTTACCATCTGAGCTACTGGGGAAGCCCAAGAATACTGGAGTGGGTAGCCTATCCTTTTTCCAGGGAATCATCCCAACTCACGAAACGAGCTGGGGTCTCCTGCATTGCAGGAGGGTTCTTTACTAGCTGAGCTACCAGAGAAGCCCTGGGCCACCAGAGAAGACCCTGTTATTCAGATGACTTCACTTCCTGTTCCTCTGAGTTCTGTCTAACCTCACCTCCCACTGGCCACTGACTGTGCTGTACTCTGACTACCCTCATCTTCTTTCTGCTCCCAAACATGCCACGCTTGTCTCTATCTCAGGACTTTTGCCTTTGCAAAAAAGGAGTTTAAAAAACCCTTCAAGGTAGGAATTAAACAAATGAAAATCTTGATGCCCATTGTATTCCAAAGGCTACAAAAGCCTTTTGTTGGTGCCAAGAAATATTTGCTGAATAAATGACTAAGCGGGTGAGTCTTCCTGGTCCCCCAATCTGGCGATTGCCACTGAATCGACACATTTCCTGATTCATTCATTCAGAGGCCAGCAGACAAGGCTGGCTGCTTTATATTTCAAAGGTCTAATTTCATTGTACAGTACCTCTGCTGACAGTTCATGGCAGACAGCTCATTTCACCCTCCCATTCTTCCACCTGGCCATTCAGACTCTGTGGACCATGAGTGGGCTCTGCTGGGAGGGTCTGGGGTTTACACCAGGTGGGCTGAGGCTGTATGAAGAAGCTAAATATGTCATTCTCAGAAAGAGTGGCCATGGTGAAGGCTGGAAAGGTGTTGGCCAGGTGAGAGGTGATGTGGAAACTCTTGAAGTCAGAGGTAGAGATCAGGAAGGCACCAGGACGCACGTGAGGAACAAGTGTGAGAAAGCCGCTCCCCATGTGCCTGCTGGAAGGGGCTAGATTCTACTTTCAGCTTGGAACAGTAGTGCTGGGGGCTCAACTCACAGGAAAGGAGCTCTCTAGGTGAGTTGAGTGGGCCTTAGTGACCACTTCAGAGCAGGATTCCCCTGTCATGGTCCAGTCACCCCTGTGGGAGTGGGTGCAGAGCTCACATATGAGGGCCTGTCTGTCTGACGGCCGCTATCAGGGGTCTGGCTGTCAGGAAGGATTCACTTGTAAAGAACTTTCTCCACTGCTTCCCAGGGATGAGACCTTTTCTAAAATTGAGAGTGAAAGTACCACACATCAAGAGTGAGAGGTGCCAGCCAGGCCTCCCATTCAGGGAAATGATAATGGAACTTCATTTTCCACCAATTTGCAGACAACTCCTGGGCTCCCGGCTTGTAACTCGGTCAGCTCTGCTTCAGTGGACACGTGAGCAGTTTTCAAAGGCGCCCCTACAGCTCATTGTTCCGGGTCTGGCCTTGGAACAAAAAGGGTTTTGTGTGCTTGCCATAATGTGTGCCAGGACTAAAGTGTTTCTCTCTTTCCCTAGAGGCTAACTTCTTTCTCTCTCTCTCTTGCTCTCTCTCCTCTCTTCCTCTCACTTTCAGTTCTTGTCTGAGAAACTGGAAGAAAAACTTTCTATGAGGCAAATCCCCAGGAGATCAAATCCATTTCATTGGAAGACTCAGGCCCCTTGGATATGTGCAAGAGGACAATTGATTCCTGCATAGAATGAAGATCCTGGACCTTCTGTTATTAAATGATGGCAAAACCACACTCACTTCATTTCAGGGTGGCCTTCTGGGTGCTGGCTCCCTACCATCTTTTGCGATGAATTTATCCTCTCGATAAACAGGGCTTGATATCAGGGCTTCCCTGATAGCTCAGTTGGTAAAGCATCTGCCTGCAATGCAGGAGACCCCGGTTCTATCCCTGGGTTGGGAAAATCCCCTGGAGAAGGGATAGGCTACCCACTCCTGTATTCTGGCCTGGAGAATTAGAGTTGCAGCTAGAGTTGCAACTAGAGTTGCAAAGAGTCAAAGATGACTGAGCAACTGACTTTCACTTTCACTATCCTCTTGAAGGCCCTATTTCCAGACATACCCTACAATGTGTCCCTTAAGCCAGTCCCACCTCATTGGAGACATGAATAAGTGGATGCCATTGTTTAGACTGGGTGGTGGGCAAACCCAGCAAAGCTGAACCTCAGCCAGTGGATCTGACAGGAGGCAGCTGCCACTCTAGCCCTCAGAAATCTTTCCATGAGCCTTAAATCTCCCTGTGGGGTGTGTGACGGATTGGCTTTCACATTGTTGCTAAGGCATGGATAAGCTGATTGGATCATCCCAGGAGGCAGTGGGAAAGCCCTTCTTCCCTCCTTGTTCTGATTTTATGGCCTCTGGGGGCAGTGACAGAGTTTCCAGCTGAGCATGTGGAGGTGGTCCTGACTCCAAGCATCTCACCCAGTGTTCCAGACGTGGAGGGCATGTGCTTATCAGCCCTGCTACCCTCACCTGCCTGCCCTCGCCCTCTCTCCTCCCAGTCTCTTGTCTTTCTCAGGCAGCATAGTCAAGGTTGAAGTCAAGGCTGAGCATGCCTTGAGGCTGATGAAGTGCATCTTATTTGCTAGATAATGTCTACACATCTAAACATTGAGTATACCTAGTACTTACAAAGGACTCTGTTCCGTGCTTCTTTCCAGCCAGAACCCAGTGGGCTCCCTCCTTCTGCCAGGCCATATTCCCAGTCCCCCACTTGGACATTCCCTTTGGACATTTTGCATCCCTGTACTTTCTCTGTTCTCTGCCTCCATGAGGCAAGCACCTGGCAGAAGAGCAGGTGGGGGAGCCCTCTCACTGCTCCAGGCAGGCGTGATCTCAGTGACTCATTCCCAGGCTCCTTTCTGCCGAGACTCCTGACCACCTCCAATCCTCACCTAGCCTTGCACACAGGCTGCTTTCAAAAGCTCTGAGTTTGCACTCGAGACGAAACATCTGCCATCTGTTGTGAATTGAAATGTGCCCCCTAAAAGAAATATTGAAGTCCTAACCAGAGGTATATTTGTGAATGGGGCCTTATATGGAATTAGGGTCTTTCACATGAAATCAAGTTAAGATGATGTCATGCTGGATTGTCATGGTTCAATGGCTCAGTTTCATCTGAATCTTTGTGACCCCATGGACTGCAGCACACCAGACTTCCCTGTCCTTCACTATCTCCCAGAGTTTGCACAAACTCATGTCCTTTCAGTCGGTGATGCCATCCAACTGTCTCATCCTCTGTCGCCCCCTTCTCCTCCTGCCCTCAATCTTTCCCAGCATCAGGGTCTTTCCAATGAGTTGGCACTTCACATCAGGTGGTCAAAATATTGGATTTTCAACTTCAGCACCAGTCTTGCATGCTGGATTAGGGTGCCCCAAGTCCAGTGCTTGGTATTCTTATAAAGAGAGGGAGATTCAGGGATACTGACACACAGGGAGAAGTTGCAGTGATGCAGCTACATAAGCCAAGAAGCAACAAGAATGGTTGGAAAATACCAGATTCTAGGAAGTATTGAGGAAGGATTCTTCCCTAGAACTTTCAGAGGGAGCAGGGTCCTGCTGACATCTCAGTTTTGGACTTAAAGCCTTCAGAATTGTAAGAGAATACGTGTCTATAGTTTCAGCCACCTAAATTGTAGTAATCTGTGACAGCAGCCCTTGGAAACAGACAAACCATCTTTACTTTCTGCATTCCCACCCTGGTCAGAATCCTAGGCCTCTGGTACAATACTCTGACTCCCTGTTTTGGAGATTTCAGCCTCATCCACTTTGGGAGGGTTGGTGGAGATTTAAGGGAGAGGAGACCCCCCAGTATAGCTTAGTGCACCTGAGTTCTTATCAAGGAGGAAGGCTCATTCAGTGGACTCATTGGACCCCTGGAGAGGTAAGAGCCCCTGGACTAAGGTGTCACTGTGAGTCTTATGGAAAGAACCACTAGGCCTGCTTCAAAAATAGTCCTTTGAATTAGAAAAGAAGTAAAGGAAAATTCTCAGAGATGTGTGCTTGAGCCTGGTTCATGAATATAGGGCATTGTACAGGATTTGGGAGACAAGGCCTAAACTTGCCAGGGAGAGGATTACAGTTTCTTGGGGATCTTCAGAGCATGGTTGCCCCATGAGCATTCAGTGTGTTATGGGTTACGTGGTTGATTGAAAATGAGGAATTTCCTGCTTAGAAATAATAGTAAATAGCACTCATGTAGCACTGTGTGCCAGGCAGTGCTCAATGTATTTTGTAAATATTAACTTGTGTAGTCATCACAACAACCTGAGGAGCAACATACTCTAATTATCTTCATTATAAAGGTAAGAAAACTGGGCGCAGAGAGATTTGATAACGTGCCTCAGACTACCCAGCACTGTAAGTGATAGAGCAGAAATTCTCGCTTATGAAGTTAGACTTCTGAGCTGTACTCTTAACCATAACACTCCTTAGAGCCCTTCTTTCTCCCAGTTTATCCAAATGGATATTCATACTCCCATTAGTTTTTACATCATTGGGCCAAACTTCCTTGAGCATAGCTGAGCAGTGGGCATGAAGGCTGGGATGAAGAATTTTTAACCTTACTCAGCAAGAGCTTCATGGCCTGTGCAGTTGATGCCGAACTGAATTTTGGAGACAGAGTGTTCGGTGAAGTAGAAGAAAATAGCTTTATTACAGGGTGCCGAGTGAAGAGTCTAGGACAGTTAGTGTTTAAAAGACCCAAACTTCCTGAAAGCTTTCAGGGAAAGGTTTATAAAGACAGGGTGAAGGTGTGGGATGTGTGGTCAGCTCATGGACATTCTTCTGATTGGTTGGTGGTGAGGTAATTGGGAGTCTGCATCATCAACCTTCTGGTTTCAGTCTAGGGCCTGTTTGCTGGTGGGCAGCATTCAGTTATCTTCTCTCATCTGATAGGAGTTTCAGCGTCTGCAAAAACAGCTCAAAGGACCTGGATAAAAATATTATCTATAGCCCTTGAGGAGGAACTAAAGGTCCTTGGTTTGTTTCATGGCAATACTATTATTATTATGTCTTGCTTCATTTGTTTTCCTCTCTTTTTGCGTTTTCTCACTTCTCTTACTAAGTTTATTCTTTGACTAACATTTTTCTACAGACAAAAGAAAGACAGGCAGAAGACATAGGTGGGGATCTATTCCAGTAAGGCCTTAGAGGGTCCTGCTTAGTTACACCCTTGCCTTAGAGCAAAAGGACTGGCATCAGTTGTTCTGAATAAACCAGAGCAGTAAGGAGGAGGTGAGCAGGGGAATGTCAGAGGTTATGGCAAGGACAGCAGCAGCTACCTCTTTTAGGTCATTGGTTTTTAAACTTGAGTATCCATCAGAATCACCTGGAGGGCTTGTTAAACTGCAGACTAATGGGCCCACCTCCAGAGTTTCAGTAGGTTTGGGGGATCAGGCCAAGAATCTACATCCTCTCAAGTCTCCAGGTGATGCTGATGCTGTTTGTCTGAGCACCACATTTTGAGAATCATTATTTGAGGTTAATTCCCACTCTCCAGGATGCTATGATAGGCTCCTAGGTAATCACAGAGACCATAAGACCGTATCTCTAATTATCTTGAAGAGATCGCTAGTCTTTCGCATTCTGTTCTTTTCCTTTATTTCTTTGCATTGATCGCTGAGGAAGGGTTTCTTATCTCATCTTGCTATTCTTAGGAACTCTGCATTCAGATGCTTATATCTTTCCTTTTTTTCTTTGTTTTTGGCCTCTCTTCTTTTCACAGCTATTTGTAAGCCCTCTCCAGACAGGAAGTTTGCTTTTTTGCATTTCTTTTCCACGGGGATGGTCTTGATCCCTGTCTCCTGTACAGTGTCACGAACCTCCATCCATAGTTCATCAGGCACTCTGTCTACCAGATCTAGTCCCTTCAATCTATTTCTCACTTCCACTGTATAATCATAAGGGATTTGATTTAGGTCATACCTGAATGGTCTAGTGGTTTTCCCTACTTTCTTCAATTTAAGTCTGAATTCGGCAATAAGGAAATCATGATCTGAGCCACAGTCAGCCTCCAGTCTTGTTTTTGCTGACTGTATAGAGCTTCTCCATCTTTGGCTGCAAAAGAATATAATCAATCTGATTTCAGTGTTGACCATCTGGTGATGTCCATGTGTAGAGTCTTCTGTTGTGTTGTTGGAAGAGGGTGTTTGCTGTGACCAGTGCATTCTCTTGGCGAAACTCTATTAGCCTTTGCCCTGCTNCCTCTTGAAAGTGAAAGAGGAGAGTGAAAAAGTTGGCTTAAAGCTCAATATTCAGAAAACAAAGATCATGGCATCCAATCCCATCACTTCATGGGAAATGGATGGGGAAACAGTGGAAACAGTGTCAGACTTTATTTTGGGGGGCTCCAAAATGACTGCAGATGGTGATTGCAGCCATGAAATTAAAAAACTTTGGAAGGAAAGTTATGACCTTGGAAGGAAAGTTATAACCAACCAAGATAGCATATTCAAAAGCAGAGACATTACTTTGACAACTAAAGTCCATCTAGTCAAGGCTATGGTTTCCAGTGGTCATGTATGCTTGTGAGAGTTGGACTGTGAAGAAAGCTGAGCATCGAAGAATTGATGCTTTTGAACTGTGGTGCTGGAGAAAACTCTTGTGAGTCCCTTGGACTGCAAGAAGATCCAACCAGTCCATCCTAAAGGAGATCAGTCCTGAGTGTTCTTTGGAAGGACTGATGCTGAAGCTGAAACTCCACTACTTTGGCCACCTCATGCAAAGAGTTGACTCATTGGAAAGGATCTTGATGCTGGGAGGGATTGGGGGCAGGAAGAGAAGGGGACAACACAGGATGAGATGGCTGGATGGCATCTCGGACTCGATGGACATGAGTTTGAGTAAACTCTAGGAGTTGATGATGGACAGGGAGTCATGGCGTGCTGGGAATCTTGGGGTCGCAAAGATTCGGACACGATTGAGCGACTGAAGTGAACTGAACTGATAAGACCATATACTAAGATCTTCAACATTTTTCTTTATCCCATTATACTATTGGCAACTTTCAGAGGAGCAGATTTGTCATGCAGCAATTTTCATGAAGATGAGTGAACTTAACAGCTTTACAGTGTTCATCCACGGGGGTTATTTGTCAGTGGGCCTCCATTTCTGCTGCAGCAGAATAAGAGGAAATTAGCATGTTTTACATGGAGGATGTAGTTTATACTGCCTGCTGTTGCTGTTGTTCATTCACTAAGTTGTTTCTGACTCTTTGTGACCCCATTGACTGCAGCATGCCAGGCTTCCTTGTCCTTCACTATCTCCGAGTTTGCTCAAACTCATGTCTGTTGAGTCAGTGATGCCATCCAATCATCTCATCCTCTGATACCCCCTTCTCCTCCTGCCCTCAATCTTTCCCCAAATCAGGGTCTTTTCCAGTGAATTGGCTCTTTGCCTCATGTGGCCAAAGTATTGGAGATTCAGCTTAAGCATCAGTCCTTCCAATGAATATTCAGGATTGATTTCATTAAGGATTGACTGGTTTGATCTGCTTGCAGTCCAAAGCACTCTGAAAAGTCATCTCCAGCACCACAATGAGAAAGCATCAATTCTTTAGCACTCAGCCTTCTTTATGGTCCAACTCTCACATCTGTATGTGACTGCTGGAAAAGAAGGAAGAATTCTCATTGGTCTGGGATGATTTAATTTTGAATTTCTCTTGAGGTTGAAAGATCAACAGGATTCCTCCTTCCTGCCCCTCTTTTCCTAGAGTCTATGATGATATAAGCCATGTGTATTCTTTATAAGAGTTCCAATCACTGCCAGGGCCTTACTCTACCCACATACCCTGTAAGTTCCCAAGGTGACTGCATATCTGAAAGAGAACTTTATGTTTGCATTCCTGAACCCAGTTTTGGTTTCTCTCAGTTCATAGCAACATCCTGTTCACTCATCCATGCTGGAAACCTGCAGGTCATCCTTGACGCATCTGTCTACCATCTCTCTCACTTCCATGATCACAGTTCCTCCAATCTGATTCTCTGCCCCTTTCCATGCCAGGCCCAGAAGCATCTTTTCTTTTGGCCACCTCTCACCTGGGCCATTGCAGTGGCCACCTGAGTGGTGCTTCTGCTTTTAGTCCTGTCCTCTTGCCTTCATCTTCATCACTCTCCCACAATGGTCCATCTAAAATAGGGGCTGGTAAATGAATTCCTGGTCATGTTTGGCTCATCTAATTTTGGATAACTCATGAGCTAAGATGGCTTGTACATTTTTTAATGGTTAAAAACATTGAAAGAAGAATACTGTTTCATGATGTGAAAATTCTATGCAATTCAAGTTTCAATGTTCATGTAAAGCATGCCCATGGTCATTCATGTACATATTGTCTGTGGCTACTTTCATGTCTGTAACCACAGAGCTATGTACTTGTAACAGAAACTGTATGACCCACAAGTCTAAAACATTTACTTCCTGGCCCTTTATGAAAAAGATTTCGTTACCCCTGATCTACAAAGAAAATCTGACCAGGTCTATCCTCTGCCTTGAAACCTTCATGGGGTACTTCAGAGGCCTCACTCAGGGTGAAGTTCGAGCTCCACCAAAAGTTCTTGGTTCAAGTTTAAGTGAAGCACATGGCCCACCAAGACCTCTGTGACCCAAATTGTGCGTACCTCTTTGGTTCCCAGCTTTGCCAACTTAAATGCCATCAAGGGCCAGGCTGGCAATAGTAAAAAAAAAAAAAAAAAAACAGCAAATAAAACTGATAAAATGGAGGCCACTGGTGAACTGGAGTGTTCATGCCCCACAAAAACATTCATTAAAATAAAGCAAAACAGTACAAGATGAAAGCAATATCAACCACAGTGCAACTGTTTGAACCTACACTTTGACAGTCAGGGAAGGTCATGGAAGCTGAATGAAGCTTCTTTTCTGCAAATAAGAAACAGGGGACATAGAAAGGCTTTTGTGCCCAGGAGCCCCACAGGGTCCTAGTGAATAGTGAAGTCACTCAGTCATGTCTGACTCTTTGCAACCCCATGGACTGTAGCCTGTCAGGCTTCTCTGTCCATGGGATTCTCCAGGCAAGAATACTGGAGTGGGTTACCATTTCCTTTTCCAGGCTATCTTCCTGACCAAGGGATCGAACCTGGGTCTCCCACACTGGAGGCAGATGCTTTAACCTCTGAACCACCTATAGCCCCACAGGGTCCTACTCAGTGTCAATACCATTGGTCCCAAGGTATATGCTACTGTTTTTTAAAAATTTTGTAATGATATTCCAAAGTCCAGGATCCTGTCATCTCTATTACACAGCTGATTAGAGTACCTTCTTCCTTTTTCTTTTGTGAAGACAGCCAAGGGAACTATACACACATCTGTGTGCATGCATACACAGAGATGTATTTATGTACACGTATCTGTGAAGGAAAGTGCAACATTAAATACATTTTAAAGAAGTATTTCTGGGCTTCCTATAGATTCTGCTTCAGCTTTGTTGAGATAAAATCTACTTAAAATTATGGTAGCAATGACTGTTTATCTTATAAGCACTGTGAACTATTGAAACTTCCTCAAAAAGAAAATTCAGGGCCCCACTGCCCATGGGTTACAGATGGCATTGGAACCAATCCAGCTGATTTCTGCTTCAAAGATATTCTGTATTTTGTCTGCTGAGGCCTGAACCGAAGTTGAGAAAAAGACTCGACTCCAGTGAATCACAATTAAGCCCCTGATGAAGCTGAGTATGTTTATAAAACTAAAATTTAAAATCTCTACATGTTTGTATTTCAGACAAAATAGAAAAATAAAAACCAGTTTTCCTCAAAACCTGAGCATGAACTTTATACTCATTTCAAACAAGCACAAATAAACAAATATTTCCCTTTTATCAAAGGTCATGGGGCACAAAACATATTATAAAGAAAAACCAAAGATGCCTTTATAAAAGTAAATGGATGTTAATTTATATATCCCTATATTTTTATTTGCATGACATCAGTTCAATGAAACTGAGAAATTCAGTGAGCAGTTTGGTCCTGGTGATATTATATTGGTGGTGGTGTTCTAATGACTAGCTCCCAGTGTTCTGAGAATGCAAACCCCAAGGTCCACATGGAGTCAAGAAACTCTCCCAGTTCTATGCTAGCAATTCAAGGATCTGACTGTTGCTGCTGCTGCTAAGTTGCTTCAGTCGTGTCCGACTCTGTGCGACCCCATAGACGGCAGCCGACCAGGCTCCCCTGTCCCTGGTCCTTGGGATTCTCCAGGCAAGAACACTGGAGTGGGTTGCCATTTCCTTCTCCAATGCATGAAAGTGAAAAGTGAAAGTGAAGTCGCTCAGTTGTTTCCTACTCTTAGAGACCCCATGGATTGCAGCCTACCAGACTCCTCCATCCATGGGATTTCCCAGGCAAGAGTACTGGAGTGGGGTGCCATCGCCTTCTCTGAAGGATCTGACAGGGGAATGGAAAAAGAGTCCAAAGTCAAGCCAATGAGAACAGCGTTCAGGAAGAAGAGGTCTGAGTATGAAGGTCTTAGGCCTTATTTGACACTAGGTGTTGTATAAATAAAGAAATACCTACACATATAAATAACTTTGCCTGAGGCTGGCCTGGAAAACTCATTCTCTGACTAGAGCAATATAGTTTTTTAGCAAGAGAACCTGGTAGGTACAGCAAGGTACTTGAGTTTAAAACCATCTAAACATTCATCAGCAAGGAACTGATTTCATAAAACAGGGTGCACTGGCTCAAGCAATTCTATGTATTAATGGATGGTATACATGGGCTTCCCAGGTAACACTAGTGGTAAAGAGCCCACCTGCCAGTGCAGGAGACATAAGAGACACGGTTTCTATCCTTGGGTCAGGAAGATACCCTGGAGGAGGGTACAGAAAACCACTCCAGTATTCTTGCCTAAAGAATCCCATGGACAGGGTCCATAGGCTCCCAAAGAGTTGGACATAACTGAAGAGACTTAGCATGCACATACACTGATATACAGATACATTGTCAATTGAAAATGTTTTCTATTCATATGTATGTGTGTAAAACAATCATATTTATATATATTTTGGGAATATAAGACATAGTTACCAGTAGATAATTATCTTCGAGGACTGAGTCATCTCAGCTTTGTGTGCCTAACACACAATGAGGCCAATTACAACACTGAAACACCTGAGTTTGGAGCAGAGAGAGGTTTACTACAGGGCCATGCAAGGAGACAGGGGACTCTTCCTCCAAAAAGTTCAAACTCCCTGAAGGCTTTCAGCAAAGCACCTTTAAAGGCCAGGTGAGGGAGTGGCATGTTTGGTTTTTGCATACTTCTTGGTATAGGAATCGTTTGTTCTTATAGTTGTCCACATAGGTCACGTCACTATGATCCTGTAACCCTCAAACAAGACAAATGTTGTTCTCTGTTCTGCAACTTTTTATCTGTATGTAAATGGGAAAGTGTTATGCCTTTAAAGGTTGGAGCCTTGAGAATGGACTATTGTGTACATTTCAGCCTGTAGGCAACATTCTTAACTGGAAGCAAAAGCAAAAGAATAGAGAGGTCAAGTCAAAGAAACAGATTGAATATGGAATCAGATTTGTTCTTCCCTTATTATACTGGGAATGAACAATTTTTTTTTTACTTTTTGCCTTATACTCTTCTGTACAGTTTGGAAAAAAAAATACCATCATAAGCACGCATTACTATTATGATAAATATTAAGAAAATTAAAGGCTTTAGGCTCACTTCTGAGATTGCTTCTGTAAAACTAAGTTTTCTGAGCTTCAGTTTCATTTTCAGGGGAAAGAGAAACAAAAAGAATGACCAATGTAAAAGTCCTCTGCACATTCTAAAGTAGTGTCCAGGTGTTTTCACCCCTTTTTTTCAAATGGAGCCCAGGAGCCCTCTCTTGGAGTGTACAACAGGGACAGTTATAGTAAAGTTTTCTCCAAGCTATTTAGACGGCCAGGATTTTCAGACAGTTTTCAGTTTTCAGTTTCAGACCGTTTTCAGTTTTCCTCTGAAAACTGCCTGGATCCCGCAGCGCTCTCCCCCTCCTTCCTGGAGACATGTGGCTCTGTGTTCGCAGTACAGTGGGAGATGCCTGTGTTATCTGGAAAGGGCAGGGGACAGCAGCAACTCCCCTGGCAGCAGAATGGGGCAGCTATTTTCTGAGACACGTGACTTCATGCAACCTCGGATGGCAAACATATCACCTCATCAGGAAGGAAAACTCAGCCATTCAAATGCTTTTTGAGGCCCCAACTTAGCTCACACTGTTTATTTGGGCTCTTAGTTGAATGTTGATCACTAGGATCTAAATAGTGATTCATGGCCTCACCTGACTTGCAGCCCCATTTTATCTTCCAGGCAGGGAGGAAGTTCTTGCCAAGTGGATCTTGGCTTTATTACAGCTTCTCTGCAGTCTGAGCCCCAGCACAGGTGTGATACAAATTTAGAGAGGTAGAAACACACACAGACTCACATACACTCACACGTGCACCAGTCCCTTACACACTAAAAACACACACCACTCACACACACATACATACAGCACACATCACTCACACACTCAGACCCACACTCACATGCATTCACACACACATTCACACATATATATCACTCACACACATTCACACACATACTGCTTACATACTCACACATATTCATATACAACACATACTACTCATGCAACATATTATTGGGTTCGCCAAAAAGTTCATTCAAGTTTTTCCAAAGGATCATGCAGAAAACCCCAAACAAACTTTTTGGCCAACTTAGTATACCCTCACACACACCATACATGCACTACAGCATTTCTATGAACAAACACTCTGAAATAAGAGAAAACATACAGAAAACTGCTTATCAAAATAGGCAAATCTTTTGCTCCAGGGCTTGGCAGAAAGAGCAATTTTTCCTTTTAGATATCTAGGAGGGGCCACTGTAAACAAAAACAACGCCTTAGGCAATGGTATTTAAAGACATAGGATAATTCACTAAAATGAGGCTTGACCAGCTATACCTGCTTATGGGGCTCTTCCTATTCTTGTCTGGGTTTGTGGTTTGCTGTAGCACCCACCGCCAATCACAGTGCTTTTCCCTAAAGTTTTGGAAGAAGGATACTCAGGATGGAGAGTTAGGGAGATCACCATGTTCACCAGACCCAGCTGAGCTGATGTTCTTGGGAGAATGTCCTGGAGTTCTGGGAAGCAAGGTAGAGCAGGCTGAGGGCGGGTCATTGGAGAAGGAAGGCAGGAAAGGGGTCTTGGAGGATGGGCGTGGGGCTCCTGTGGAGATGGGCTTCTGCCCCAGCCCACGGGGGGCTTGACTGTACACAGCCTCCTGGCTGAGTTTGCTTTCAGGCAGCAGAGAGAGACCTGATGAAAGTTCTTCTGTCTGTGGAAATCACATCACTTTGAGTTTCATGTTCATTAGCAAGTCTCTTCTTCTCCTTCAAGACTGAATGTTTTTGCATCTCCTTTTCACTTTAAGGTTGTCAGTGCCTGGCACCAGCAGGCAGTCAATCACTGTTTACTGCAAGAAGGAAGGTCAGCTTCCCTAATGCTGCAGTCCAGATATTTCTGTACAGTCCCCTACATACATATAAAGGGGCTTTGGCCATCTGGTGGGCATGAAGACGATTATAAAATGCTTGAACATTACCTCACTGTCTGAATATCTTTTCTTCTTTATTTATGTGCACTTCCTTGGTGATCTCATCCAGCCTCATGGCTTTAAATACTAGTTATATACTGACAACTCCCAAATCTATACCTCCATCCCAGATCTCTCTTCTGAATCCCAAGCTCCTATACCTAGAGGCTTACTGGGCATCTCCTATTAGATACTTAATAAGCATCCAGCCTTAACATGTTCAGAATGACTCTTCATTTCTTCCTGAAACCGATTTCTCCTGTAGGTTCCCCTTCTCAAGAAAGGCAACTTCATTTTTTTGGTTTCTCAGACACAATCCTTGGATTTATTCTTACCTTTTAAAATTTCTTTCACACTCGTATTTACCTCATCAGTGTGTCAAATCTACATTCAAGCACATTCTAACACCTCCACTGCTATTTTTCTAGCCAGAGTCACCCACCATGTTACTCCCTGGATAACAAGTTGTCCTAGCTGGTGTCCCCATGTCCTCTCTTTACTTCTCTCCAGTTCGTCTTTCCCCTAGTGTTCTTTTAGAAATGTCAGTGAGGTCAGATCAGCCCTCTGCTCCAAAAACAGTAGTGGGTCTGCATCTTGCTTCAAGTGCAAGCCAGAGTCCTAATCTTGTCCATCACCCCATCTCATTTGCCACCCCCTTGTCCCCCCATTCATGCCTCCAAATCACACTGAATTCCTGCCATTCTCCCCAGCACCAAGCAGATTATCATCTCAAGGCTTCTGCTCCACTGGTCCCTTTGCCTGGAACTCCCTTTGCCTAAATATTGTTGTGGCTTTCAATATATTTGTGATGAATGGAAGAAGGAAGGGAGGGAGGGAGGAAGGGAGAGAGAGAGAAAGAAGAGAACCATGAGTTCTCTTAAGCCAGCACCCAAACACATCAACTATGGGACATTAAAGCAGTACTTCTTAAACCACTTCAATCATGGACCTTTACTAAAAATTCATTTTATATTAGGACACAATTGACAGATGTAGAGATATATATATATATACTGTNCAGTGTATGTTGCCAAAGTGTCCCTTGACACTGACCATGGGTTTTATGGTTAGAATGCCTATTGTTCCTTTCTCCAGAGCTTAGGAAAAGCATCTGTCTACAATGCAGGAAACCTGGGTTTGATCCCTGGGTCGGGAAGATCCCCTGGAGAAGGAAATGGCAACCCACTATAGAGTATAGCAAAGAGCAGAGGGACTTTAAAGTTAGGGAAGCCATAGAGAATGAACTATAGGGGGAAGGATAGGGGAGGGGTAGGTTGGGCATTTGGGATTGACACATACACACCACTATATTTAAAATAGATAACCAACAAGGATCTACTGTATAGTGCAGGGGATTCTACTCAATACTCTGTGACAATCCAAATGGGAAAAGAATTTGAAAAAGGATACATGTAACTGTATCAGTAGATAAATGTGTACATATAACTGTATCACTTTGCTGTATACCTGAAACCAACACACATCCTAAATCAGCTGTACTCCAATATAAAATAGAATAATTTAGGGAAACCAAACATTAAATTCCAGTTTTATCTCTTCCTTGCTGGCTGACTTGGAAATACGGTTTAAAGTCCATTCATACATTATTCATTCATCTATTCTGTTCACAAACAGTTATTAAATTCTACTATATGCCAAGCACACTGCTCATTTTGAAGGATGTTGAATAAAAATAAGAAAGCATACAATTCAGATCTTTCAGAGAGCATGCACTCCTCAGGGCAAGAGTATTGGAGTCTGGAGTCCAGTGATAGAACCCTGGCAAGAGAAATATAGTTCTCTTTAGTTACAGATTTCAGAAGACAGGAGCAGATTCCATCAAACGTGAGTCCTGAAGACTTTTGTGATAACCTTTGAAAAGATTAAAAAAAGAAACTATCGTATTTTGAATGCAAATGGTATAATAGTATCAGATATAATAAAATGTCTATAAAATATAAGAGTTGGTAAGCTCTGCAGAACTTACAGTTGAAACGTTTTTTTCCTACAACACTTTCCATTACTACTAATTATGGCTTATTATTTTATTGAGTCAGCCTAATACACAGAGTTGGACTGTGAAGAAAGCTGAGCACCGAAGAANTAAAATAGCTCAACTGGAATTCCATTACCTCCACTAGCTTTGTTCGTAGTGATGCTTTCTAAGGCCCACTTGACTTCACATTCCAGGATGTCTGGCTCTAGGTGAGTGATCACACCATCGTGATTATCTTGGTCATGAAGATCTTTTTTGTACAGTTCTTCTGTGTATTCTTGCCACCTCTTCTTAATATCTTCTGCTTTTGATAGGTACCATTTCTGTTCTTTATTGAACATTAAGCCTCACCAAAAAGCAGTCTTCTAATTAATTTTCCAGGACATGATGTTGTGTCTTTGGAAAATGTAAATACATTAAGTTTACCTCTGCATGATCCATATCTTCATCTGGTATACACATGTAGTTGAATGTGTATTACATGGGCATTCCCAGTATTGCAAAAAAAGAATATATTCTGGCCAATGTTGGCATTATCTCCTGCTTTTCAAGCAGAGCTCTCCAATTTAACAGTGATTTACAATGAAAAGTGAAATTCCAGCCTCATTTCAGGCAAATGAAGTTCTCCTATCTCCAAATGCACGTCTGTGAGAACCCTGGGTCTGAGTGGCCTGGGAAAGATAAGGGGATATTTCATAATTTTAGAGGGGACCTCAGCCCATAGACACTGAGCTATAGTCAGTGATCGGACAGCCCTGTTTGGTTCAGCTCTCTTCCAGGGAAATGGATTCAATCCAAACTCATGAGCAGGCCAGAAAGCAGGATTATGTAATCACCTGGAAGCTCAGCCTGCCACTGAAGTTGTTGGAGGAACCTGTCACAATCGGCTTGCCAAGATCCCACGGCCAGATGCCTTCTCTAGGAGGATCGTTCCCAAACTGACACCTGGGCTTCAGGATAGCCAATGAGATTCCACCAAGTGGAACAGAGGGCTCCAAGTTAGCCAGTGTGTTCCAATCAGAAGGAGTCACTCTCCATAGGAGAGGAAGAATCCCTCACAAGGGGAAGTGGCAGGGAAAGGAAAGAGATGCAGAGGTCCTACTAGATAACCATCTCCAAACATGACTTATTAAGCATGCAGCATTTTGATGCTGTTCTCTGGGAACCCAGATGCATCTGAGACATTTCCTTCCCGAGTTTACTTTAAAAATTTTTTAAACGCCTTTTGAAGGGAGGGAAACAAATGTCCTCATTCAATAGAGATTTATTTTAGCAGCAATGGAGGATTAACTTGTGATGAGGTCATTCCGTGTGAAACAGTTCTGAAAAAGAGTGAGTGCTAGTGCCTAATGTAGATATGATTACATTCTTCTTGACTTAAATCATATGAGAAGGATGGGCAAGAAGACAGGAAAGAGGAAGGCGATTGGAAGAAAATGGAAGAAACAGGATGTCAGTTGAGCTTTTTAATAAGTGACTGCAAATAGTTGAGTTTGGAACTACTTTGTTCCAAAACTGTGTGGGGGGTGGGGTGGGGAGACTTTATACTGATTACACATTCTGGGTGGGTCATGTATCCCTGTATTTGCACAAATGCCTGAGATATGGTCTTAAAAACAATGACTAATATTTTTTAAAATGGTATTTTTGTATATTCAGGATGGAAGCATCACACACAAAAGCATAGTCCATCCACAGTGTTCCCTTACCTCTACGGATGTGTGCACTGAATGTTCTAAGGTACCAGGAGGTGATTAAAGCTTGTGGGGAAGTGCTGAATCTGTCTTGGAAATAAACCATGCTGATTTGTTCTAAGCGAGGAAGAGGCTTCCCTGAGCCTTCAAGAGACAGTCTGCAGTAGACAGTCTGATTTATGCTGTACCAGGACTGCATTACATTGGCTGAGGTAGAGGGAGCCATCACCCCAAGTTATTAAAGCTGTTCATTTCTCCATAGTGCTCTGTGGCACCTAGGATCTCCATGTAAAAGAGAAAATAGCTGTTTTCCTTTCTACGTATCTAGCCTGGGGCTCTACTTCTACATCCATCTGAATAGTACACAGAGCTCAGAGAAACAGAGGCACTGAAATGTAGATCCTGTTTGACTAAAGATTTGGAATATGAATAATCTGCAAAGTAGGATTTTTTAAAAAATTTATTTATCTTCAACTTTTTCTATTTTCTGCTACCAAGAAGCAGAAGGTAGGATGTGGTTTAAAATTTCATCTTCAAGAAGCAGAAGTGACCTGGGTTATCTCAGTTCAGCAGTAACACATGGGTGAGCCAGCAATTCACAAAGGAAAACAGGCAAGTTGGGCTTCCTGAGTATGAGGGAAGGAATCCAAGGCTCACCCCTGTACCCTTGGATTGATGTGTTGGTTCATTGGTTTGTCTAGTTTCTCTGAAGCATCCTGGTTGGATAAAAGGAAAAGAAAAAATTTCCTATCTATTATTTGTGTTATGTACTGAAGCCAAAATTACTCACCGTGTGTTCTTTATCTATCCTGCTGCTGCTGAGTCGCTTCAGTCATGTCCGACTCTGTGCGACCCCATAGACGGAAGTCAATCAGGCTCCGCCATCCCTGGGATTTTCTAGGCAAGAGTACTGGAGTGGGGTGCCATTGCCTTCTCCGTTATCTATCCTATTTGCTTGGAATTAAAGGAATTGCATTTTTATGGTAGAATCAAGACAGGGATAGAAAGGTACCTAAATGATACTCACAAGTTTAAAAATAGGCCTGACTATATCTCAGTTTAATACAGAGGATTTCCTTATCCAGGGAGAAAGGAGGGCCATCAAAATGTTTATGTGGTCTATTGATGCTAGAGGGCGATGTTTATTGCCATGGGATGAGGGTATTAACCTTATCACTTGTTTTCCTTCCACTGAGTCAAGTTTACTTCCTATTTCTATCAAGATTAGTCTTTATTCCTGCATTTCTCTGTCCAGGTACCTTCATTTATCTGCCTTCACATGCAGACCTAGGCAAATCAACCCTGAATTAGCTTCCTGTGATATAAGCAAAAGATGGAAATGAGGCCAGAATCTTGCTATAGAACCAAGATCTCTGCTGTGATGGGCTGTTCTCAGGTCCCATCTGACCTGTCCCTTTGAGTCCTGTGTATCTTCAGGTTCCTTACCAGCTGATTTCTCACTACCATTCACCCTCTTCTCTAGTTTGATTATAGATACATGGAGTACACATATTATATTCACATCATATAGAATAAGATATTGGGGGAGTCTTTGGGGCCAGCTGTTTAGTTAAAATCCTAGTTCTTCCCACACTTTGGCTGTTCAGCTTTGAGCACTTACCCCTTCTACATGTGCCTCAGTTTCCTCACCATAAAATGAGAATAACGGAAGGACCTAACTCACGCTATTGTGATGAGACTTAACTGAGCTAAGACAAAAAGCTGTGAAAGGCATTGGGCACATACTAAGTGCTATATATGTGCTCATGGTCATTACAGTTTCCGCTATGATTATTTGACCTTATGCATCTTATTTGGTGATTAAAGCTGCTGTTGTGCTTTCACTTTGTGTTTCTTTCAGGTCATCTGCTCAGTTGTTTCTGCCTTGCAGCAGGTGCTATGGCTTTTCAGATTACAATTTCTCATCCTGATTTGGTATCCTGGTTACCTAAGAAAACAGACTTTGCTGATTACTCTGGGGAAACTGTACTTTCCCCCTTTTAGTGTAAAGTTCTCAATGTTGGAGGCTACAATATAGGTTTGGTTTTCTGAAAGCAGGAATTAAGTCTTATATTGAGTGATTTAGGCTATTATGGGATGTTGTTGTGAGATGCACACCTGCCTAAGGGTGGAGAGGAATTTGGACAGGAATCACAAGGAGAAGGTGATTTATGATGCAGGCCCAATAGAGCCCCAGCCAACCCTGCAGGCAGCTGGGGAATGCATATGGCCTGGGAGCGACCCAAGTCAACTCAGAATTTCTTGACCTTTATATTCCTACGTGGATCAGTAACTGGAGATGAACCACTTAGGAAAGGATGGGCCACTGGGTGAGGCAAATCCTGATGAACTGGTTGATGGAGGCTCTCTGCTGCTTGTGGAGGGATCTAGCAGTGCGAGTGCACAGGTTAAATTCTCACTAAAAGGTGCAGCCTTTCCAGGAGGAGGTACCACGACATCTCTTGTAAAGACTTCACAGCTTACTCAAACACCTGTTACTGAAATAGGGTGGGGAAGAAAAGGAGGTCTCCTGAGGGTAAGGGATAATGCTTAAGGAAGGAAGGATGGCAGGGAAGAGGGATATATAGAATGGAACAGAGGTTTATGTTATTGTAAGAAGCGGGGCTCAGTGGGAAAAAGAGGAAGCTAAGTAGAATCTTCACATGAGAGGAGCTGATGGCAATCCGGTGAGTGTTAAGGGACTTATGTAGAAGCGTGCCATTTCCACTTGCATTTGGTTTTTGAGGCTTTCAAAAGTGTTAGTCATTTAGTCATGCCTGACTCTTTGTGGCCCCATGGACTGTAGCCCACTAGCTAGGTTCCTCTGTCCATGGGATTCTCCAGGCAAGAATATAGGAGTGGGTTGCCATTCCTTTTACAGGGATCTTCCCGACCCAGGAATCAAACCCAGATCTCCTGCATTGCAGAGAGATTATTTACCATCTGAGCTACCAGGGAAGCTTGGGAAACCACCAGGGAAGTTGCTAATAGAAACTGTGGTGGGTTTACAGTAATCGACGTCTTTTGCCTTGACTAAGGGTTTTCCCAGGATGCTTGCCTTTTAGTATTAAACTTTCATCCTAGGTGGGCTGATACCAACTGTTTTCCAAACTACCTCATGGAGTTACAACTGAAGCCATGGGATAATGCAAGGGCAGAGGGGTGGGAAACCATGGGCAGATATTTTTCTGTTCAGAGTGACAGGGAACAGACGCATTATTGATGGTTCTTGCCGTGCCTCACGTGGACTTGGCAGCTCATAAATACAGATCAAGAGGAAATGGAACATGAGGGCAATGAATTAAAAGAGAAAATGATTTGGAACAAACTGCTGAGGACAGGGAAAGAATAGTAAAATAGGCAATAAATCTAAAATGCAAACCAGAGCTAAGTGTCATAATGCACCCAGATACTTACAGTGTCAGAGGGTTCGGGCTAGGTCCTGAGCCAGTGTCTTTGGTTCAGATCAGGGTGCTCCTGTGCCCATGTGTATCATGGAACAGACCCCTTTCTATACTTGTCCTCACCTCACAGACTCTGGAATATCCTTTCCTTCTTTCCTTCCTTCTCGCTCACCAGAGGGGTAATATGTTATTCAAAGTTAGTGACAAGCCCACTTCTACCCTCTGACATATCCACCCTTCTCCCCTCTAGAAGGAATGAGTTTCTCCTAGGACTGGATGTGTTGTAGGGCTGGTTTGGAAGTTTGGGTGTGGGAGTGGGGATGGGGCATGCTTTTACCTGCTTTGGAGAGTGCATTTGTAGGGGTTGCTTCCTCCAAGTCCAAGACCCAAAAAGTTTGCTGGAAACATCTTGTCTCTGCATTGAAATGAGAGCAAGACCTACTTATTTTGTTTACAAACTATGTAATGTGTTCCAGGAAAGGCTGACAAGCTGTTATGTTTCACTAATTGTGACCTTTGGACTTTCTGACCTCATACAGACCATAGTTCACACTCAGTCAACAATTACGTCTCCAGTGAAGAATTGGGCTCCCCTAGGAACTAGTTCTTTGTATCCAAGATGCTGGTACATCACACTCACTTCCCTGTACTTTATTGTCAGGTTGCCTTCACTTCTCTTAACACACAATCTCAGTTATTCTCTCTGGGCCTTAGAGCAGTGCCTCTACAGGTTGATTTTATTTTTATGAAAATAGAAATTGAAATATCTTTTTCAGTATATTTTTCCATTATATCTCCCAATCAGTAGAAATCCAAGGAATGTTCTATGAGTGTTCATAGCTGCTTAGATTCCAAAATAAAATAGAGCCTGGAATTCAGGAGCTGGTCAGTGAAGATTTGCTGTGTACACTGTAAACTGCTTCATGTAACGTTTTGTGAATGACTCAGTGGATGAATGAGCAAATACAATTACGAATTAAAAGATAGTGATTTTGAACATTAGTGCTTCCATGTGGCCCTCAAGTTCACATGACATTTGTTAGACAATAATGTATTATATTTTCTGGACTTTCAACATATTGTTCACAATTATTAAGTGATGCTGATTGCATCTTGGGGAAATAGGTGGAAATGATCATATGCATCTGACATGTGATTTCAAAGAGGGTGCTGAAGAAGGAAAAGGAAGAAGACAAAGAAGAAAGACAGACAGGTTTCCTTATCTGAGACTCTGATGCCCACATCCCCGCCACCCCACCTCCCGTTCAAGCCTGTCACTAGCATCCCAAGTTGGATCAAATCTTACTGCCTGCTAACTTTTAGGCCTCCAGTGACTTTAAGTCTCCTCTAACTGGAACAAACAGCTTGTGGATGCCTAGTACCAGGCTGATGCAGAGGGAACTACTGACACATAGAAACATGGGCTCTGCATCAGGATGACGACGATCTGCTTGGGAGGTAGGAGCTGCCTGCAGAAGGCAAATGTGAACACACAAATCCTTGCCATGCATCATTAAGTACCAAACTGGGTGGTGCAGAGGGTACGGGGCCAAGGAGCTCAGAGGGCAGAGGTCCAATATAGGATGAAATAAACAGGGAAAGCATGATTTCATTTAGCTCAATTCATCCAGCCCCATCTGTAAAATGTATGTCTTCTCTCTTCTCTTTTCTGCAGGTGGCACTTGGGAGGGCTGGCAGGATGGGCTGTAGGACCTCTCCAGGGACACTACCCTCTGAACTATTGTATGTCACTAAATTCTGCCCAAGATTTCATTTCAAAAGTGTCCTATGGCTAAAATAGCATTCCCAAGCCTCCTTATTATATTGACTACACTCTTCTTAGAAAACAAAGAATTTATCTTTTTATTGAAGTTTAGTTAATTTGCAATGTTGTGTTAGGTTCAAATGTACAGAAAAATGATTCATGCATATTTGATTCATACTTATTCATATACATATGTACATGTGTATTATACACACATACATGTATATATATATACACACACACACACACACATATGTTCTTTTTTCATTCTTTTCTGTTGTAAGATATTAAATGTAGTTCCCTGTGCTTTTTCAATAGGTCAGTAACATCATTTTTATATTTATTCCAAAGGTATTAGCTATATTCTTAAGTGGTTTCTAACCTAACAATAGCATCTCATGACCTTGATCAATAGGACTGGCATTACTACAATTTGTCAAAATAATAAGTGATAACCAATAAATGGAATCGTTATTCTCCTTTGTTAATAGCCTCTGCTTTAAAATAATTTCCTCACCAGCAGATTTTTAGGTTTCAAAATAGATTATTGTACCTGGAAAAGGCTTAACCTGTTTTAAATCAGTTCCCCTGGATTTACTTCAGGTGTAAAATCTAAAACAGCAGTGATGACAGAGCTGAGGGCTTTACTGCCTCAAAAGTTCTTAGAGCTTAGAGTTCGGTCCCTTAGCCTTTCTGACTTCTCAGGAGAATTATGGAGGCTTTTAAATTTAAATTTCTTTTTTTTTTTTTTTGCCACACTGCTTGCAGAATCTTAGTTCCCTGATCAGGTATTGAACCCTGGCCCTTGTCAGTGAAAGTGCGGCATTCCAACCACTGGGCCACTGGAGAATCCCCTATCTAGGCTTTTAATACCACAGTTTCCTGGACAAAAGGTCGTATCTCCACACCATAGTGAGCTTTGCCTAGGCATGTGAGGAAAGAAGAGGCACCAACTTTTGGAGGCCGAGAGTGTGGTGAAGAGGCCAAATGTGCACCCCGGCTGCCTGGACCTGGCCATGCTGCCTGGGGCCCAGCCTGTTTGCCCATCCCCTGCAGTGTGGGCCTGGGTTTCCACAGGTATTCTTTACACCTGAGCTTGCTGCTCTCCCATGCCCCCACCCCCCAGTCTCTGTCCTTGCTGTTGACTTCCCAGGGATGTTTAGTTGGGGACACGCTACAGAGATGGCAGCCTCTCTCACTGATCTGTAAGGCATGCTTTCTAAAGGGCCTTTGAGGAATATTTGCCACAAAAATAAGGTGTTTCTGGGGCCTAAAATATTAGGCTACCAGAAAAAAGAACTCGTGTGTGTGTGTGTGTGTGTGTGTGCACTTCCAAAGAAAACTAAAGGGAGGAAAGAAAAGGCATACTCTTCCTCCAGTCCTCCCCTCTAGCACACCCAGACCCACTTTCCCTACCACAGTCCCCTCTTTTGTTTTTTCAATGTATGAGGCTTCATCAACAGGAAAGGAGGAACGCTAGGGCCTCTTGAATGGGCCCAAGCCAATCCAGGGCTCTGCTGACATTTTGGGCAAAACTAGGCAGGGGTTTCCAAGCCTGGACACTGTCCCCTGGGGACCTACCTTACCTCTCCTCTGGGGCACCTCCTTCCTGGGCATCCTAGCTGTTAACAGCCTTTCCTCTAGGCCTTGTGTCCCATCCCTGGCTAATGTCCAGGGCTGGTATGAGGAGATGGGAGCAGGGCTAGTATGTGCCAGAGCCCCAGGTTTCAGGAACCACAGGGATCTTACTGTCAGTGCCATTCAGGGCAGGTTTTATCAAAGACTTTAATCACCCAGTAATCCTGGTGGCAGGCATCGAGCTGGGAAAGCCAGTGGCTGTCCCCATTCCCTTCCTTTCCTGAGAGCTTATCTGTGATTGTAATGGCCTCTCCATAGCTGGTGAAAATTGAACTCAGGGCCTTTTTCTTTAGACAATCACCACGGACCACAAAATACTCTCATTTTACAGACAGTCATGTCCCTTGAGGCCTCCCATGGGTTCTGGTTTCATAAAGACTCAGTTCTCAGGTTAGAAGGAATGCAATATGCATCTCCCAGTTTACTGAGTTTACACAGATCTCCAAAGCAGCATTGCTGGACATGCCTTGCAATTGCAGACTTTAATGCTATGCACTGATTTGTATAAAATCAAAGTTGGGGAGGGTTATGGCCCCCTCCTTACCCTCTTTTCCCACAGACTCTCACCCAGCCCTTTTTATTCGGGTCCTGCAAAGTAGTTGAAAATGTCAAACTCACAGTATGCACTGTCAACATCACAATGAAGAAGCTGAAATCAAATCCTTCAACTTCTGAGGTGATACTTTATGCTTACACACAGGCCTTTCATCAGAGCCTCCAGCACCTTAGGGAGCATTAACCCTTAGGGAGCATTAACCCTTCAACTTCTGAGGTGATACTTTATGCTTACACACAGGCCTTTCATCAGAGCCTCCAGCACCTTAGGGAGCATTAACCCCTCCAGCACCTTAGGGAGCATTGCTGTACCTCCTGGGATTGGACCTGGAGCACAAGCTGGTGAAGGCAGATGTTTTGGGGGAGGGGAGTAGCACCCAATTTCCAGATCAATTGTCTTAGATGCTCAATTTTTTTAATCTCATCCCTCCACCTCCTCTTTCAAGGGGCATCTACCCTATCACCCTGCAAAAGCTCCTGGTGCCCCAAGGGTGTCAACAACCCAATAAATAGGCTGCCTATGTGTTGAGAACACTGGCAAGTGGCCCTCTCTCCCCCACTGAAAAAAGAAAAAAAAGTATTTCTAGGCTTGAAATGTGATCTATCATGAATGCATCTAGGCTTCTGTTATGGGAGTAATCTGAACTTTATTGGACATCACACTTTATGGTTTACTCTTGTTTTTGTTGGATTTATGTATGGGGGATGGTGGTGACGTCAGCAGCGAGAAAAGCCTGTGAATGACTTTATCCAGTGACCTATCCGGGATCATCCCTGTGGCACCTGCTGTGTCTTTTCCAAGTTGCCCTTGGTGCCCCCACTTTGTGTAAGGTGTGATCTACTGTCGGTGAGAGTTACCAGGAATTTGCTGTTTGATCCCAGTGCTCATTCTGTGGAAACTTGGACCTGATCTTTATCAATGTCTGATCTTAGATGAAAGGGCCATATGTTTACTTCTCTTGGTATAAACAGTGTTTCTTAAAATACAATCTCAGGCTCATCTGCATGAGAATGATGTGGATCACTTTCTAAATATGCTGATTTTCAGGCCCCCAGGGACTCATACTCTTCAAAACCGTGGTAATTTATTTAGGAAATGCTGGAGTGTTCCTGTGTTACTCTTCACATCTCTGCTTCCTATTTATGATCCTGTTAGCTTTTATAGGGCAGACTCGCTGGCCACAGGCTGTTTCTTAAGCTTTGGTAGAACCATTACCACCACCATGAGCAAAGGAACCAGAGTTACTGAAGGTTCTCAGCATAAAGGAAAATAGGCTGTAAACATGATTAAATGCCTGCTTCCAATATTTTCTCCTTCCTGTATCTGGATCTTGTGCATCTCCAAGGGCATGGAGCACTTACTCCATCATGATATTGTGGGACTAAGCCCTGGGAAATGAGTCCCATGGTCTTTGAGGCGTATAATACATCTCTTCTAAGAGGCAAGCAGAGGGCCTGGGTTATAGAAAGCAGCAGTAGTCACACTAGTTCAAGACTGAAGTCTGAAGGTCACTGCCATCTATCTGTGTATAGAAATCAGAACTGAGTAATGGTGGCTCTGAGTGAATGCATGCTAAGTTGCTCAGTCGTATGGACTGTTTACAACCATATGGACTGTAGCTTGCCAGGCTCCTCTGTACATGAGGATTTTCCAGACAAGAGTACTGGAGTGGGTTGCCATGCCCTCCTCCAGGGGATCTTCCTGACCCAGGGATCAAACCTATATCTCTTATGTCCCCTGCATTGGCAGGCGGGTTCTTTACCACTAGCGCCACCTGGGAATGGTGATGACTACATGCCATAATGATGACTACATGCTTTTAATCCAGTTTGCCATCATTCATATTGGTTTAACAACTCTCTCTTCAATGTTTGTAATCCTCAGAGGGATCTAGGAATTCTAGGCATTCCCCCGGACACTGGAAGGTCAGTCAGAGTTGAAATGGTGGAAATTATTATCTGTGTGATTAGAGTCAAATCACTTCAGTAACATCTCTCTCTCAGCCTCAGTTTCCTTGGTTGTAAAAGGGGACTGGTAATGAAAGTGGATATTTTAAATTAGATGATGTATTTAAAGCAAATGGCACATCTCCATGCTTAATAAATGGCAGTAGTCATATGTATTTATCAGGATGAGAAGGGTAGATGCACGTGTGCTCGGTCGTGTCTGACCTTTGCAACCTCATGGTCTGTAGCCCACCATGGAATTTCTCAGGCAAGAGGACTGGAGTGAGTTGCCATTTTCTTCTTCAGGGGATCTTCCAGATCCAGGGATCGAACCCACGTCTCCTGAATTGACAGGCAGATTCTTTACTACTGAGCCACCAGGGAAGCCCAAGGTAGAGGGGAGATTAGATCCTGGAGGTAGAAACTGTATCTGAGGACAGTCTTGATAGTTGCCATCACCAGCAAGCACCTCCAAAGCAGGTCTTGGCTATGTTTCACATCTTGCAGATATGATTACCATTTCCGACTTTCCAGTTTAAGACAGAAAACACTTAAACATGAAAAATACAGCATAACACTTTAAAATAATGAACAGGTAAAGAGACACATATATATCTGTTGTAACTGCCCAGCCGTTCCCCACCAGGGAGAGCAGCCTGATGGAGAGAGAGAAAATTGCCTGAATGAAGGACTAGAAGGCACTGAAACAGGAGCTGGGCCAAGCATCTCAGCAGGTGGAAGTAATTTTGGCAGCAGTGTTAATGATCACCTGGTCAAGGTGGGGAAGCAAGCCCTGCCCACTCCCTTTTCCCTTATTTGTTTTTATCCTGAATTGTGAAAGTGTTAGTAGCTCAGTTGTGTCCAACTCTACAACCCCATGGACTGTGGTCTGCTAGACTCCTCTGTTCATGGGATTCTCCAGGCAAAAATACTGGAGTGGGTTTCCATTCCCTTCTCCAGGGGATATTCCTGACCCAGGAACCAAACCCAGGTCTCCTGCATTGTGGGATGGATTCTTTACTGTCTGAACTACCAGGGAAGCCTGTTACAATTACAGTTCAGGGAATCCTGAATTGTAAGTCAAGTTAAACGCTTGTTTTTAACTCTCAGTTGGGAAAGTGTGACCCTATCACACCCAAGGGGCTCCAAATGTGCTTTTAAATAGAATCAGCCCTCAGAATCCTAAGATATGTGGATGAATAGATCATAAAAAACAAGCAGGAAATATGGCTGTGCTTTCATTTTTTTCTTGAAATGTTTACAGACATAATGCATCTTCTCTCTAGAAAGTAAGACAAGACTCCAGTATGTTTTCTCTAGAGGAATGGAAATAGTGCTTTGGGAAATCTATCTTACCTTGGAGGAAATCTTCAGTGATTTTTTTACTTGCACTTTTTTCCTCAAAGAAAAATGTAGTATCTAATAGATGGCTTATCTTTGTTACTTTCTACTACGGAGGCCTGGAGGCTGTATGTAGGGGAGACAGAGCTGTGTTGGGCATCATAACTCCCGACCACTGACTTTTTCAAAGTCCCGAGTTCCCTTGTAATAAAGCTCTGAAGACTGTGTAGATTAGACTTTCCTAACCTCCCTCACTGGAGAGTGCCTTAATGTTATACCAGCCATGACAAGGATCTGGGCAAACCTGTGTCCTTACCAGGTTCCTGAGTTTCCCTCCAGAGCTTGCTGGCAATCAGTGAACTGAACCAAAGCAGTTCTTGCTTGTCTTACCTTAAAACTCCATTTGTCAAACAACAGTTGCACAAGGGAAAGGTCAGCACTTCATGTTCTGAGCACTTAAATTTAATCATTTCTTAAAGTGAACAGAGTCCAAGAGGTTTTCAAATTAGTCCTTAAATGTAAAGGAAAGGAGGTCGGTCATTCCATCAAGAATAAAAACCCAGTGCCTTTTCCCCTTTGTTACCCCAATCCATCCCCCCATACTGCTGTATCCTAGTAGAAATGTCACAGATCTGCAACCAATCAATAGATCTTTATTAAGCACCTACTATATGCCAGACATTTGTTGAAGGAATAGCTAGGTTTTTCCTTATGATTTATTTTGAAAATTGCACAATCATATATTTACTTTTATTATTTTTTAAGTAATTAAAGTGGAACACATTCATTAAAAAAAAAGTCAAACCATACAGAAAAATTCCCCAGGAATAACCACTGCTGATAATGTGCATAATTCCTCCTATCATATGCAATGATTTGCTGTATTCAGTCAATAAGCTACCTACTTCTTTCCATGTCAGTATATGCACTGTTAGCTCAATTTTTTTCAACCCTTTCTAAGTTTTTTTTCTACTATACATGTACCACAATTTGTGTGACTTATCCTTGCTCATATTAATGAATATTTATGGTGTCTCTACTTTATTGGCTTACAAAGAATGTTGTAGAGAACATTACTGAGCTTATATCCTGAGGCTTTTTGTGAGAATATTTGCGGGGTCACTTTGGAAAAGAGGAATTGTTGGGTGTCAGTGTTTGTACTAAAAAATCTTTAGGTACTTCTAATTTGCTTTCCATAAATAGAGTTTATTTAAACCAGTAAGTAGCATATAAGATAGGCACTATCTTTAACAGATTCCTATATGAAAGTGAACTATTTGGGGACCTTAATACCCTACCAAATCAATAATAATCAGTGCTCTTTGAAAAAAACAGTTTTTGGAAGTGGCAAAGAGCATCCACTCACATGGTAACGGGGGGTGCGAGTTAATTATTTTCCAAGGGCAGGGAGAGTGCTTATCTAAACATACACTCCATTTCATGGGCTCTGCTAACCTTGTTCCTGCCTTGGCCCTCAAGGTCCTCCTCCCCCCATTTCTGCTTAAGATTCATGATGGTAGAAGGTATGGGTATAAACAAATAACACAATGGCTGCCCTCAAAGACCTTTCAAAGTGACTTGGGGAGACAGAAACACAGATGTCTAAAAAACAAGCTAAAAATATATCAGTATATAAAAAGCAGCAAATAAATATAAATAGTCAGCATCATTATAGCAGTTCAGAGGAAGGAAGGAAAACAGTGGGCTAGGGTGTCCCAGCTTCACGGTAGGGATGTGATATAGGGTCAGCATCATTATAGCAGTTCAGAGGAAGGAAGGAAAACAGTGGGCTAGGGTGTCCCAGCTTCACGGTAGGGATGTGATATAGGGTTTGTAGATTTCTAAGGTTGGGGTTGCGGGGGAGAAAAACCATAAAAACCACCAGTAAGAATCAGTTCACAGAAGAAGGGAGATTCCTCGAGAGAGCAAATAGAAGGGGAGGCACCCATTTTTATCTTGCAAATTGGAAGTGGATGGGGCATATAGTACTTCTTGAGATAATTAGAGATACTTGACAGAGATGATTTATTGATTTGATTTTTGGTGTGATGAGAGTGGTGTAGGAAGGTGATTAGGAATCTGAAGAAGTCTTTCTCAGAAAAGAATGCTCCGATTTGCACATACATAATTTGGTGTACATTTCAGGGAGCCCTACCCCCAAGTTGAAAAACTTTATAGTATACCTGAAGAGTTTCATCTTTGCTAGGACAAGCCATCTAGGAAAAAAAAGTCAGCCAGGTACACACACACACACACACACACACACACACACACACGTATCACTCAAGGAGATGTATGTATATATGTATATGCATATATACATGTATATCACAGTGAAAGTTGTTAAGCAATATAAGACATAAGTAATTGTTTTGTTGTTGTTACACAGTTAGGCAATATAAGACGTAACTAATTTTCATTTACTCAGGAATCATCAAACTCTGAAGCTGACTGGAAACAGGTGGGTAACAACTTGTCAGGGGCCCACTGGCTCCCGCATGGCTTCAGCCTAGCCAGCGTCAGTAGGAGGAGGTGATTCTCTGCCTTTCTCAGAAGAAAGGATCTGACCTAAGGGAAACCAGGCTCCTGAAAATTCGAATCAATGGAATTATTTACGCTTGCATCACCGGAATCCGCTCGGAGATGCCGATTTTGCTGCAGAAAAGATACTCTTGCTCCCCACCCCCTCCTTTCTTTTTGACAGTCAGTTAATAAAGACTCAACAATAAGCAGCTGCCAGTGATGTCATGTGGGACTTTGTCCACGGAGCTTGTATTTACAAGCTCAGAGCAACCACGGAGCCGCAGCCGGGGGAGCAGCCGACTCTCGGCAAACTTGCTCTGAATTCGCGGTAGCAACTTTTGCTGCTGCTTTGGCTGTTCAGGAAAACTGGCGTATTCTCTGCGCCCAGCCTTTTCAGGCTTCACAAATAAACAGAGGATCAACTCGGGAGGAAATGTTTAACTGGAGAGAGTTGCAGTTCCTGTGTTTGTCTCCAGGGCTGTGAGATGTGTTGACTGCAGAGCTGACGACAAGTAAGACTGTTGGAATTTTTTTAAAACTCTTGTAACAGTTTTTTGTATTTATATGGCTTGCTTTGCTTTTAAAGTGAGATGATGAGGTGTGTGTATTTCTCTGGGCTCTCTTGCTGCAGCAACAAGTGTGCATTTGTTTCAAGTAGTAATTACAGTGCACTGAAGTTGATGGGGTAGGTGCAGAGAACTTGCACGTAGCTGATAAGAAGATACTGAGTTCCCGATACTCATTTGCCTCTGCAAGGAGGTTGGAAATTTTTTTTTTTTTAATGAAAAGCAACCAACCATACAGAAAACTATTAGCTTGACCTAGGAATTTTAGTAGAAAACTGTAAAGACTGATTTTTAATTAACTGTTTGTGTTGGAAAGGAAAATACACTCTTGTTTTTATTCTCTGATCCTTTCTGTGGTTTATAGATTTTAATGTGTGTGGGTTCAATGTCTACTTCCTTTCTCGATTACACCCTCCTTCCAAACACACACAAACTCATTCATTCTCAGGGAATTTGAACGGCTAGACAAATGTTTTGCAGTGGAAACCATTTCTATCTAGATTTCTTCCCTTTAGGTATCTGGAGAAATGTTCGCTGTTCTGACTTGTCCTCTGAGATGGGAACCTGAATGAAGGTGCTACTGAAAAAGTCAGACTTTGACATTCAGTTTGGTGGGGATGGGAGACCCACATCCTTGCTTTCACTTTCCTCCAATTCTTTCAAACTCTCTGAAGACATTCTTTGGGGAATTGGAAGGGTAGGCTCGGTGTACCGCCAGTCTGGACCAGGGCTCCCTCTCATTACGGCTGCCAGGTGCCACCTGGTAGCACCGCATCAGAGCCACGTGGATTTGTCTTTCAGCTGCATGCTTCTAGATGCAGGGTTTGCATCTGAGCGCCTGCGGTTCAGCCCCTTGTAATCAATAGCACATTCTGGCCGATGCCTGCCATCCAGTCCTGACAGCCCTGCCACATGAAGTGGCAAGTGGCTGTTAGCCTGTTACCTCCTGCATACGAGCCCCATGACTTGATCCAGGAGACCTGGCTGGTCCTCAATTCAGCAGCTCTGTCACCAGAGCACAAGAGCCCACAAGAGCACTGCCTTTCCCTTTTTCTCTGGTCTCAGAATTGTAAAAAATCAGTGCTCAAAGGCTCCTAAAGTGTCGGACAGTTTGCAATGGAATTCTGATATGGGCAGCCTCCTCATGCATGTTTGTCAGCTCCAAATTTTTTCATCAGAGCACACTCTCTTGGACATATATTTTTTTTAATTTTATTGAAGTGTATTGGATTTATAATGTTAATTTCTGCTATACAGCAAAGTGACTCAGTTATATATATATAATTTTTTCTTTCTTTCTTTTTTTTTTTTTTTTTACTGTTACACAGCATGTGGGATCCTAGTTCCATATCCAGGGCTTGAACCCCCACTCCCTGCTTTGGAAGCATAGAGTTTTAACCAATGAACTACCAGGGAAGTCTGGTTTATCACAGGATATTGAATATAATTCCCTGCACTTAGACAATAGAACCCTGTTGTTTATCCATCCTGTATCTACTAGTTAGTACTGGATATATTTTATGTATTAAAACTCAATGCTTTCTGTGAATTTTTACTTTAAAAAGGGGATGTAAACAACCTAGATGTCCATCAACAGATGAATGGATAAGCAAGCTGTGGCATATATACACAATGGAGTATTACTCTGCCATTAAAAAGAATAAATTTGAATCAGTTCTAATGAGATGGATGAAACTGGAGCCTATTATACAGAGTGAAGTAAGCCAGAAAGAAAAACACCAATACAGCATACTGACACACATATATGGAATTTAGAAAGATAGTAATGATGACCCTGTATGTGAGACAACAAAAG
>SJYV01016613.1:78659-91200 GCA_006410875.1 Neotragus pygmaeus | reverse complement strand
AAGAAAAACACCAATACAGCATACTGACACATATATATGGAATTTAGAAAGATAGTAATGATGACCCTGTATGTGAGACAACAAAAGGACACAGACATAGAGAACGGACTTTTGGCCTCAGAGGGAGTAGGAGAGGGCGGGATGATCTGGGAGAATGGCATTGAAGCATATATACTATTATGTAAGAAATGAGGCGCCGGTCTATGTTCGATGCAGGATGCAGGATGCTTGGGGCTGGTGTACGGGGGTGATCCAGAGAGACGTTGTGGGGTGGGAGGTGGGAGGGGGATTCAGGATTGGGAGCTTGTGTACACCTGTGGTGGATTCATGTCGATGTATGGCAAAGCCAATAGAGTATTGTAAAGTCAAATTTAAAAAAGTAATTTATGTATTTCCAACAAATTTGGAAAACTCAGCAGTGGCCTCAGGACTGGAAAAGGTCAGTTTTTCATTCCAGTCCCAAAGAAAGGCAATGCCAAAGAGTGTTCAAACTACCACACAATTACACTCAGCTCACACGCTAGTAAAGTAATGTTCAAAATTCTCCAAGCCAGGATTCAACAGTTCCTGAACCATGAACTTCCAGATGTTTGAGCTGGATTTAGAAAAGGCAGAGGAACCAGAGATCAAGTTGCCAGCATCTGTTGGATCATAGAAAAAGCAAGAGAGTTCCAGAAAAACATCTACTTCTGCTTTATTGACTACACTAAAGCCTTTGGCTGTGTGAATCACAATGATCTGTGGAAAATTCTTCAAGAGATGGGAATACCAGACCATCTTTCCTGCCTGCTGAGAAACGTGTATGCAGGTCAAGAAGCAACAGTTAGAACCAGACATGGAACTACAGAGACTGGTTCCAAATTGGCATAGGAGTACGTCAAGGCTGTATATTGTCACCCTGCTTATTTAACTTATATGTAGAGTATATCAAGTGAAATACCAAGTGGAATCAAGATTGCTGGGAGAAGTATCAATAACCTCAGATATGCAGATGACACCACCCTTATGGCAGAAAATGAAGGAGAACTGAAAAGCCTTTTGAAGAAAGTGAAAGAAGAGAGTGAAAAAGCTGGCTTAAAACTCAGCATTCAAAAAACGAAGATCATAGCATCTGATTCCCATCACTTCATGGCAGATAGATGAGGAAGCAATGGAAACAGTGAAAGACTTAAGTTTCTTGGTCTCCCAATCTTTGCAGATGGTGACTGCAGCCATGAAATTAAAAGATGCTTGCTCTTTGGAAGAAAAGCTATGACCAACCTAGACAGCACATTAAAAAGCAGAGACATTACTTTACTAACAAAGATCCATCTAGTCACAGCTATGGTTTTTCCTGTAGTNTGAAGCATATATACTATTATGTAAGAAACGAATCACCAGTCTATGTTTGATACAGGATGCAGGATGCCTGGGGCTGGTGTACGGGGAACATCCAGAGAGACGTTGTGGGGTGGGAGGTGGGAGGGGGATTCGGGATTGGGAGCTTGTGTACACCTGTGGTGGATTCATGTCGATGTATGGCAAACCCAATAGAGTATTGTAAAGTTAAATTTAAAAATAAATTAATTAATTAAAAAAACAAACAAAAAAATAAATAAAAATAAAAAGGGGATGTGCTACTAAAATAGTTTCCAAACCATTAGTCAAAGCTTATCATTTATAGAAGAAAACCTGAGGCATGAGGAGGGGAAGTGATTGGTCCAGAGTCACCTAGCAAGATGGTGGCAGAGCTCCAACCAGAGAACCGTACTCATCCTGGCATGCATTTCACATTTCAGTTCTTCCAGGATGTAGAAGAAATAGGACTCATGTGTGGTTACTAGCCTTCTTGCAGGAGCTGGTTGAGTGAAGGTGTATAGATGAAGATGATCTGGTAAAGAGAGAACATTCCTATTTTGTCTTTGGCTCTGGGTATGTTTCTTAATAACTCTGTTCCTCATTAGTTTGGCTAGAGAATTGAAGAGCACTTTGTGATTACTTGACATTTGATGACCTAAAGTTAAGAAAGACATTTCAGGTGGTGGAATAGTACATAAGGCAGTTTGCATCAGGTGCACGTTGAGAGACCAAAGTTGGTTTTCAGCTCTGACATTTTGTGCTTGTGCTTTACTTAACATCACTCAAATTTCTTTTATTGACCACACCCTTACCTCTCTTCCTCCTCTCTGCTAGCCTCATTTTCTCACTGCAGCCTGGACCTGTGATGCTAACACTCAACTTGATTCCACTAACGCCCTGTGTTCCTCTTTTCTCCGGAGCCTTCCTTGTCCCTGATACTTCTGCCTATGGGATGCCTCCATGGATTCTTCAGGTTGAAACGATGGTTTCTTCTTTGGACCCTCATGGTATCCTGTGCTGATTTTTGCTGTGGGATCTGAAGCTCTTTGCCACACAGTTAAATACATCTTTCCATCAAAAGCCAGGGCTATAGTTCAGTACTTCTATATCTACAGCACTACTACAGAGTGGTGGTTAAATATATAATAGTAAAGAAATTAAGGACTCAATTGCTAATCTTAAGTATCCCTTTTCCTAAACCAAACATGCATGCCTCTACACATGGCTGACAAAAATATGTAAGTGTGCTGGGTGGCTTGAAATGCATCTTCAATGAATGAAGGCCCCTAATACTGGACTCCCAAGCATGCAAACAGGAGGGCTATTCCTGAAGTGATGTCTCCAACCTCCCCAGCCTCATTTCTCTCCACTCCTTCCCATGTACTGTGTCTGTCCTGGAGATTCCTGACCTGATGATTCATTTGTGTCTTCTGTCAGGGATTGAGGAACAGCATGGTAGAGCCATTCAGGATTTGGGTTCTGGAACCAGATTGCCCAGCTCAAGTCCTCCTTTCATCACTGGCCAGCTGTATGATCTTGGTTAATTCACTTGAGTTTTCTCTTTCTGCTTTTCATCTTTAAAATGTGGCCAATAAGAGTGCCTACCTCATATGAGTATTGTTATTATTCAGTCGATAAGTTGTGTCCACTCTTTGCAACTCCATGGACTGGAAGCACACCAGGCTTCCCTGTCCTTCAGTCTCCTGGAGTTTGCTCAAATTCATGTCCACTGAGTCAGTGATGCTATCTAACCATCTCGTCCTCTGCCACCACCTTCTCCTTTTGCCTTCTATCTTTCCCATCATCAGGGTCTTTTCCGGTAAGTGGGCTCTTTACATCAGGTCCCGAAGTATTAGAGCTTCAGCTTCAGCATCAGTCCTTCCAGTGAATACTCAGAATTGATTTTCTATAGGATTGATGTTGTGATCGCTGTTGGCCTGACCAGTGCTCATGTTCCACCCTAGGCTTAATGAATCAGCATCTCCAAGGTGGGATTCAGATTGAGGCATAGTTAAAAAGTTCCTCAGATGATTCGGTTTGGAATTCCTGTGTTACCTGCCAGGAGGTGCTTTCTGTTACCTACACGTACTGGCCTTGTATGTTCTCTAGCACCTCAATACCTTTATACTCTTGCCTGTGGCACCTCCCCATCCACCCAGTTTATCCTCCAGGTCGTGGCCAGATTTCTAATCTCATACCTAACTAAGCACCTGGCACACAGTGAGTGAGTTCCCAAGAGATGATGAAAAATAAAAGTGTATGAATGCATGTTTGATAGGTACTCTAAGAGAAGATGTAAGCTTTCTTCCCCATAGTCAGTACCACATTTCTAAACTCTTCACAAGTGCTATCTCATTATGATCATTCTGCTCATTTCTCGGTAAAGATACTTAGGTCCAAAAAGGTGAGGTAATGTGCAAAGGTCACATGGGCAGTAAAAGAGGCAGAGATAGGACCTGAACCCTGACCCCATACTCTTGACCTTTCATGGTAAGACTCTCTGGACATACGGAAGGCAGTCTTTCTTGTGAGCTTTACCAGTGGTGGAACTTTGATTTTTCTTGTCTATCCATGCACTGATTGTACTGGAGAACTACACATCAGATGAACACTTCTAGGTGCCAGCTGACTGAAGGGATGATTCACATTTTCTAGCTTTGCAAAAGAGTTAAAGCCTGTGCCCAGTCCTTTATCATTTGTGTTTTTCTTTTAGTCTCAGACATGAATCCCCTTGCAGGTTGGCCCAAGTTTATGGCTCAACATCAAGATTATTTGCATTCTTGGTAGAGACGTTGGTAGGCTGAGTTCAGCTTAGTCAAGGGGACTTAGGTGAAAAAAAAACTGGAATTGATCTTTGGCCATTCAGCTGGTCTCTGGAAAAGTTTACCAGAGGAAGTGGTAGTATTTTGTTTAAATAACCAGAATGGTTGAGGTTGAACACTGGCAAGTCATGGAACCAGTTAAATGCAAGATACCTTACAGCCTTATTTTTCTCTACTTCTCCAATTCTACAAAGTTTAATGCCTTTGGAATTTTAGATTCCCAACTGTGCTTTCTTTAAAGATGAAATAATAAATCTCTCAGATACATAAGAACATTACCCACAGCAGTTACTATGCCTGAATACATACTTGTCTAATGAAGTGTGTCCTGTCCTTTTGGAAGCCTCCATTACACAAGGTACTTCCCAGTAGTTACATAAATTAATCTGGTATTTTCAGGGCAAGAAATCAGATCTCTCCTTTTAGAAATAAACTTTCTGGATTAGTGATTCCTTTGAGTAGAATTTGGATGCACTATAAGAAACCAATGGACTGAGTTCAAGAAGAAAGTCTCAAACCCATTTTGGAACTTAAGCTTGGATAATAATATGATAGATACATATGGGTGGAAGAAAAACTGTTATTTCTAAAATGTGGGAATGAGTATTACTGTCAAGATGCGTGTCTGACAAACTATTCCAAGAAGGGTCCTTGCTTCATTTGACAAATTGAATATGGAAACATAGACCCCTGATCCAGGCCAATCCAAAAGATATATCCTAAGTGGGTTCCATTGCCAGGGCTGACCTGTTCTTAGAAACTTAAAAATCAAATTAATACATGTTCATAATTTAGAAAACCAAATAGTACAAAAATGTCTATATAAATAAATATATTCACAAATGTCACTTGGTATATATTAAATAGTAGTCCTAAAATTGAGGTGGACAACACTGAGCAACTGAGCATCCATGTACTAAAATGTTTACATATATATATATATATATATAAACAGTGTTTGTATATATGACGAGATACGTGTGTGTGTGTACACACACATATATATATAAACAGTGCTTGTATATATGATGAGATATGTGTGTGTACACATATATATATAAACAGTGCTTGTATATATGACAAGATACATGTGTGTGTGTGCGTGTGTGTGTATGTGTGTGTGTGACAGTCCCGAGTGACCTCCAAACCCCATTCCTCAGTCTTGCTTTTCAGAGGGTTTTCTTTTAGCTGTTTTTTCTATAATATTTTTAAATAATGCTTTTTATATCTAGTTATAATATAAAAATTTTAACCTTCTATTATGATAGATTACAATATATATTTGTTACACTTCCCATACCTCTCCTGTTCTACAATGTAATTATATCACAATTTTGGTTAAATGTATATTCAGTGCTTATTTTTATCACGACTATAAATAACATTTACTGTTGAGTCAGATAATTATTGAAATTCCTTTCTGTTAAAAATATTTTTTCTAAAGTTATTAATTGCCTTATTTAAAAAACCAACTTGGTTTTCTAGGAATCTATAGTTAAAATTTCCAACAGCCTTTTGATGAATGTGCCAAAGATAATTTTAAAACATTATTCTATGGATAAGTTCTTAAGTCACCATATACTCTTTTCTTTCTGGTTAGTTGTCAAGCAGGAGAAGTTAATTATTATTTGTGTCATATCAGAATCAGTTTAAAAGGCCTGCCTTCAGCATTTTTTTGTTCTAATTATAGTCAATTACTCATTTGTGAATAAATAGACTGAAATAATCTGGTTTATTGTAGTTTGTAAATAACATTCATAATTTAGTTTTATGGTTGCATGAATATTAATACATTTCAGTGTAAGAAATAGCCTTTGTTTCTGAGTACCTTTGATATATAGAATAACTTTATCAGAGGAAAGCAAATGATACTTCATGTAATGTTATTTTATGAATAGCTAAATTAATAGCCCACTTAAAATGACATTTATTTCTTCCCTTTCTCATTTTTTTCTCATTCTTTCAGCCCAGATTTGCACAATCAGGAATGTGAGATGCTTTATTATTGGGAGTACTAGTTTAAATTGTTTACTGAAAATAATTTGAAAGAGACTGTGATTTTAGAGATTGCCAGTAGAGGGCCTTATTAAACTGAATAAAACTTCTCATACAGACCAATTGCAACAGGTACCATGAAAGAAACCATTGTTTTTAGGACACCTGATTAACAGCAGTAAAACTACCAAGGTAATTTTTTAAAATGCCCTGTATTTCTTCCAGTCTGGAGAAATTAGAAGTCTTAACTCTTCCATTGTTAGAGAAAATTGGAGCATTCAGATCATTTATATAGCTCATCTATCAAACCAGGACTTCGGATGCCAAGTCAAAAATATGTACGACCATTCTTTTGGAGTTGGAGCACTGGTCCCTGAGCTTTTTGGGGAAACTGATATTGGCTGCTGAGTATGGAGGGAAAAAATGATGGTTCTCCTATCCTAAGAATGTATCTAGTTTATATGTTTCCTATATTTGAGTGAGCCCACTCTCAACAAAATGAGTTTCCTGCACCTGGACTAGAATCTTCTCACTCTGTAGCATATCCTCAATTCAGACACGGGGAAAGAGAATCTAGAGAAATCATGAATGATGGAGAGCATTATTAAGTTCTTACATTGCCATGTTGCAGTGAAGGAAAGAGCTGTGGGGACTTCAGCTGACTTGTCTAGAGTCATTCATTGGGTTAACACAGGGCTCTTCTCTTCCTACTCACCAAAATACCTCCTTCTGAGGAAGGCTGCCTCTGCCTCCCAGCCTCACTGAAATAGTTCCGCTAAGCCTACATGGCCTTTCCTCAGGAAAGTTTTCCCTGTCTGTTATAGATATGGAGAGCTTCAGGTCCTTGCTTTGCATGGCATGTGTCACCAGAGGAATTAAACACACGGTCAGCTATTGGATTCAGAACGTCTTCCCATACCATTTCTTGTTCCATGGAGGTAGAACCTGTGTCTATCACATCTAATATTGTAGCCTGAGCATCAAAAGCAGTGGCTGATAATTGGTAGATGCCCAACAGATACTTGGTGCATGGGCAGATACAAGCAAATTTTCAGACTTTAGTGTTTTCTCCTCTTCATTCTTCTGAAAACATACCCTTTATAACTCAACTGATGACATTTAACATTCCTGTTAATGACACAGAGAACAAAGGCAAGACATTTCTTTTTACCGAACTTTCAATGAGTGAATGAGTGCCTGTTTAGTTTCAGTAGTGTAAGTATCATATTCACTGCATTCATCAATGGGGGCTCTATAGATATGAGAGTAAATGAAGAGGAGGATGGGCAGGATTTTTCTTCCTTCATTGTTGAAGACAAAGGAATGGGAAGAGAAAGATGTCTTGAGCTGGGTAATGTGCCCTTTCACATTTTCCAACTTTGGCTGGCAAGTTTCTGGATACTCTTTCCCTGGGAGGCTGCCTTGCACACTAAAAAGACCAGGATTCTATGGAGTCCATTAACAGAGTAACAAAACAAGTAGCTAAAGCTCATGCCCATGTGGCTTTAATTCCTAGATACCTATTGTTTAAAACCTAGAGTGTTCCAGCCTCTGACCTGATCTCCATCGACTTTGAGAGAACTATTTAATTTCCTTGAGCTCAGTTTCCTTGTCCATAAAATGTAGTAACGTCAACAATGATTAAGTGCTTGCAGTATGTCTAGCCCTGTCATGCTTTCTATTTACATTGTCTCATTTAATCCTCAAAATAGCCCTCTGAGATAGCAATTCCTATTAATTCTATTTCATAGATGAGAAGACCAAGGTCCCAAAAGGTTAGTTTGTTCACAATTGCACAGTTAGACTTTGACCCAGATATTTGGATTATATTACCTTCTTATCACTGTAAGGATTAAATGAGATAAAGTATGTCCAGCACCCGCACAAAACGATACTCACAGTATGTGGTGACTGTTAACATTGTTATTGGCTCCTTGTCACTGAAGATATTATTGGCCCTTATAAACAGGTGATAGTTGAAGGGAAGGGCTTCCCTGGTAACTCAGACAGTAAAGCATCTGCCTGCAGTGCTGAAGACCTGGGTTCAATCTTCCCTGGGAAGATCCCCTGGGGAAGATAATGGCAACCTACTCCAGTACTGTTGCCTGAAAATTCCATGGATGGAGGAGCCTGGTAGGCTACAATCCATGAGATCGCAGAGTCGGACACAATTGAGCAACTTCATTGGTTCACTGGTTGAAGGGAAATGAGAGGCTGATGTCAGCACGTGTCTGGTCATAAGGACTTGTCATTTCATCTCAACGTCAAATGTCAAGAACTCCCTTTACTCGGCATTTTGGCACCTACCAGCATCTGCAGCCCCCAGGAGCTACCAAGGAGCCTGTCCACCTCTATGCCTGCTGGGCTGTGAATACATGTGTTATGTTCTCATTATTTGGCCATATTTTTCATTTCTCAATACCTTATGTGTCTGTTTATGTGATGCCCTTGGCTTTATCATTTCTGCATTTTGGTTGGCAAAAAAATCCTGTGGTCTTTTGTATGGGTAGAACTGCTTATGTGAGGTACAATAGAGTCAGGTTTGGAGAAGGAAATGGTGACCCACCCCAGTGTTCTTGCCTGGAGAATCCCAGGGACAGGGGAGCCTGGTGGGCTGCTGTCTATGGGGTCGCACAGAGTCAGACATGACTGAAGCGACGCAGCAGCAGCAGCAGCAGCAGAGTCAGGTTACGAGGTTGGATAGATTTAATGTGTGCTCAGCTCCTTTTGGTGGGATCTTAATTTGATGTGCTTTTCTTATATCCATGGACCACTTTTCCTAGCTGTTGCTGCCCCTTCTCTTCCTCTTGTCCCCCTCTCTCTCTTTACTCCACCTTATTTCTCTATCCTTGTCTCTCTTATTCATCTCTCCCTCTTTTTTCATTCTTTTTGTTTTTCTCCTTCCTTATCTTAATTTACCTCCTCTTTCTCGCCTGCTCCCCAAGAAGCCGAGTAGAGAAGCGATGGTGGCCATTGTTTCTCACTGGCGATGGACCGGGCGATGGAGAAGGGAATCATTTCAGTTTTCTACCTCTCCACAACCCTCAGATGTCCTAGGGCCTCATTATAGTGTTGATCCTGTTAAACAGAGAACACATCCAAGTTCCAAGCCAAAGCAAGGGAGAAACCAAAAGAGCAAGCAGCATGGTGAAATCTGGATGGAGACTTGAACAACACTGCTGGTAAGATTGTTCCACAGCCAGCTGGAGGACATGGGATCAAGTGGCCCCATCTGCATAGCGAAAGGTGGGGATCATCAGATAGTCATAAGGCCATTTCTGTTGCCGTGATCCTGTTATTCCGTAACATACAGTGACTTGCATCTGACTCATAGTCCAGATAATCCAGCACAGCACTCAGGAGCAAGCCCCCCCACCCCCCCCGCCCCGNGGGGGGGCAGAGGAAGGTCCTGATCCGAGTTCTCCCCAAAGCAGCAAAGAATTCCCGAGACTACGAGTGGAATATGGTTTTTGTTGTTGTTGGCCTTCTTTTTAAAAACGCACACAACCAAAAAGTGTTTGACGATGTAAAGGACACGCGAAGAAAATGACAATAACATTTCCAAGTCAGAGTCGTGTCGTTTTTGCACTTCTCTTTCATTGCCGTTTGTCTACTTGGAGATTTCTGTTTGGGGCTACAGCGGAAGGGAGCCAGCAGAACCCTCCTAAGCCCGAGCCCCCCCCTACCCGCGCTCCCCCTGCTCAGGCAGTCTGCGCGGGCGCAAACGCTGGGACCCCCTGCGGTGAATGTAAACAAACGGGGCGCCGAGTCCTTGATCTTTATTTAAATAGAAGCTTGTTTATCGGTGTCATTCTAGGAGGATTAATTAGATACATCTCTTCACAATTTGGTGTCTGACACTCCATCTTAGGAATGCCTTATCACAAGGTGTTAATTGGGGCCACTCAGCCACTTACGTTTCTATTAAACACTGTGAGGGACTTTTCACAAGTACCAGGTTCTTTTTACTGTACGGTGCAAAAATATACAGGACTGGAAATAGACTCGGGCCGGTGTCTGCTCCATACCGGAGGTGATTAGCATTTGCAGTCTTTCCAGAAAGCAGAAGAGAACACCGTTTGGAAATTCCATCGTATCTCCCAATACGGCCGGGTTCCTTGGGGTNTCGTACCCCCGGCCTGTTTGGTTCCAAAAGAAGGAAGAGCCTGGAGAGGAAAAGGAAGACCGCGAGTCTGCCTTTACGCCTAGGCTGAAATCTAACCAGAGGCAGCTGAAAAGGAAGGAGGTTGGACCAAAAGCTGATCTGGAGCCTTTAAACCCCCGTTGAAGAGTGGGGAGGTGATTCCTCGCAGACGCCGAGTGGGCTCCAAGCCCGGCCCTGGTTTACAGCGTTAAGGGTTTAGCTGCTCCTTCCACTCTTCCCCTATTTCTTTCCAGATTCCTCTCGCCTTTCCCAGTGGTGGTTCCCCACTACACCACCAGGATAGCTACCCTGCGCCCCTGAAGAAGGAATCCCGAGTCAGCGAGGAGAGAACTCCTGCCGGGGCGGGGAGGGGGGGAGCAGAGGAAGGTCCTGATCCGAGTTCTCCCCAAAGCAGCAAAGAATTCCCGAGACTACGAGTGGAATATGGTTTTTGTTGTTGTTGGCCTTCTTTTTAAAAACGCACACAACCAAAAAGTGTTTGACGATGTAAAGGANGAGTTCCAGGCTGTGTGCCGAGGTCGCCATCTCCCCAAGTCTGGGCTGTGTGCTGAGGTCACCCTGTGCCGAGGTCCGGCCTGTGTTCTGCCCTCAGCTTGTGACCTGTTCTCGGCTCTGCCACGATTCTGCCTTGACAAGGTCCAGGCTGTGTGTCACGGTAGCCTTTTCCAGAGGTCTGGGCTGTGTACCGCAGACCCCCTGGGCTGAGGTCCGTGCTGTGTGCAGCGGTCGACCTGAGCCAATGGCCGGCCTGTGTTCCACAGTCGCCCTGTGCCGAGGTCCGGCCTAAGTTCCGCTGTTGCCCTGTGCAGAGGTCCGGCCTGAGTGACCCGGTCACCCTGCTCCATGGTCCGGACTGGGTTACGCGGTCAGCTAGCGATGAATTCCAGGTTGTGTGGCGTGGTCACCCTTCACAGAGTTTCGTGCTGTGTACTGCGGTAGCCTTGTGCTGAGGTCTGGGCTATGTGCTGCGGTCGCCCTTCCCTGGGGATCGGGTTGTGTTACACGATCGCACAGTGCCGAGGTTCGGGCTGTGTGCCATGTTAGCCTTGNTACAATCACCAACAGCAGTGATTTTGGACCCCATAAAAATATAGTCAGCCACTGTTTCCACTATTTCCCTATCTATTTGCTATGCAATGATGGAACCAGATGCTATGATCTTCATTTTCTGAATATTGAGCTTTAAGCCAACTTTTTCACTCTCTTTTACTGTCATCAAGAGGCTCTTTAGTTCTTCTTCACTTTCTACCATAAGGGTGGTGTCATCTGCATATCTGAGGTTATTGATATTTCTCCCGGCAATCTTGATTCCAGCTTTTGCTTCCTCTAACCCAGCCTTTCTCATGATGTACTCTACAGTGAAGAATTAAAAGGGCCATCTTCCTCAAAAGGTGTTAGAGGGGGCGGTCCTAAGATGGCAGAGGAATAAGACAGGGAGACCACTTTCTCCCCCACAAATTCATCAAAAGAGCATTTAAACACTGAGTAAATTCCACAAAACAACTTCTGAATGCCGGAAGAGGACATCAGACACCCAGAAAAGCAGCTTATTATCTTCGAAAAGAGGTAGAAAAAATATAAGAGACAAAAAAAGAGACAAAAGAGGTAGGGAGGGAGCTCCATCCTGGGAAAGGAGTTTTAAAAAGAGAGAAGTTTCCAAACACCAGGAAACACTCTCACTGCCAAGTCTGTGGCTAGCCTTGGAAGCAGAGAGGGCAGCATAACAGGGAGGAAAAATAAACAAATAATTAAAACCCACAGATTACAAGCCCAGCGATAACTCCCCCAGCAGAGAAGCAGCGCAGATACCTGCATCCGCCACTAGCAAGCGGGGGTTGGGCAGGGAGGCGCGGGCTGCATTGTTTTTTCAGGATTAGGCTTGAATGCCCCGAGGGTAACCAGAGTGAACTAACTTGGGCTAGCAAACCACACTGTGGGATAGCTACCAGTGCAAAGCTCTAACATAAGACACCACCAGGACTGCGCACAGAACAAAGGACGGAACAGAATTAGCCAGCTGCAGACCATCCCCCTCTGGTGACAGGCAGCCAGAGCCAGAAGGGCTGGAGGGGAGCAATCGCAGCCCCAGAGAGACATTATCTACCAAACTGCAAGCAGGCTTCTTTGCTAAGACTTCTTGGGGTTCTGGACAGTCATTATCCGCCTGAGAAGGTGTGCCAGTTGTACACCCAGAAAACTGAGCGGCAGGAATGGGAGTGGC